>CM046362.1:1911694-2324626 GCA_025413025.1 Ficus hispida
TTTTTGTAGCAGAATATAAATTTCTGCTACCAAATTTTGGTAGCCCAATCTCAATTTTTTGCTTACCAAACTTTTTTTGTAGCAATAATTTTCCCCCAAAGTGATCTGCTACCAAATTTCTTTTAGTAACAAATTTTATATTTTGCTACCAAACTTGGGTTTGGTAGCAAAAACATGTTTTTGGCAACCAAATTAATATTACGTACGAAATATATGCTTTTTTGCTACCAAATTTTGATGGCCTAAAACAAGAATCTGTTACCAAATTAATATTTTGGTAGCTGAAAGGCATCTTTTGCTACCAAAAGTTACATTTGGTTAGCAAATCTTCAAAAAAGTTTCTAATTTCATATTTTAGACTTGTAATTTTTTTTTTTTTTGTTTATAGTTTTTCATGAATAGGTTTGATACAAAGTTTGTAACAATAATATGTTTTATATGAACAAATTTATTTGGTGATTTATCTCTTTCTTGTAGGACATATAAAATCGGTATGCTATATACTAAGTATATATTATATATAAAGTAGACAATGTATATACTTATGATAGTATCATATTACTTTTATATATAGAATAAGATATATCATATTGAAATCTATATTTTATATTATAATGTGGCTAAAAAGTGGTTTTAAATAAATTTTTATTATCAAATTATAATTTTTCTCATTCTTTAAAAATTATGTCTTTCGGCTACCAAAATAAAATTGTAGCAAAATACGTGCTTTTGGCTACCAAACTATTATTTGGTAGCAAAATATATAGTTTTTTGCTACCAACGTTTGGTGGCAAAAAGAAAGATTTCGCTACCAAACTTATATTTTGGTAGCTGAAAGGCATCTTTTGCTACCAAAAGTTACATTTGTAGCAAATTTTCAAAAAAGTTTCTAATTTCATATTTTAGACTTGTAATTTTTTTTTATCTTTTGTTTATAGTTTTTCATGAATAGGTTTGATACAAAGTTTGTAACAATAATATGTTTTATATGAACAAATTTATTTGGTGATTTATCTCTTTCTTGTAGGACATATAAAATCGGTATGCTATATATAATAATATATATTATATATAAAGTCGACAATGTATATACTTATGATAGTATCATATTACTTTATTATAATAAGATATATCATATTGAAATCTATATTTATATTATAATGTGGCTAAAAAGTGGTTTTAAATAAATTTTTTATTATCAAATTAAATTTTTCTCATTCTTTAAAAATTATGTCTTTCGGCTACCAAATAAAATTTGGTAGCAAAATACGTGCTTTTGGCTACCAAACTATTATTTGGTAGCAAAAATATATAGTTTTTTGCTACCAAGTTTGGTGGCAAAAAGAAAGATTTCGCTACCAAACTTATATTTTGGTAGCGGAAAGGCATTTTTTGCTACCAAAAGTTACATTTGGTAGCAAATTTTAAAAAAAGTTTCTAATTTCATATTTTAGACTTGTAATTTTTTTTTGTTTATAGTTTTTTATGAATAGGTTTGATACAAAGTTTGTATAACAATAATATGTTTTATATGAACAAATTTATTTGGTGATTTATCTCTTTCTTGTACGATATATAAAATCAGTATGCTATGTACTAAGTATATATATTATATATAAAGTAGACAATGTATATACTTATGATAAACAACTACGAGATATAAGAACAAGAGGAGAAAAAAGGAAGAAAAATTAAAACTCCAATGTAGTGCAGTCCCAAATCATCCAGCAGCTTCCTCTCAAAATCCTCCTGAAGTTTTAGAGTTTGTTCTGAAATTTAGGATTTTTCTCTTTCTTTCTCCCCACTCTCCTTTAGTCCTCTCTTTTTTTTTTTCTTCCTTTCGATTCCCTACTTTTATACGTGGGCGCTACAAGTGGAGAAAGGCGCGCGGCAGCATGCGAGAGAGCGCGCGCCTGAGAGGGCGCGGCCGCGCGCTCTGGCCGGGCACAAGGAGACAGGGCGCGCGCTGGTGGGACGCGCGGGCGCTGGGAGCTGGCCGCGCGCTGGTTGGGCGCGCGCGGCCTGGGCGCGCGCTGGTGGGCTGGACGAGCGCCCGCGCCTCCGCTACGGGCTAAGACTCAATTTTTTTCTGTAAAAAATTCAAAAACTTCATTTATTTCGAATTCCCCCCACACAGTACTCTCTCTCTCTCTATAACTCTATCGACCTAGCTTTCTCTACCAAATTTATTCGCACCTTTCCCACTAGTACTCTATGTAATCAAACTCAGCAAATTGATTTTCGCCTAAGACGCTTAGACACATTTCCCAGGCTCTGCAACTCCTCTCTCTCTCTCTCTCTCTCTCTCTCTCTCTCTCTCCATGTCCATGGCCTGTTCAAGTCACCATCTTTTCCCTTCTCTCTCCTCAGTTTTCTCTCTCTTCCTCTACTCCCCCTTGTACCCACCAAAGTAAACACAATGCTTGTGTTGGTGCTGTCTTCTCTTCTCTCACTTCTCTCTCTAAAAAATCCCTTAAATCTTCCCAAGCCTTCTTTTTCTGTGCATAAACTTCTTCCATAGCTTCATTCTCAGATGCCCATTTCGTTTTCTTGGCTGATTCTCTCGGGAAATCCGGTAAAGACCGTATTTTTGTGCCTCTTGTTGGCAATCGGGCTCAGACGTGGTTATTTTCTCTGACGGGTTTCTGATCTGCCTTTAGACCCTTCAAAATCACAGGTTTTTTATTTTATTTTTTATTTTCTGGGTTTTGTTAATTCTTCACAACAACCGTCCTGTTCTTTTTTTTTTTTTTTTCAATTTAGAATTTTGACCCGAAAATTCTTGGGTGGTTCTGGATTTTTGACCCGGAAGGGTCGATTGCTGTGAATCCGCTCCTCCACCGTCGAACCTTAATTTTTTTTCCGATAAATCTTGGTTTTTAACTCACTTGCGTTCAATCTTTCTTATATTTAAACAATGTAGGTTTTTGTCTCGGTTTTTGTACAGGTATAATCCACAAATTTTGTTGTGGCGTCCACGGTGGTCGGGTAGGGGAGTTATGGGGGATGTTGCTGAGGTTCATCCATGGAAGCCGTGCTCTTGCAAATAAAAAAAAAATCTGGGTTTTGTTGTTTGTTGATAATTCTCTCTCTCTCTGTTTTTTTTTTTTTTTTTTTTGGGTCTAGGTTTGAGACTTTGGGTTTTTGCAAACAACATCAACAACAAATCAACGAGATGGAGAATATAGGTTCGAGTATTCTTTTTTTGAAAAGATAGATGTTTTGATATTTGGATTTTGAAAATTCGAGGTTTGGAATGTGGGTTTTGTGTGGATTAAAATTGGTGGGAGGTGGCTGTTTGAATGTGGGTTTGACTTGCGTCTTTCTCTCTCTCTCTTTTTTCCCGTTTTCTTTTCTTTGTGTAGGTCTCACATTTTTGCAATCTTCAGGACGTCCATGGTATTGTTGCAGATCAAGATAATGCTGGTGTTCAAGCAGGGAACTAACACGGGACAATGTTGAGATAATAGGTGATTTTCCTTCAAATAAATTTCTTGTTGATCAAAGTGGTTGCACATTTGGGAATTCGAATAATTGGCCTAGAAAAATTAAGAGCAACGGTCTAGACTTTGATATTAGGCGTGTATGTGTTTTTTCTCTTCAACTCTCTATGTTTATGTTTTTGTTTTTCTCTGGATTGTGTTTTCTAAATTTAAGTTCTTGGATTTGTATCTTGTATTGTTATAATTGTTTTTTTCCTCGTTTTTTTGAGGTCTTGATTTGCTACTTTAGTTCTGGTTGACGAATGCTTTGGATCTGGAAAAATCTGTGTTCGTATTTTCAGTTTTTGATTGTTAGTTTGTTTATTAGATTACAAGAGTTATATATATGAATGACTCTATATAATTATGTATAACGCAAAGTTAATAGATTACAATAAAATTTATGACTTTACTAACTTTCCATTTTTTGCGTATGAGTTCTGCTATGATTGCCATTCACTATTGGTTGAATCTATTAGTTGAAATTGAAGCTATTGTATTTCCCTTGTTGAATGAAATCAGGAATAGAAGTAGTGGAACAAACTTGGAGAGCAGAGAGGAACAAATTGACTAACGGTCCAACCGTGTCTTTGGAAGGAAGTTTGTGTGGACAGAGTGACAAGAGGGGTTGGCATGTTGATATTAGCAAAGGCAATGATAGAAATCCTCTGTTGTAGTCCACTTTCAATCAGTGGAGACTGATGACAGAAATTCTGACTACGATGAAGAATGGGAAAAGCATGATGTTGAGGTATCCTACATGATGCATAACTTCATAAAGTTGTATTGCACTTTCCTAGTTTATTGTTCTCAATGGTTTTGTTATTTGATTTGAAGTTGATTTAAACTTTGTTTTAAGAAGTGAGAAGTGAGGTTGAGGTGGTTTTTTTATTTTATTTTTATTGTTTAAAGAAGTGACTCTCACTTAGTTTTTGAGTGAAGTTCATATTTTTCTTCTTTGTTAAAGCATATATGATGTTATAAATTTTCTAACTAAGGAAAAATTGATGAAAACAATTATGGTTGTAGATGTTGAACAGAGACATGTTCGAGAAGAACCACCACGAAATCGTTTTGAGTTCTTGGGAAATAGAAGAGAGAGAATTTGAGCTATTATTGATGGAAATGGAAGGACCGGTGTTAGCAGACAACAAAGTGTGAGAAGATCAGCCCCCCTTCAAGTCTTGTTTGTTAGATTTCTTAGTTGTGTAGGATTGTAAAATGTTAATAAGTAGTTTGAGTTACTTGAGTGTGATCATGGAAAGATAGTTATTGATTATGTAATCAGAGATTTAGAGGTACTATAATTAATATAAGATATTTAGTTCATTTCAATTAAAAAAACATTTATGAAAAACAGGGGATAAAATTTAGAATAATATTCTTGGCAAGCAAAAACTTTGGTAGCTAAACATTTTTGCTACCAAAAATACAGTAGCACAAAATTAGTTATTTGCCTTTTTTGCTACAAAATATTTGGTGGTTAATATATAAGAATTCGCTTCCAAATGCTAATATATAAGAATTCGCTTCCAAATATTTTTTGCTACCAAAATTTGGTTACAAAATTTCTTACATTTTGCTACCAAATACATTTTGCTACCAAAATGTTTGGTCACTAACTCTCATATTTTTTGTTACCAAATACATTTTGTTACCAAAAATTTGGTTACAAAATCTCGTACAATTTGCTACCAAATACATTTTGTTACCAAAAAATTTGGTCCCTAAATCTCATATTTTTTTTTACTAAATATCTTTTGTTACCAAATATTTGGTAACTGAATCTTATACTTTTTGTTACCAAAATATATTTTGCTACCAAAATTTTGGTAACTGAAACGTCATACTTTTTGTTACCAAATACCTTTTGTTACCAAATTTTTTGGTAACCGAATATCATATATTTCGTTACCAAATATAATTTGTTACCAAAAAAAATTTTGGTAACAAAAACTTTTTGCTACCAAAAATTTGGTAACAAATACTTTTTACGACTCACTTTCTGCTACCAAATTTTTTTGGTAGCAAAAACCTTTTGTTACCAAAAACAAGACTTTCGGCTACCAAATTTTTGGTAACAAAAAATCAAATTTCTTGTAGTGCTAGTACAGTTAAATATTCTAAAAAGAAAATTATATACAGGTCAATTAGTGATTACAAGATCTTAATTACAAGATGTTATAACTTTCATACAAGTCCAGTTGTTGTACTTGAAAGATTTTATATATATGTATGCATACTTATATATGTAATTATTATGAAAAGATGTGTTCGGTAGCCAGGACCCTGATAACTCACAAGTATAGGAGGTTGCCAAGTTTTAATAATATAGGGTGAGTGTATCGTATCCACAGAGATTGTTTCTTAGATTGATGCTAAATATCACGATTATCGCAATTCAACTTTATCTAGACAAATATAAAATGAAAAATAAACTAACCTAAGTAACTAAATTAAACTAAAACAAGTAAAATAAATGCAATTAGAGATTTGGATTGAAGGAAACTCAATATAATATGTGGTTTGAGGGTTTTGATTTCACTTAACTAGATTATCTTATTCTAATTCAAAAGCTTGTCAATCAATTTCACCCAAATCATTAATCTTAGGTTCCAATTTTAATTTCACTCCCTCTCCCGAGTGCTAAGTAAAATAATATGTAAAATTAACCAAATTAATATTCCTATTAACTCAATCAATTAAGCACTTATTAAGCAAAATCTAATAGTGATTATCCAAGTGGTATTATTCTTCCGAACTTATTATTACTTGGGTTATGTTTCCCAAGTCTCAACATATGAAATTAACTCTCCTAAGCCGAATTTCATACATCTAATAACTCTAATTTAATGAAAAATCAAATTAGCAAAAAGCATAAAGAAACACAAATAATTCAAGATGAAATTCAATTAACAATCCTGCAAATCATCAAAATATAGTCATCATCAAGCTACATCATATTCCTAGCTTAAAAAATTTAGTTAATCATCAAAAGATCCAACTTTATATCCATAAACAAACCAAACATCCAATTTATCATTCTAGCACAAGTTCAAGAACAAAAATACAAGTTCAAGAATCTAAAAGAGATGGAAGACAGAATGGAATGAAGAACTAGTTGATGAAACTAAGCTCCAAGCCTTCAATCTTCAATTAATGTCAAAGAAATCCTCTCAAATCGGAGGATTTTTGCCTTGAATCCTTGGAATTTTTGAGTATTTAAGAGAAATCTATTATTTCGAGCCAGTTTTCCTCTTATAGCCTCCCCAAAACATCACATTTCACCTCAAAATTAGGTTTTCACATGTGTGGAGTGCTGTAGCGGGCTTTTCTCTCACTGCAGTGTGCATAAGGCAACTTGAGCATCTCAGGAGGCGCGCTACAAACAGATGAAAGGCTTGTTGTAACGTGCATATGCTGGTTGGGAGCAGGCTGTAGTGGGCCTTTTATCCACTACAGCCTACAGTCAGGCTTTCTCTAGCTTGGTAGTCACGGTGCAGCACCTATTTGGCACGCTGCAGCCTATAGCCAGGTCGTTTCTAGTTGGAATGAAAGGTGCACTGCAGCCCATCTTACTTCTCTAATTCTTCTTTTTGGAGCCCTTAGGATCCTCTTTTTGGGTCTTCTTTGATCTGATATGCTTCGTTTTACTTGGAATTTTTTAGTATTTAAGATAACTCTATTATTTCGAGCCAGTTTTCCTCTTATAGCCTCCCCAAGACATCACATTTTACCTCAAAATTAGGTTTTCACATGTGTGGAGTGCTGCAGCGGGCTTTTCTTTCACTGCAGTGTGCATAAGGCAACTTGAGCATATCAGGAGGCGCGCTACAACAGATGAAAGGCTTGTTGTAACGTGCATATGCTGGTTGGGAGCAGGCTGTAGTGGGCCTTTTATCCACTACAGCCTACAGTCAGGCTTTCTCTAGCTTGCTAGTCACGGTGCAGCACCTATTTGGCACGCTGCAGCCTATAGCCAGGTCGTTTCTAGTTGGAATGAAAGGTGCACTGCAGCCCACTTCTTACTTCTCTAATTCTTCTTTTTGGAGCCCTTAGGATCCTCTTTTTGGGTCTTCTTTGATCTGACATGCTTCGTTTTACTTGGAATTTTTGAGTATTTAAGATAACTCTATTATTTCGAGCCAGTTTTCCTCTTATAGCCTCCCCAAAACATCACATTTTACCTCAAAATTAGGTTTTCACATGTGTGGAGTGCTGCAGCGGGCTTTTCTTTCACTGCAGTGTGCATAAGGCAACTTGAGCATCTCAGGAGGCGCGCTACAACAGATGAAAGGCTTGTTGTAACGTGCATATGCTGGTTGGGAGCAGGCTGTAGTGGGCCTTTTATCCACTACAGCCTACAGTCAGGCTTTCTCTAGCTTGGTAGTCACGGTGCAGCACCTATTTGGCACGCTGCAGCCTATAGCCAGGTCGTTTCTAGTTGGAATGAAAGGTGCACTGCAGCCCACTTCTTACTTCTCTAATTCTTCTTTTTGGAGCCCTTAGGATCCTCTTTTTGGGTCTTCTTTGATCTGACATGCTTCGTTTTACTTTATTTGTTCACGGCTCTTTCTAATTAGTTCAAAAAAAATCTCATTTTGCCATATTTTCATCTAAATCCTCTTTTTATTTATGAATCCTATAAGATCACATTAAAAAAAAAAATTTAAACTACCAAAAGCATTTGAGAACTTACAAATATTTGAACTCAAAAGTACTTGATTTGTAGGTAAACAACCTCCTTATCTGACCAAATTTATAGATTTATGATTAAAATATATCATATTCTAATACTATTTAGTTATCAAAAACCCAAAGATTTATACGTACTGCAAATATTTTGTATTTCAAAATATATTTTTTGTTAATGTTAACTTCTTTAATTAAATAAATAAATCCTACATCACGTTGAATCATGAAATTTCGAATCGACGGTGACCATTGTACAACACCGATAATGGAATTCTAATTTTGCATGTTTTATATAGACTCCAATAACTGCAGTACGTATATGCTGCAATCAAATAAGTCAAATCCCTCTTATCTCTAGAAATAGAACAACAAATGCCTTGTAGTCAACAAATTAGTTGGCCCAAAGTCATTTATCTTTAATTGATAGGACCGGATTTTTTTTTTTTTTTTTTCCTTTTTCATAAAGCTGAGATTTTATTATGCTTTCCGGACTATCATGTGTCCCTTTTTCTTTATTTCTATTTGTTTCGTACGTAGATCAATAATGGAGGGAAAAATAATTGAATGGCATCAATCTAGTGAGAAGAAATGTACTAGGAGATGTCAGATTTTGGCATGACTATGTGAGTTATGCTGAAAGCTTGATGTATGCTGAAGACTAAATTAAAAACTGTACATGAAGTTTAGTTGAATAAGATTTTTTTTTTTTTTTTTCACGCACCACCACAAAATTCTATTAAGAAAAATGGATATGTCATGCCAAAATTTACTTTTTTGCGATTATTTATTGATTATTCGAAAATTTAAAAAAAAAATTTTGCACCTTTCCTAAACCCTTACTAGTACTAGTGTTGTTATTGATTTTGGAGTGGATGATCTAAATTTTCTTCCAATCTTGTCCTATAATATATGATGGCTGCAAAATAAGTCTTTTATTTATTAAAAAAGTAATACTTAAGGACCCAAAAAAAAAAAAACCATGTGAACATGTGGTTAATGAATTTTCTAATTTTATTTTCAATGTTGAATTGACCTTTCTACGGCAGTATATATAGCATATGTTTCCAGACGTAATCGAAATTATTCAATACAAAAAAAAAATGTAAGAGTATAATATATACAAATCAAAAAATTTAAAATAAAGTCCTATCAATAATATATATGCATGAAATCGTAATATTTTATTCCGAATTAAAAAAAAGTGTCCATATGTGTGTGTATTTCATTAGACCATGTGACAGTCCTATATGGAACAACCATGTGCAAATCATGTTACCAAAGTTTAAATTAAAGTCGGACAAAATTGTGTCCACTGTCCATGCTTTGTGTCTTTTCTTTGAAAGCAATCAAGTCCCGATCATCTACCACATTTGTCCACTAATTTGTACACACACACACACACACACACACATATATATATATAAAACGTGAAACACATGCTTGTGGCATAGTTGTGATTAATAGATGGGGACCCTAATTTTAAATCATGTTCTATCTCTGACAAAGGATAAAAACAGTAAGCATACGAAATTCACTGTTATATTATTAGTTAAAATATAAGTAGCGGATCAATAAGTCTTTTTTTTTTTTTTCTGGCAGTTGTTCATTCTCGTCATTTATTTATATATATATATATATATATATATATTTATGTAGCTAGTTGATCAATTAAGAAACTGCTTGAACCACTTAGCAGAGTCTTTGGGATATCTTCTCAACCCATCTTTGAAATCAACATAAACAATCCCAAAGCGAACTGTGTAGCCATCTGTCCATTCAAAGTTGTCCAGCAATGACCATGCAAAGTACCCTCTCACATCAGCTCCTTTCCTACAAAACACTTCCACCAATATCATTAAATGTCTTCTTACATATAAACTTGTTCATCTTAATTAGGTTAGTGCCTACTAATAGTCTCATCCCACAACAAGTTCCCACCTCAAATTTGTTAAAAAAAAAAAAGAAAAAGAAAAAAAATACAATAGTTGAGAAAAAAAAAAAAAAGAAAGAAAGAAAATACAACCCAAAAAAGTCAAAAACCAACTACAAGCTAAAAAAGTGCCCACGAGAACAAGCAAAGACTAATGCTAGAGGATGTCAAGACTGCGCTTTTGCTAATCAGACTCTAAACTAGATCTCATAAACGACATTGTTAGTTAAACTCATAAAAATAAGAATAAAATTAAAAGAAAAAAAAAAACCAGCAAGAAAAGAGTGTAACAACACACACCCACTTTAAAAAAGTGGAGTACAAATCAATTTATATTTGTGATAAATTGTAGATTGATCTTTTGTTAAATCATTATTAATATCATTAGTTTACCAAGTTGTCTTATTTATCAAATTTCAATCATGTAAATCATTGATTCTTCAAAATTTTTAGAAAAATGTCTTTAGTTTAACAAGAAAAAAAAATTTACTAAAATGTAAATATTATTTATCAAATGTTCCAAGTTTTGTTAAGTAAAAAAAAAAAAAAAAAACATAGCTGTCTTTTTGAAAATGGCCAATGGGTGATCAATCATTGATATGAATTAGTATTTGAATAAATAAATAAATAAATGATTTATCAGTTTATCACTAATTGACTTGATGACTAGCGGTCATTTTCAAAAGAAGGTATGAAGTTGGAAAGAGAACAAATATTAAACATTGCAAAATTAAGAAGTTCTCACTGTATGGCGCTATGAATGAATGAAAGATGATCGGCATAGTAGTTGACTCTTGTGTTGTCATTCAGAGACAATTGGCCATTGTTAAGATCATCAACTCCTGCCACAAGTTAAATGAGGAAAATTTTTTAGTACAATTAAGCCTGAATTTTTGTCTCATTTTATGAAATTAATTTGGTAGAGATTATTGTTTTTAATTCCTGAAAACATAAGGTAAAACATAACGTTTCAAAGAAAGACTTAATAACAATCAATTATCCTAATTAGAACCTAGCTAGTTTCGTATTAACGGTATAAAACATTGTTTTCATTTAGCAAAATACAACGACAACTAACTTAATTATTATTTTTTGTTCGTATAACGCGGTGTTTAATACTAAAATTTTACTATTTTTTTAAGGATTAATGTTAAAGTGTTTAATAATTACCATTCTCAGTAATATAAATGACTGGGTTGTTGAACTTGTTCCTTGTATACAACAAAAGATCCTCAATTCCTTTGGGATAAATATAGAGCCAATCTGATGCAGCCTGTGAAATCATTTTCACAAAAGAAAACTACTAATTTTCAAGATCAGATTTCAAGAGAAGAAAATTCTATATATACTCTTTTTTTTTATATCCTATCCTACTTAATCATAGACATTATTATAAGCGACTTAAAAATGCATAATTTGTTGACATAAGAATAAATAAAACCTGCGTCAAATAAATTTTATCCATACCTGTGGACCGATTAGAGTCCCATTACGCTCATCTGTTGAACAAGTAAATTATAACCATAAATGAATTAATAATTAAAAATCAAAACTCACTTTTCTATCAATAGAAAAATTTGAAACTCACTTAGTATGGCAACACAAGCATCTGCGGAGGCACTCCGGTTTATCCTTCTGCAAGAACCGTTTGCTACATAATTTGCACTATAGTAGTTCAAGCCGATGAAATCGAAAGATCCTTTTAGCATCGACGATTGCTGCTCCGAAAACTTTGGAAGTCGTTCGCCAACGTATGTTGACATGTCGGTAGGGTAACTACCAGAATAGAGCGGCTCCATGAACCTGAAAATTTTGATCAAACAAGCACTATTGGCCAAGTTTTGGAGATCATATATATATTTATATTTTTCTCAAATTTTTTAGGTATTAATACTTACTACTTACCAACCATAATTGAAGTCAAGTGCCCTGTTCACTGCCTCCTGGTCTGCAACAGTTGGGGACAAGGGCACCACCCACAGAACATTTAGAGCAATTCCAATTTGGCCCTTTTGAGACGTCTACACAAAATATATATAATTAATTAGACTTAATTATTACTCTTAAATGTGTTCAATACAAAATAATCATTCCATTAGATTATATTAGTTAGATTTAAACTAATACTTGCATTCTAAATGCATTCCACTCTCTGTTGTGGTAGAGTCAACATTCTACTTTAATAGAGAAATACACTATTCAGTCATGCATAGATGCAAATTAAAAAACAAATGTCAATAGAGAAAAATAGGAAAATCATAAATTTTTAAAACGCTTAATGAAAAAAGAAAAAGAAAAAGAAAAGCTAGTGGAGCGGTTGGTCCCTCTTGGCATCAAGTGTCTCCGCCACTGGCTTTGTACGCTTCTATGCGATATACTATAGAGTTCAAACCCTCTGTATATTTCAATTATTTTTACACATTTCACATGACTAATAAATATGATTATTACATTTTTTTATACAATTATTTTTACACATCTCACATGACTAATAAATATGATTATTACATTTTTTCCTTCACAATTCTTAAAGTGAATTGTTGAAAACTTTATTTTATGTGTCACAACAAGGTGGAAAAATGATAGAAATTTAATTTGGGTTCTTTATTATGTACTAGAAACTTTTGGTCCGATCACATCTTTATCATATGAATTGTAAAAGTGACAGTTATGTGATTGAATAAATTTCACATTCGGAGGTTGTTCCATTTCAAGTAATAACCTGGTATTTGGACTTGTAAACTTGAACTGCAGCTGCATGAGCTAAAAGCTGATTATGGCCAACCAAGTAAGGTTCGGTGGTAGAGTCACCGCCGTTGCAGTCGGAGGAGATCCAGGGAGAACATCGTCCAGGTGCAAACGAGCCATACTCGTATCCCCGTGTGATGAAAGTTTGTGGTTCGTTTAAGGTGATCCAATGCTTCACTCTGTCGCCGAATTCTCTGTAGCATAACTCTGCATAGTCTTTGAAATCATCCCTGTTTATTAATAACTATATTATGTAAGTGTTACAAGTACCTTAATATATTAATTTTTGGACTAAATATGTATGATACATTTTTTAGGAGTTATATACATATATATATACATATATGAACTTACACTATTTTGGGGCTTAGAAAGCCTCCATATGCATCTTGAAGGGCTTGAGGAAGGTCCCAGTGGAATAAGGTCACAAATGGCTCTAATCCTGGATTTTGCCATAACAAAACTTAGAGAAAATTCATACTTTGTACACTCTCAATTAAGATAAAGAGTTCTGTCACTTAATTATATGCAAAAGGTAAATGGTACGAACTTATTTGTAATTGGATTATTCTTACTTGCGTACATCATTCAACTATAGGATCATTCTTAATTTGTATTTTAAACTTTTAAAAACTCTCACTACTTGAATTATGAATTAGTGCCACATTTTCCACTTTGTTATAATTTACATTAAAAACAATTGAAAAAAAAAAAGGAGGATAATGCAGCCATGCAGTCTTTTTATTAAAATTTTTGCTCAAAACTATAGAAGAAAAAGACCATGTGTTGACACTTCATTCCCATTTTCATGTTTAACTTTAACATAAACTTTTACCAAAGGGGTTAAGCAGGACAAACTCAAAATTTAGGAAAGGAACAAGGTAAGTTAGTTTTTATAGTTTGAGAGGTGTAACGAGAATGATCCTATAGTTCAAAGGGCATAAGTGATATTAATCATTTTTAATTAAACGAAACAAATTTTTATCAGGTCACCTAAATGTGCTTTTATATTGAAGAAAATATTAAATTTCAAATCATAATGGATCCAACTTTGAGATAAGGAATTTCCTCAACAAAAAAAAAAAGAAAGAAAAAAAGAAACTTTGAGACAAGGAAATAATGAAAGCATCTCTAACCATTGGAAAGGAGTTCATTGATAAGGTCGTTGTAATACTCAATGCCATCTATGTTCACTCCTCCACTTGTTGTTCCATCTAATAAGACATAAATGAATTTTAAAAAAATCATGAGTAACGACATACTACATGAAAAATAAAAAAAATTTGTCATTAACATTATTAATACTCGTGTCAAATATTGAGTTTCTAAAAAACTGAAATTTTCCTTCTTTTTTTAAGGTATTAAAAGTTATAATTAATTAATCAATTAAATATGTATATATACTAAGGGCAATATTTAAAGTATATATTACTAGGTAAAAGCCTGGACCACGAGATGGAAAACCTGTAGGCATGAAATCCAATGTCCTTCATTAGACCAACATCTTCCTGTCAATTAATAATTAATGTCACATTTTGTACAGATATTAATTAACTTTTTGAGTTGGACTGAATCTAATGTTACAAAAGCTGTGTATATATTATTATATATCTCACTCATGTTATTAGTGTATATATATATATATAGAGAGAGGACAACTTGTACCAAGACGGAAACACATTCTAAAAATATATATATATTATTAAAAAAAAACACTATAAACAAAACAAAGACGGGAAAAAATAATATCAATTTGTAACGAGCAATTACCGAAATTTGAAAAAAAAAAAAAAAAATCTAACAGCTACTAATCTCATTAAGACCCTTATAAATCAATAAAAGAAAAAACCCTAAAGAAAAATACACAAAATCTAATATCTTAAAATAATTATAAACTGAAGAGTACCTTGTAACGGTGATACGAATCCACGGCTCTCACGCCGCTACTTCGGTCTTTAATCTTCTCTGCACCCAAAAACAAATTAAAAAAGTTCTAAAAAAAAAAACTTCAGTTTGAAACACATGTTTAAATAAAATTTTTTATTGAAGTTAATTGAATTTTTAAAAATTAATTCTAATTTTTACCGACTTTTTGAAAAAAAGACAAAAACTAAGATAAAAAAATTTAGATTTTGACCTAACAACTTAACATAAGGTGATTTTAAGTTCTCACATATTAGTACGCATAAATTCTTTCTAAAAAATATTCATTCAAAAATGAAATGGGAAAATGAGCAAGAAAGAAAGAAAGTCTGCATCAACAGTAAATTCGAAGCCCAAGTAAAGTGTTAGGTTCTGAAAATGCCCAACTTGACCAGATCTCTTGTTCTGGTTTGGAAAATATTATAACATTATGTTCGTTTTGGACATTCACAACATGTACCCATGATTTGTTTGGCCTTGAACTTTGTGCTCATTCCTCTTTTCATCTCAGATTTTTAAAAACTCTCATTTCACTATATTTTTTTTAATTCTCGTTAAAAACAAATGAAATAAACTCAAAAAAAGAGGCTAAAACATAAATTTGACCATAATCTTATCCTAAGTACCCTTAATTCACTATTTAACAGAGTTAAAACTTGAATTTTGAAGCCCGAAAGAGAAAGAATTGTGCCAAATTGGCATTTATTGAATGGGGATGCTGAAATTTACTATTGAAAATTTTCCATTTATATAATTTTTTGCTTTTAAGAAAAATAATAATTCTTCCATTTGTATGATCTGTTTTTTACCGGATTTTTCTCTTTAATGAAAAGAAGAAACAATAAGATTAAGTATCTAATTTCTACAAGGATAGTTTTGATTTAATTAACCCATTAGCATCAGTTTATTACTTGCGATTTCTATCTCCCTATGCCCTTTTGGGCGGTGGTTAGTTTAGGCTTTCCCCCTTTTTTTTTTTTTTTTTTAAATTACTAATATGATATTTATAATTCACGATTATCAATAAACAAAATGAACACATTTTTAGATTTCATATAGATTTCGAATACGAGAACTCCCACCGAACGCTCTTTTAATTTTGTTTCTTTTTCCTAAGTAAATAATATAGGAATAGGTGCACCTCAAAGATTGCCATCCTAGTTGTGAACAACAAAGTGACCTTTTTGGTTTTCCAATTAATAATATTAATAACACAGTTCAAAATTAAAAAGGCAAAGTGAAACTGTCTATCTGCATTAAAAGCAAAAATTAAAAAATTAAAAGACTAAAAAAAAAAAAAAAGATAACTGCCTCTCTGCATGCATGTGTGAGAGTCCACGTATTGGGTTTTTACCATGCATGAGTGCCACGTTGAGCCACAAACACAGGGGCAAAGTAGTAATTTCATGTCGCATAGTGGGGTCACGTTTTTTGTGTTTCGTGAAGTAGTTGTGGAAGCATAAGGTCATGGGTTAAAATAAAACGCTTATGTTTTACTCAATAAGGATTTAAAAAAGGAATAATACCCCCAAAAAAAAAAGGTTTAAAATATTGCTTTCAAAAACAAGATTCCACAAAATTCAATCCAATTTTGAATATTTACTATTTCGAAATGGCATCACATTATTTTTTCTCTTTTAACTATCAATTTAAAAAAAAATTCAGTTTAAATTGAAATTTTAAAAGAAAATTCAAATCTATGTCAAACGTAAGCAACAACGAAATCAGATTATTATTTTTGTGATAGTGTACACAAATTAATAACATTTATAAGAGATGTATATGATAATAATATAATTTTTATCGGTGATAAGATGAGAAAAACATAAAATTTTAAAAGACAAAATTATTTAAAATAAAAAATAAAAAAGAAGTTCATTTACAACTGAAGTAGCCACTCGATAATAGAAGCAGTCACTCGATAATAGATGATTCCGTCCCGAACATAAATTAAGAGGTTTAAAGGGAGAGAGAGAGGCGTACGTGGATATCTCTGGACGAAAGTGTCCCAAATACTTGGTCCTCTACCTCCTTCGTTAGCAGCACCTTCATACTGTCTCATCAAAAATCAAGTTAAAATAAAAATTGATAATGATAATAATGAAGATAATCTCAACAAAGGAAAACGAGACTTGTATAGATAGAAATCATAGTTTTAATTGTTGTATTAATTTTAATTATCGGTATAATATGTGAAAAACAGTTTTATATCATGTGTTAAATTTTTAACGTTAACACTTACGGAGAATCGGGACAAAATACGTACTTGGTAAGAGGATGAGGCAGTTCCAAAGAGAAAACTCTCCGGAAAACGGCTCCGGTTGAGATCAGAAGAAGAAGAAGAAGAAGAGGAGGAGGAGGAGGAGGAGGACAAGGTCTCGTGAATGCTTCTACGTCCTACAGCCACATTGTTGGTTTTTTGCGAGGAGAAATTTATCAGAAGGAAGAGAGAAAATGGAACAAGGACTAGAAGTAAGATTCTGAAACCCATTCTTGAGAGCCTTTTTTTTTTTTTTTTTTTTTTTGTGGGAGATGATTTTGTTGGTTCACTTTGTGCACCTACGGACGGTTTTATATATTCCTAGCTATATATAAAAATATGTGTACATATATAGATATAGAGAGAGAGAGATTGTGTGACGTTTATAAGGTGTCTATTTGCCAGGTATTGGAGAATTTGTTGTCACGTATTACTTGTGTTAATGGCTTTTTCTGCCTTTTTTTTTTTCAGATCAATTGTTGGTTTGGTCTATAACTTTTTTATAAAATTGTAATTTGGTCCCTAACATTTTTTAGTTAAGAAGTCCGTAAACTCTTTAAAATGGTGTAATTTAGTCTTTTTCACTAATAAAGGTAAAAACTAGATGGAATAAACCATGTATATGATATATATAAGTTGAATCATGTAAATTTTTTTAATTACCCTTAAATAGTAAATTATGTAAGACTAACGTTATATTTTATATTAAATTTCTAAAATAAAAGGATTATTTTACACTATTTTAAAGAGTTTAGGACCTTTTAATTATAAATAATAATAATAAAAAAGATTAAATCACAATTTGGTAAAAAAAATTAGACACTAAATGAGTAATTTATCTTTTTCATTTCTTAATTTACTAACCTGTCCTTTCTGATTGTCTGGCTATTTACTCGGCAATATTCTATGCTTCCCCATTTACTCATTACCTATCATGCTATAATGGAACAGCCTTTTTTCCTTAAAAAAAAGTCACTCTTTCAAAGCAAATTAAAAATCTTCTCGTAAAATCCTTAGACAACCGTTAAACTAAAACTAATTAATAGAAAGGAAAAGAATTAGTAAAAGGGAATTCATGAGCATTAGTAGAATAAACAAGTATTATAACATACACAATTTTCTTTTACATGAGAACAAATTCTCTGTTTTTTTTTTTTTAATGGACTAGCTCAGCAGGTAAATAGTCCACAAAATTTACCATATAATAAAAACAAAAACTCTTATATTCCATGCCGACTAAGTAGTCGTTGGCATATATGAAGCTTTTTATTCCCAAAGTCTTTCTTTAAAAGAAATGTCCCTAAAATAGACCGTCTCTAAGATGTGTTTGGTAAAGAGAAAAAGTGGACGGAGTGAGTAGGAGGGAGGGGTATGGAGAGTTAGTGACAGAGATGGAAACACGATTTAAATTAGTGTGGATATAAACAAAGAAAAAAAATTTCAAACCAAAATAGAGAATCAAGTCATAGTATTCGATCTCCATATATCGTAGAACTGTTGAACTTGTTGATCTCTTTATCTCTTTTTGCATCTAGTGAACTTGTGGGAGATCTCCAGATCTCTTCCGCACGGTGGGAAATATGGTCGACGCCAATTTTCCTCTTTTATATATGTGTTTATTATGTTTATGTTTTTTTTTTTTTTTTTTTTTTTGTTATTTTTGTGATCAGCTGGTGGAGCTTTTTGTATTTTTAGGTACACCGGTGAGAATATCAACGCTAATCCAATTGGTCACCCTCAGTAACAGTAGTTATCGGTGGATATACCATCGATTAACAGCCAGTATCATGGTGGTTATTGGCTAATATCTCTTTGGTGATTGGTTATCAGTTTGTAACAGTCGGTAACTCTTTTTTTTTTTTTTTTTTTTTTTTTTTAGGCGTAACTCCAATCCAAGACATGAATGCACTTTTTTTGTAAAGAGGCCAATTTGTTTAAGAAGTACAATCGTGGGTCTTGGCCCTCAGGTTATTAGCCCATTTCAGTAAAGCCTAACAGATAAAAGCCAGATGATGTGTTTACTTACGCGTAATTGAGTAGATATGAATCGGTAAATAGGATTTTATAGCATATTGTATTAGATTTGGGTGAGTGATTGGGTCAAACATCTAATATCTTTTCAACCATAAATTACATTTTTATATTCATTTAAACTAAATGTTTGTATTTAAATGTAGAATTCGAATTGTGTAATCAAATAAATATGTGTTTAGATAGTTTTTGTTAAAACAAATAGTTAAATAATATAAAAATAAAAAAAATTAGTATGATATAGAGTTCTAAAAAGTAAAATTTGGATTTGAATTTGCATTAAATTATTTACATAATAGATGGTTTATCAAACCTAATATCTATTACATTTGAGTATAATAATAACTGTTATAATAATTCATCTAAACGAGACATAAGTATTTATCTTGTGATTTTTTTTATCTAATGCATGTTATGTGGCATGGCCATGTTAACTTTTTGGACATATTGTCTTTTCGAGCATGGGAAATTGTATAACCAAAAATTGGATTCTTAAAGAAGCAAAATTTAATTTACATGAAAATGATATGTGAATTGTTATATATTCCTTTTGATCCCCCACCGAACCAGTCTTTTTCAGTCCTTTTTTTTTTTTTTTTTTTAAACCATCAGATATTAACATTTTTGTGTTGATAGACTATAGCTTTCCAGTGCGTGTCAAAGAAGTCCTTTTTATTTATTTTTGCTTTAAGAAGTCCTTTTAATGTAGTTTGCTAGAGTGACAATGCAACTTTTGTCCCCCCCCCCCCCCCCCCACCACCCACTCTTTTATTTATTTTAATTATTTTTGAATTTTCCAAGATTTGAATTGAAAACAGGTCCACAAATTTTGCAACTCCAAAGAGACAATTTCCATGTGAAAGCAAACTTATCACCACTACAATTTGTGTGTATATATATTAATATCTTTTTCTTTAAAGTTACATGTCTTGTTTTTCATTCTATTACTCTCTTTAAAACGAGATTATACTGGGCTATGGTAAGCAAGATATAAAATAGTGGACCATAACGAGTTTCATTATTTTAAGCATGTGAGTCTGGCATAATATGGCAAGAGCATGAGTCAAACGAGTTTGATTCATTTTTTTTTATGTGTTATATAATTTTCATGTTAATATTGTAGTTTCTTAATAACTAATGAAATTACAAATCCACATAAATGTGATGAAGTTTAGTTCAATTGTGTATATTAATTACGATGTACTAATTTTTCTTGATGTTGATTATCTCTTCTTGTCATTTTTATTTCACAAAACAAATTAAACTAAAATGTTTACAAGTTTATGATTTTGATATCATCAAGTTTATTACTATGAATAAATAATTGCTTTATCTAAAAAGGTTTTAAGCGCTTGACAAGTCGAACCAATAATCTTATTGTACAGAGCACGATAAAAGTATGAGTATAAGGCTATTTGAGCACGAAATGTGTCTGGTTCTATCGATCTTTCAAATCTTAGATTTCTGATCTCGCCGGAATAATAGGCCTTATTGGTCATGGGCCAAACCGACACGACATATCCCGATCGACATCCGTAGGACGATCTAATCGGTCATCGTGCATTCGTGACATTCGCAAGTGCATTTAGCATTCGCAGACCACATTGTAACACGCGAAAGCCGTCGATCACGATGACTCGGTCGGCCGACGGTGTAGATTTACTAGATTGAAGAAAGTAGAGTATGTGGTTGGAGTCGTCAAACTCTACCCCACCCACCATAGTGAAAAAACAAAAAGCTCTCTCCCCAAGCTTTTGCCATATATAGCGGCGCAATAGGCATAAAATCCTTCGTCATTTCCCAGAATCTCTCAATTTCACTTTACTTTTAAAAAAGAAAAAAGCAAAAAGAAAGAAAGAAAGAAAAAAAAAAACTCTTGAATTTCTTTTTTTCTTCTTTTTCAAAATTATATATTGATTTGGGATACTTTTCCTCAGAGTTTCTGGATCAGCACGTAAACTCTCTCTCTCTCTCCCCTCTCTCTCTCTCTCTAAGTTCTCAGATCTCAGAGCTATCTTCTCCGATTGCGGTTCCCGAGTTCCAATCCGATTCCGAATCCGGTTTCGTTGAGGTACTGTCTCTCTCTAACTGAAGTTTCCTTTTTCCGGTTATGGAAATTCAATAATTTGAAAGGAATTTGAGTTCAGAATATGATGTTTCCTTTTGAGCCTTTGTTTCCAGATCATGACTTTATTTTTGGAATTTGTAGTTGTAGTTTCTTTGAATTGGAAATTTCGATTCAGATGAAAAAAAATTTCTTGCAAGTGATGAACAAATAAGGAAAAAGTTTTGGACTTTGATTTTTTTTTTTTTGGATTTTTTTAAATGGAATCGGAATCGGAATCGGATCTAATCGAGACAGATTGATTTTGTGATTAGGGGCGTTGATAGTGGAATTACTATTTTTTGGTTATTAAAAGTGAAATGGCGGTTGAAGATCTGATTAAGAGAATTCTAACAAGTCGCTTAAATTTTTTTGGGGCAACTAAGAGTGGAAGTGTTAGTAAAGTCTGAAACTTTGATCGGGTTAATATCTTGTTAAGCATTTTGGTGAATTAGTAGTAAATGTGTGTTGGTAAAAAAAAAATTGTTACATGGCAAAAAGTGAGAGTGGGGTGCCAGGGGTCTCGCTATGCTATGCGGCAAGAGCATCGTTCGTAGTGATAAATAGCTTTTTTTTTTTTTTTTTTAATTTCGATCAGTTCGATGTTTTTATTTAGTGTGCGGTATTGTTTAGTTCCAAATTGCTAACCAATGTTTTCAGGGGCTTTGTGACATTTAGCATCTTCAATTGTTCCAATCATGTGGAGATTCAAGCCCTTTATGCAAAAGGAAGCAGCTGGACTCGAAGGTCGTTCTGTGGATGTGGGAAATCTTAAGATACATGTTCGGAATGTGATTGCTGAGGGAGGGTTCTCTTGTGTTTACTTAGCTCGTGATGCCGTGAATGTGTCAAAACAGTATGCTTTAAAACACATTATATGCAACGATGATGAGTCACTGGAGTTGGTAATGAAGGAGATCTCGGTTATGAAGGCTTTGAGAGGACATCCCAACATCGTCACACTTTATGCGCATACCATCTTGGATATGGGGCGTACGAAAGAAGCCCTCCTTGTGATGGAGTTTTGTGAGAGATCTTTGGTCAATGTGCTGGAAAATAGAGGATCCGGGTATTTTGATGAGAAACAGGTTCTTTCAATCTTCAGAGATGTGTGTAATGCGGTTTTTGCTATGCATTGCCAGTCTCCGCCTATTGCTCACAGGTCGTCTACTGGATACTTGATTGCTCTGATGATTCTTGACTTAAAATCAGTATTTTGGTGATTAATTTCAAGTTGTTTTTGGCATTTGTAGGGACTTGAAAGCCGAGAATCTTCTTTTGGGCTCTGATGGATTGTGGAAATTGTGTGATTTTGGAAGCACCTCAACCAATCACAAGCGGTTTGAGAAGCCTGAAGAAATGGGCATTGAAGAAGACAATATCAGAAAGCACACTACGCCTGCCTATAGATCCCCGGAGGTTGAAGAATGAACTCTTCTGAGAATGCACATATTTGTTGCTTTGTGGTAAAAAGCATTCAATTGTTTAACATTTTTACTTTTCTTTTTTTCTCTTTATCTTTTTCACGTAGATGTGGGATTTATTCCGGAGAGATATTATCAGTGAGAAGGTAGACATTTGGGTAAGTCAATTGGGAAGTTTGGTTCCGTTTTAAACTATTGTTAGGATCTCCCCTTGAAAGTGGGAACTAAGGTTGGTCCGTCTCTTTGCAGGCCCTTGGGTGCCTTCTATTTCGCATTTGCTATTTCAAAAGTGCATTTGATGGAGAATCAAAGCTGCAAATACTAAATGGGAACTATCGCATTCCGGAGTTACCGAAATACAGCTTGTCAATTACAGACCTGATCAGAGACATGCTTCAAGCTTCACCAGATGACAGACCAGATATCACGCAGGCAAGCGCTTTGCTTGATTGGCCATTCATCTCCAATTTAGGTTAGTTTTAGACATTTGTCAAGTAATCATTAGGTAGAGGGCTTAACATTCTTTGCTAAAGACTTGAATTCTATTTTGCAGGTATGGTTTCGTGTCAATGAGCAGTTACCTGTGAGTTCACAGAAGTCCTTACCGGATAGGCCACCTGAAATGCATTCTAATGAAATACATGAAGGTAATGAAACTTTCATATATACATCAAAATGCGTCTTGCTAGTATTTGAACTTCTTTATCTGCAACAAGATTTTAGTATGGATTCAAAATGTTGAACTCCGTTTAGATAAACGTCATTGGTTATTCAATACGTAGAAAAGATGTTGCTTAATTTTTCGAGGAAAAGTTTAAAGTTGTTCATGTTTGCGATGTTGTAAATCTTCAAAATGTGTGTGTGTGTGTTTTTTTTTTTTTTTGAATGTTTACCCTAAATGCTGAAAACTCGTATGTTTAAGTCCGATGAATCTTGAAAATTAATTGTGTACGTTCTGACCTTGCCATCAATGTGGTGTCTCTACTATATTACATTTCAGCAGGTAATTCTAAGCTTCCAAACAAGTCATCCCCGGTCCCTCGTAGGAGCCCACCACCCCCACCTTCATCTGGAGATCCATCACAACATTCAGTTACCTCGAAGGCAGGGGGAAGTGGGGGGCAGCTTGGTGCTTTCTGGTCCACGCAGCACGCGAAGGACTCATCTGTGGCCAAAGACAAGAGCGAACCGATATTTGATGAAGAACCAACTAGCCATGGTACTATAAAGCTTGATAGGATTCATCAAGACAACCATATTTCACAAAAGAACAGTGCCCTTGGAAAAGAGGATAAAACACAGATTCAAACTGTACGAAGAAATTCACACGGGCCGTTGAAGGACGTTGACAGAAGCTTCTTCCAAAAGGATACAGATAACCACACTGAGAGGCCGAAGGCATCAAATGCTGGGAGCTTGGGAACTTTCCAAGATGAGGCCTTCAACACGTTTGTTGCCGAATTTGATACCAGAAGACTCAGCTCGGAAGCTAGTAATAACTACAAGTCAAATAGAGAACAAACCTTAGAGGCTGAACTGGAGAATCTGAAAGAGCAGCTCAAGGAAGCCAACTTGGAGAAGGCTGAAATAACGTCCAAATTCGAAAAGCTGTCTGCCATTTGCCGATCACAAAGGCAGGAGATACAGGAACTTAAGCAAGCAGTTGCTGCTAGAACTCCGTCACCGAACAAAGATGCTTCTAGAAATCAAACTTCATCTGGAGCCCGACCCTCTGCAGCCTCCGTGGTAGTTTTTCTTTGTCAACAATTCATACGATCTGCTTTAGTCCTAGATTTGTTTTGGTTCATTTCTTATAATGTTTCCTCATTAACTGCAGAGGGACAAGATAGAAGGAACAGTTTGGGAACTCCAGCAAGAGAAAGATAGCCGGAACACCCCGAGCCCGGAGACAAAGACGTGGCAGGCTTTTGCAGAGGAGCCCAAGCTGCAGCAAACTCCTTCAGCAAGCAACACTGTTAAATCCGTCAGGACAAGGAATGGGCAACAGAACAAGCAGGCTACGCAAGTAAATAGTGGTTTCGACTCATGGGGTTTTGGAAGCGAAAGTTTTACTGCCGTACCTACTGGGATGTCGAGACCGCTAGCTGAAGGAACTAACTCTAAGCGGACTGGCGAGGCAAAGATTATGGAGAGCAAACCAGCTTCCCAACCTGCTGGATGGGCTGGTTTCTAACCAAGGTGACGTCGAAGCTAATAAGAGGTTTTTTTATGATAAATTTGAGAGGAAGAACTAAAATTAAAAATTATGTTGGCTCGCGTAGGCCTCGTTTGTGCTGTTGAGTGCTCGTGTTTTGTGGATTATCTTCGATGGAAAGTTTACATTGACGACATGCTTGTCGGAATTGCACACCATTTGCATATCTTGATTGTTGAATATGGAAACTTTTTTTTTTTTTTTGTCTTTTTTTTTTTGGTTGGTGGGCAAGGGGAATCCTTGGTTTGTATTCTTCTATGCCATGCGTATTGACTTGTTAAGGCATGTTTACCAAATATTACCAAGAAAAAGGGGTATATTTTCCGAAAGAAAAAATGGTACAATTAAGGTGTGTACAGTGGGGACGGGAAGATTTAGTCTTTACCCGTTATGCTAGAGTTGTGTGTGAAATTATTATTAGGTTTTATTTGCAATCATTGTTATATGGTTTTGTTTTCATTATTTTAGGTTGTAAAATCAAACAAATGGTTTTGTTTTCATTATTTTAGGTCGTAAAATCAAACAAATAATTAAAAGGAATGAAAATGAAATGGTCTTTTTTTGATAAATGAAAATGAAATGGTCTTGATTGGTAAGGCACGAAAATGTCAATGGTAATAAAACATTTCGTGTATAAGATCACTAATTCACTATACTATTATTATACCATCTGGTGCACTTGACAAATAAATAATTAACATTAAATTGATTCATGAATTCGACCTCTTTATTTCTTTTTAATTTTACGATCCAACCCGAACATGGTACACTCTATTTGCCTCATTTTATGTTTAATTGCAACTAGCAATCCCTCGTATGCTTGAGCATAGAGGAAAATATCCAAAATACTTCTTATGTTTTGTAACAAATGTCATTTTTATCTCTGTTACTACCCAAATTCCCAAAATATCCCTGCATTTGTAAACTCGGTTCACAATATACCCATGAAAATTTAGAATGTGTCAAGATTATCGCTCATAATCTATATTAAATACTATTTTAAATATTTCTTAATAAAAAGGTAGTAATTATCTTTATATGATCATACAAATACTTCTCTTATTGCAATATATACTTAAGTTATTTATTTTATTTAATGTTTTAGTTCAATCAATGTTTTAAAAAGTATTTAATTAATAGAAAGGTAACCTTACTATTTTAAAAAATTAATGGTTTCAGAAGGTATTATGTGTTGATTTTAAAATGCAATGATATTTTTGACATTTATATGATAAGAGAGGCAAAAGTGCATTCAAGTTAAACAGAAAAGGGTGCTTTAGATATTTTCCTTAAACATAAGTTAGAATTGTATTAATAGACACTATATTTAAAACGTTGTATCTTTTACTTATTAATATTAGACTCTCTCTCTAATTTTTTCACATAATTGTTAAAATTATAAATTTAAGTGATAAATTATTAGGAACCTAATTAGAACATCTATTCAAACAATGGCTTTTCTTAAAGTTTTCTAATTTATTTTATAGATAATATTATAATCAACCAAAAACATAACATGATTTTCAAATATATGTTTTCCTTCAAAGGTGTATAGATATTTTTAGCATCATTTTTATCTATATCTGTAAAATTTAATGTTGTTCTTACTTCATCAATTGAATTTTAAAAACTCTATTTTAGCACTTGAATTTTGAATTACTCTCACTTGATCCTTTTTTTCCAAAAATTATTAAAAATAGATTTTTGGGGGGAGGGGGGGGTGTTAGTTTTATTAGCCCTTATGTTAAGATTTATGTTAAAAAAAGAAAAAGAAAAAGATAATGTAATCGCACTTAATTTTATTTTTTCCTTGTATTTTTCACGAAAATTCTAATGAAAGAGTTTAGACGGGAATAACTCAAAAATTAGCAAGTGTTTGGACCAACAGTTCCATTCAATCCAAACTCAAAAAATTCAATTCTTTTTTGTCTTTTTCTGAAAATTCAACCTCAGTTTTATTATTCACAGTTTTAATAATTCAAACTTCAAAAGTTCATAACTTTACATATAAAAGTCCAAATGATATATATATATATATATATTTAAATTGTATAGAATTTCTAGACAAACGAAACAAGTTTCATAGTGATATTTTTTTCGAACATATTTCAAGTTTTTATACTTTCTAGTTTCGATAGTTTAAATGTTCACTTAACATACATTCAATTCAACTCAATTCCATCATAATAAAAAAACCAGTTTCAACCTATGCACCAAACACATACTTAAAGACAAAATGAGAGTTTTGATAACTCAGGGATAAAATGTAATAATTTTAAAATTCAGGATCAAGAACTAAAATAACCTTTTTTTTTTTTCAATTAAAGATTAAAGAAAAGGAAAGTGGCCCCCGAAGTACAGTGTTTGTGTCCGCCCGGTAATACCCGTGCACCAAACGCATACTTAAAATAAAATGAGAGTTTTTAGAACTCATGGGTAAAATGTTAGTAAAATGTTAGTGATCTTAAAATTCACGACCATGAACTAAAATAATTTTTTATTTTTTCAATTAAAAAGTAAATAAACGGAAAGTCGCCCCCCCAAAGTACAGTGTTTATGTCCGCCCCAGTAATACCAGTGCTCTCTTTCTCTCTTTCTCCCCGCTCCCTCCGATCACCATTTCTCTCTCTCTCTGTCTCTCTCTCATTTCTCTATCTTCCCCTCTTTCTCTCTCCTGAGATTTCATTCTTCTCCGACGAAGCGCCGACGCCGGCGTCAACGACGTTGTTCCAATCCCCTTCCCGAAACTTCTTGAAGTCTCTCTTCCAAAATTGTTGGAGCTCAAAAACCTTAGGAGCAATTCCCCACTTGTTCGCTTCGATCCAAACTGGCTATGGATTACGAACCCTACGATAGCAGCGGTGAGTTCTCGCTTTCTCTACTCTCATTCTCACAAATCGTGATTTTCAGTTTTTGAATTTCTTTTCTTTTCCTTTTGATTTTGCTGAATTAGGGTTACGGTTAGTTTTCACCGTTTTGTGCAATGTTTTTGTTCTTTTTCTTTTTTGGTGAAGGGGAGAAAAGATTCATATATATATATGCATATATTGTAGAAATGAAATATATCATATATATATATATGAGTAATTGAATCTATTGAAGACTCTCTTTCCTAAAGGGTAAAAGAGACATTTTTTTAATGTTAAATTTGCCATCTTTAATGAAATTGATAGGTTGATGAACAATTTTGATTTTTTGCTTGCATTTAATTATATATTAAGAAAATCAGAAGACATTAACATTTTAGCTTATTCCGATGCTTTTGGGCCTTTTATATTGTCTTTGTTTATTTCTTTTTAATTCGGGTCTTTTTTCTGGGCTGGGCCATAAAGTTAAAATCTTTATTCATATTTGGAGGTTTTTTTTGGAAGAGTCGGTTTTGGATCGTCAAGTCTCATTAGAATTATAATTCACATAAGATCAAAATTTTATGTAAAATTGGAACTTTATGAAGATTTGATGGCCCATTGTGCCATATCGTATAGTGTTTATTGTTTCGATTGAGTTTCACATGGACAATGAGTTTAATGTACTCCAAGGGCAAGTTAATGTTCTAGATGACTTATTATAAATTATTGAGAGCTTTCGTTTAGCATTTTGCGTTTTCTGAATGTTGAAAACATGACTTTTGAGCTTAAAGATTGATCATCTAAAAGGTTTCTTTTTTGCTTTATCCCTTATTAAAGGAGTTTGAATTTCTCAGTATATGCCTAAAAGAATTGAAATATACTCAATTCACCGGTGATAGGTTTGAGTTTTTCTCTTTACTGAAGAAATTGAGACATCTTCGATCGGATTTTGGAACCTATTTTTGTGCAGTTTTACCGATACTATAGACTTGTCCATAAGAACATGAAGCGGGAGCACTTGCTCCCACTGAGGACTATGCCCCTTCGCTAGTGAGAATAGGATTAATGGATTGTGAATTCCATAAAGAAATAATCTTTGCTACAGTAGACTGTATGTAGCCAAATTCGGGCCTCATGGACATTTTAATCTTTTTGGGAAAAACAAAAATTGCAGGAACTGATGATGATCTCCCACCATCACATCAAAATAGAATTCCAAGAGGTGGCCGTGTTGCAGGGAATGGAAGATCGGCTGTGGGTGTCCCGTACTCTAGGATGTATGGTGACACCGATATGGAGGCACAGATTCATCAGCTGGAGCAAGAAGCATACAGTTCTGTTCTAAGAGCCTTTAAAGCTCAGGCTGATCTCATTACTTGGGTACTTTTTGTCATCTAGTTTTCACGGATCTAATATCTATGTTGTTCTTATCATGTTTAAATGACTACTACATGAAATGTATTTTCTTCAGGAAAAGGAAAGTTTAATAACAGAACTTAGGAAAGAGTTGAGATTATCAAATGAGGAGCACAGAGAGCTTCTAGGACGGGTTAATGCAGATGATGTCATACGGAGAATAAGGTCTGATAGACTTCAAACTTGTCCTTTAACTGAGAAACGAGACATATATTCTGTATTTTGTTTCAATAATATATCTCTTAATGCATTCTATATTTGGCCATTAGAGAGTGGAGACAGGCAGGTTCAGCACAATCTGGTATGCCCGGTACGAGTCAAGCTGTTCATGATCCAATACCCAGTCCAACTGTTTCTGCATCTCGCAAGAAGCAGAAAGGCTCCCAGTCAGTTGTGTCTCAATCCTTTGGCAGGCCATCTCCACCGTTTCCACAGGTGGTTGCTGCATCCCATCAACCATCTTCATCCACAGCAAAAAAGGGTTCTGCTCCAGGAGCAAAGGGGAAGAAACAAAAACCTGTGAGTGAAGATTAATGATGTTTTGGGTTGTACATAACACTAGCTTGTTATTTGTGTGGTTTAGATACTATTGTTACATTTGCTTACATGGTCAGGTATTACCTGGTGGATCTTCAGTCAAGCAATACCCTTCCTCTGGTCCGACTGGAAGGAGTCAAATTGTTAGTAGAGTTCCTTCCGGTGCCATTGCGAATGAACCTGCCAAGGGGGCAGCATCGGATCCTTTAATTGGAAAGAAAGTGAGGACAAGGTGGCCCGATGACAATAACTTTTATGAAGCTGTTATAACTGACTATAATCCAGTTGAGGTACGTAGTTTTGCAGCATTTTCTTACATATAAGTTCACCTGGAAGTAGAGTTACGTGGTTGATATGTGTGTTGTCTTTAATATGTCAGGGAAGGCATGCTTTAGTCTATGATATGGGTTCTGCCAAGGAGACATGGGAGTGGATTAATCTCTCAGAGGTATAGCTGATACTTTGTATTGGACACTTTCGGGAATTCTTTCTCTAACTCCGTCAATTAAATGGGAGAAATGAAATATATACATCTCACGTCAATCATCTCACTTCATTATTCTGCTATATATAATTCTTGACCACAAAAAATAATAATAATAATAATAATAATAATCCTCAACACATCTAACTGTCTGAAGATCCTGCAGATATGCTTCTAGTACATATGACCTTCAAACAATAATTGCGAATCAAACTACATGTCCATAACCACTATTCTTTAGCTATCACTCCACATTGTACTCTTCTTAATCTTTACCCTTGTTTCTAAACAGGGTTTTGACGCTCTCTTGATAGAGGCTGGAATTATGATATTGACACCTCCTAAATGATTCCAGGAATGCCAGTTACACTTAGATGTTTGACCTATTACTGAAGATATAAAAAATGTGTGGGTCTGATTACTTGGATGAAGAAGAGCTTCATGTAGAAATTTTATAGATAACAGGTTATGCCATTTTAATATCTTAAAATGAATGTTTGTCCTGGTATGGCTGTTCATACGTAATTTTTCTAAAAATCCTACTTTTTTTCAGTTCAGATCCACAATATTGTTTCTCTCATTTTTTTTTAGCTTTCATCACTTCCGAAAAGAACACCACATTTAAATGGCTTAGTTCTCATAAGTCGTCTTATATTGAATTTCACTGATGGTATGCTTTTCCATATGTTCTTAATTCTCACAGCAGATATCTCCAGAAGATATTCAATGGGTAGACGAGGACACTGGAATTTCTCATCGTGGGAGCTATGGTGGATCAGGTCATGGGATCAATAGACCTACAGGTCGTGATACTGGTCCAGGTGCCGGAAGAGGTAGAGGCGTTGCAAAGGTTCAATCCAGAAAGGATCTTTTACCGCCACAGAATGGCATTGGAAAACGCACAGACGAGATAAAAATTCTTAATACAGATACTTTAATTAAAGAAGTAAGCCAACAGGATAATTGCCGCCAGTTAAATGGTAAAATTTATCACAATTCTTGTGCTAATAGTACTTTCTGTTGAATCGTTTATAGGTGGAAAGAGTCTTTGGTGCAAATCATCCCGATCCTCTTGAAATCGATCGAGCAAGAAAAGTATTGAAGGTTAGATCATGAAAAATTTGTCACAGGGTCTTTTTCTTATTTTTGTCTTCTTGCATGACTGACCTGTCGGTATTGTCCATGCAGGAGCATGAACAATCCCTTATTGACGCAATCTCGAAGCTTACGGACATTTCTGATGGCGAAAGTGGTATTTTTTTTTTCCCATCTTTTGTCATCAATTCATTGTAAAACACACAAGTACAAGAGTCAACACTAGTTTTTTCGTTAAAACTAATATTGATGCTGTGACCGCAAACGAGTACTCTTGTAGGATCTTAAGGATGGTCTTACTTTAAACATCATAACACGTGAGCACATGCGAAATTAAAGCTGCTTGGTCTTGTTTTAATTTGGAAAAACAATTACGGTTACCGGCCCAACTGTTGAAAATTGTATCCATAAAAAAAAACCTATGCAATATTTAATATCTGCATTGGTGAGATCTAGAATAAGCATATCAAATTTCTACTTCGGCATCAACACACAAGTTCAAAAACCTTGTTACCTTTGTCATTGATTCTGGTTGTAAGACTCCTGATTTTATTTATAAATTAAAGTATATCTCTCATATATATTACCCACAAAAAAAAAAATCGAACTTATTTAAGCTACTTTTTCAAGTATCATCGGTATTGTTGAAACAGATTAAGTTGTGCACCAGTCCGGAGTCCCGACATGAACATTCTCTGGATATAGAGAAATAATGGATTGACTTTGGAAGCTACAAAAACAGAGACGGTGCTTGATTGAGTTGAAGTTTTGCTCAATAACAATGGCCAGCCTGTTGTGATGCTGTGGAGAGACCAATTTTTGAAGACCACCTTTTTTTTGTTAAATTATTTCTATTTTTCCCCAACATGGTAAATGCCTTGGATTGGGTGTTTAGGATATATATATATACACACAGATAGATAGTGGGGTAAAAAATTTTGAGGTTCCTGATTGGTTATTTTATATTTTCAACAGGAGAATTTGACCTTAGGAAAGGTGGATAATTACTGTAACATGGTCTTAGTTTAGTTAGCTTATCATGTTTTTTTATCTCTCACTCTTGCCCTTTTCTTATTTAAATCTCTAACTCAGTGTAATATCAAAAAATAAAAAATAAAAACAATTGTTAAATTTTCATATGTTAAATTTTATAATAAATTTATCATAAGATATAATCAATGTTAAATTTAATATTTAAATTTTATTAGTTGGTATCTTCATTTTTCCATGTAATAATGCCAATAGTTTTACTTTTAGATTGTTTAAAGAGCATTAGAAATTGTTGATAACAAAAAATAAAAAATAGCATTTCATATTGTAGAATAAGTGAGATGACGTTTTTTATTTATAGCATTAGATGATGTGACCTTTCTTGTCTTATGAACAAATAAACTGCTTTTAAATGTCGCCAGCTTTTCTTGTCTTGTCCCTTCATCCTCCGGAGCCGGCTATTTCAATCTCATTGATCAGAAATTTAAGGTGTATTTACAACAATTTAGAATAAAATTTTTAAATTGAAATATATTTATTTTTAAAAAATTAATTAAAATTTTTATTGATTTCATAGAAAAAGATAAGAACTGACTTGGAATGTCCAACTGCAAGCTTAGTTGAAGAATCAGAATTTTGAAAAGTTACACTAGTAGCAATTGATTCTTGTGGGAAATTCTTTGCGTCCATTTAACTCAAAAACTTCCAAAATCTTAGTTGGCTTCTCAACTTCCAAGAACACATTCTTATTTTTTGGGCTGAAAAATCGGAAGCTGGATTAATACCCACATCATGATTTTTGTTGATGGAGCTCCTCTAGATTCCCCACCTACATCTTCTAAGGATTACTTGCTTTCTCTCTCTCTCTCTAAAAATTCTTGCAAAATTACCCATGTCCAAAGACCCAAGTTTCATTTCCTATTAATATATCTAAAAAATATATGAAATTATGAAGTCTAAACCGTTTGAGTATTGGGTTGATCAAGAATGTGGTGAAAGGATCTTATCTGCACGTTTTTTTTTTTTTTTTTTTTTTTTTTTTTTTTTTTTTTTTTAAAGAAGGCAATCATATCATGTGAGAAAGAGCTTTAGAAAGGCTAGATTATACATGTTAATGAAGGGTATGTTCATTAAAAAAAAATCGTATTTTAAAGATCGAAAATTTGTCCCTTTTCTTAACAGGGAAAAAAAAAAAAGGAAGGAATTCTTGTCCTTCATTTAATTAATTTTTCTGTTTTTTTCGGGTAGTAATAGTACACATTTGGGATTCTGATCATTTTGGATGCACAAGTGATGAGGAGTTTCTAGAAAGGAAATGATAAGAATATGAGAATGTGTGACAAGTTATGTAGATTTATTTTGTCATTGTTACATCTGACATGACATTATGAAGTACAATAGAGAATTCCGTATTAACGATGTCGAAAATAGGCATGACGTTTCGTAGAGCGCAGTTTATTAGTATTTCTGGATTTGTAGAAGCATAAAGTTGATAGTCAACAGGAATTGGAACCTGTACTTATGAACAGGAAAGTAGTACCGATGTGCTATCTCGTTTGTTGGAGCACCCGGCGCTGATACGTGCTTCAGATTCACTCAAGGTAACTCCGGAAATTAAGGACGTTCTCACTTGCTAATGAGTCGGGCAGAGAGAGTTCAGTGAAGAGTAAATGGGTCTATTTGTTCCATAGAGAATATGCAACTGTTGATCGTGCGCATGTCGATGTCTGTCTCTTCCTTCTTTTCTGGAAAAGGATAATTGCAGCTTCTGAGAGGAGATAATCTCCGATTATACATGCATTACCTTTTACTTCTGTTAATTGGTTAAATAGCATATGGTGTAATTCCAACCTGTAAATTGCCTGAGTAGGTACGTGGTATTTAGGCAACAAGAACACTAGCCTCTTTTTTAACCATCGTTAGGAGGATTATCGGTAGTATGTGTGATCCCCAAGTTTTCCTCGCATGTCTCTTGAAATAAATGAATAGAATCATTTCACTCAAAACCCGGTTTGGTTCCGGTTATTCTACTTGTTAAATCAATCCGTTTAATATGTTCCCGGGACAAGTTCCTTTTATTAGGGTCGCTATTTTTATAATGAGGTTGGTTGTCACAACAGCAAAATTGGTAGCAGACGGCATTTTGGATTTAGAACTTAGCTTCAAGATTAGCATTGAATTTCTGTTTTTCTTATCGAATATCAATTTTTGTCTTTCATTACATTCCCGATGAGAAGTTTATTGGAACTGATGAAGCAACTACCTGCGGAGGCTTTGCTATTAGAGATCGAAAAAAAGGAATGTAAGAATTGATATTTCTTTGAAATACATTTCCCACGATGTTGTTTTCGAAGTTTATGATTATATTTATGAACCACATGCAGGGTCTCAGTTGAACATATGGATTCTCCCAACGTTGTGGACAAGGGCCTCAACCAGATGCTTTCGACGTTTGTTAATCACCGTTTGGAGGATGATCTCGACGTACTACTCCTTGCTTTTGCAGAGCTTTGATTGACTTTTACATCACTGCTTCATGGATTAATTAACCTGCATGTCTAAATGCAGGTGCACGTGATCGGTGCTTTTGACGATTCTCCCCCTAATGTCTTGGCTGGGATCTCCTCTATTTTGTATTGGTTTTTGCTGCGAAGCTGTTTTCCATGCCAAAGGCAGAATAACTTAATTTGAATATCTTGAACTTTGTGTAGCATGCTAGTGCTAGCTCTAGCCCAAAAAGTGGGGAGACTTCTGATGGTTACTCGCGTCCACTGTGTTCCAAAATCATTAGAACTTTGAGGAAGAGAAGCGAGAGATTCCACCTTCAAACTCTCTGTGTTCTTGCGCATAACACTTGGAGAGAACCTGACGAGACTGGACGCCCCATTTTCAGTGGTTTTGTGGTCAGTTCTGTTTCGTGAATTATTATTCCTCTTAGTGATTCTGTGCAACGTACTTTTAATGCACTTTTACCAAACACATTTACTTGCATAATGTTATATGAGAAGGACTCTTTTGGCCTCGAAAAGCTCTGCCAAACCGGTTCTTTGAAGTTAGGATCCATTGGATAATGTAAACTAATTAATTCAATCCCACATCTGATATACATGCTTGTCATTGTGAATGGCATCTTTCGAGATGCACTTTAACCCTTTCGGTTAAGACAAGTTTAGCTTTAATTTTTATTTCTGACGGATTTTTTGAAAAATCCTGCAGCTGACCTTCAAATATTTGGTTAGGTAGGTTAGTTGAGTGATCAAGGTATGTGGTTCAGTAAATAACCGTAAGTTTGGTATTTAGGGGTTGACCGAGTTCTGAACTCAAGCCTACAGAGCGGTGGGGATTTATGTATAGCCGGGCAAATCAAGGAATTCATTCTCTCTTGATAAAGTGTTATTAATGAAATTGTTATTATTTGTTTTTTCAGTTCAGGAGACGATGATGTTGTCATGTCATTGTGCGGTTGAAGCCCAAAAAAAAAAAAATTTTTTTTTTTAAGAGATATTTCCTTTTTTCCTTTAACAGGTTGACACTTCAACTGGAATTGTCATCCCAGCCAAATTTGACGACACTTCAAGATGTCCTGATGAACTTGTGAGGAGAATTCGAGTAACTGCATCTTATGAGGACCGTAGGCGGCTATACATAAAATAACAGGTAAGTCTTACTCTACTAGGATACTGACTCTATTGTTACAAGCAAACGAAGTACAAGAACTTTAAACTGTGCGTGATATAACATCTCGGTCTATTTGTTTTCTCTAAGACAGTAGAGGGAATAGTTAACTTTGCTGTTTTATACATGGAAATTCAAACTGTGTAGTGTTTCGAGGTTTTGAATGGGCAGACTTTTACTTGTTGTGGTCCGCTTATCCACGGTGCAGGACCGATCAGCAGGTCGAATTGCTAGGTATCTGAAAGATGCATCCGATTCGTATATACTCCACCTTTAGCTGAGGATCCAGATTTTGTCAAAAACGAAAAAAGTTAAAAAAAAAAAATAAAAAATAATAATAATAATAATAATAAATAAATAAATAAAATTTTACGTACATTCGTATTCATGGTTTTGGTAAAGAATATAATATAATTGGCTCCTGATTCAGGAAGTGGGAGCACTTGATTGAACACCCAGACTGGAAAGACACATTTCCTATGGAGCAGCCACGTAGTTGGAGGAGAACCGGAGATGGCGTCTGGTTAAGGTGATTTTCAACATCAAAATCTTTGCATTTTACATATTCCACTTACATTCTTACCACGTACAATGTGTGCTTATTGATCTACATTGTTGGAGTGCTTCTTCTCAGAATCGTACCGTCGAAGTTGGTAAAGAAGATCTCGATCCGCGAACCAGCTTGCTATCTAAATCTACCTTCGTAAGACCATCTGAAATGCTATTGCTAATGTCAACGTTATATTTACATGAAGAAGTGAAAAACGACATTTTTAATATGGTGTTCCATTTGTGCTTCGGTGCTAATGCTATTCTAAATGCATGAACTACTTTTGTTTTTTAAAAAAAAAAAAGGGTTTGGAACTTGTAAAAGGAAATTTATCTTTTAAAATTTTGAAATAAAATTGAAAATGACAATATTGTGATTATTGAGTGAAAAACGTCAACCCATAAACCAATTACAACCAAATGGCAAAATTTCGCAAATGCTATACTTGGACCCAGAGCATAGCAATGGAGGGTGGTTTTCTTACCCAAATGCTAAAATTTTTCCATTGGAATAGAAATTTGGCACATCATTAAACGAAAATTCCAAACTTTTCGCTTACAACACTTCCGTCATTCTTACCCTTTATTCCTCCAGGAGCAACCAGCCACAGCGAGCAAGTGACAATCGGCATGCGATGAGGACGGGGAAAAAAGCTTCATTGAAAGGATCACGAGTGGTCATAAGTTTTGCGATACAGCGCCTTTCATGGAGAAACTTGACCATCGGCCGCGGGTCAACAACGGTCGAGCAGGTCGAAGTAGGTCGATTGGGGTCGAACGGGGTCGACTAGGTGTGGGTGGCAGCCATTGATGGAGCCTAGAGCTAGGATTTCTTGATGAATTAAGGGCAGTTTAATTTTTATTATAGACTTGTAAGTCAGATGATTGTGCATATTTTTGGAAAGAAGCATGTTAACTATAATAAATATGATTCAATCACTACATATGCAGTAGATTAAAACGGGAAACTAATTCTTTTTACTTTTTCTCATGTGACAGTTCTCTTTTGTTGACACTTGCGTCAATGCATTACCCAACTGAAAGGATTAGCGGTGCTCGTTTGGAAGGGAATATATTATTGACACTCCTTTTTTTTATGATTTCGAAGGTCAGCTCCAACATGTCACAAATTTTTTTTTTTTGGGTCCATTTTTTTGTGCCATAGCCGTGCCCGTCGACATTGCCAATGCAGGAGCATGAGCAAGCCGTAATTTGATGCAATATTCTCAAAGCTCGCTGACATTTCTAATGCTAAAAACGGTACTTTTACCGTCCCTCGTCTTTTAATTCTCCATCAGATAAAATCTTCAAGTATTATCCTTTTTTCTTTTTCTTTTTTTTCCACAGTTCTCAACTGGATGGATACGATAGAACAACCGATTTTACGGTTTTCTGCTATATTCTGTTGATTGTTTTGCGTGATTCATATCTACTCGTACTAATTCTTTTAGGATCTCGAGGAATTGGAAATGTTCTTTACTTAAAATGTTTGACACATTCTTTCGCATGTTTATCGGTGCGTAGGTCATGTCTTAATTTCGAAAGATGATTCTATACAAATTTGAATCCCATCCTAAAAACCATGATGCAGTATTGGTATCTGCATTCGCGTAAAATATGGCCTAATGCCATGGTGATATTTCGAATGAGCACTTGCACCGATAGGGTTACCGGAGATCACAAGGAGGTTAACAATGTAGCGAGTTTTGTGGACAAATTTGGCTGCCGAGCTGCAGCTCAATAGCGGTTGAGTGGGTCGACAAGGGCGGCAAAGTAGGTCAATTGAACATGAGCGTGGTCGAGTTGGTGGGGGTGAAGGCCATTGGAGGTAAGGGCTAGTTCTTGCCAAAGTAAAATTGTGATTCTATTTTTAACACACGTGTAATGATGTATCACTGATGTTGATGAATACCCACACTGCGCTCTATTGGAGAGACGAATAAAGCTCACCGACATGTCGAATGACTAAGATAATATTTTGCATCAGTAAGTTTAAATATCAATAGCATATTTATGTTTAAGCATTTCCTAATAAATTACTCACACCGTTTGACATGAATACATTATAAACGCCACAACAACTTGGGATAATAATATATTTTAAAGCCAATTTGTAACTCTAGTCACTTCCAAGAAAAAGGAGAAATATGGAGAAGGTAGGAGAATCCAGCATATAGGGCAAAAACTCTAAAATAATAACTCTCGTTTTTAGTTTGGTCGCTATTTTTTTTTTTTTTTTACAAAATTATAATTTGATCCTTAATATTTTTTTTAAACTAAAAGCTACTTGAATTATTTAAAAGGAAACAAAATATTCTCTTTTTTTTTTAACTGATAAATGTTAAAAATTGGGTAGAATAAATCAAATGTATAGCACATATAAGTTGAATCATGCAAACATTCTTTTTCCCCGTATTATCCTTAAATAGTAGATCATCCTTAAATAGTAGACATGTGTGATATAAGACTCATAGATGAGACTCATATTTTATTAGTAGTAGTGTTTAACACCAATAGTACCCCAAATATTTTTCATTTGTTGACTGCTTAGTCATATGGTTCAACCATCCAATAGCAAGAAAAAAACAAGAATAAGCACAAAAAGAAATGTAACGAATACACAGAATTTCTAATGGTTCACTCTCTGAATGTTATCTTTGCAGAATCACTATAGTTAAGGAAAGAAGTTTAAGATAAATCACTCTCGAAATGCCTCTCACATTCTCTATCTTTCTTTGGACTATTTTTGTATTTGTGTATCCTAAACTTATTATAGAGTTGCAATTTATACTATGAATTTTTAATTTTGATAATTTATATAATAAACTTATAAATATATAGCAATTTGCACCCCATGATAAACAGTATTGATTTGTTAATGAAAATTGATACTTCACTTGCATACAAATTGTTAATTGACAAAGATAAAAATGATTAATAATATCATGAATTACAACCCATTTACAAATCACATATAAATTTCCTTCAAAAAATTAATATTATTGTCAATGGGGTGTAATTTGCTATATAATTATAAGTTCAGGGTGTAAATTGTCAAAATTAAAAGTTCAGAGTGTAAATTATAACTGTACGTTAAGTTTAAGGTGTACCAAGGCAAAAAGGCCCTTTCTTTGCCTAAAACAACTGCATACATGTCTTTAATATTTCACACTTACAAAATATCTAAAGGTCGATCCACATGTTAATTCTGCATCAGAGATGATAATTAGGTTCCAATAACTGAATATCAACTGTTAAAAGAAATTATAACCTTTAAAAAATTAGGATTCCGGGATATTATAAATCCGATCTCTTCAAAAAAAATTTTTTTGAATGTTTTTTTACTAGTTAATGAATGTTTGGTAACTGTGGTCGAGGCAAATTAAGATCTTTCTCTACAATATTTTGGTATAAGTTTTTATGGTGCCTATGATTTTTGTGGTCTAATTTTCGGACTTGTTCTGTCCAGGAGGGGGGAAAAAAAATCAATCTCAAAAACTTCTTCAGTGTTGGAGGTCTATGGATGTCACACATTTCCTCGAATTGTCGAAAACTCAAACCGCACCCTACCTTTGGGTCTCAAGAGTTGAGAATTGATATAATTATCAAATATTGATTGAAATTATTCTTCTTGTTCTCAATTTTTAGATTAATTGATTGTAATATAGGAAATTTAAATTTATTTATATTAATTTACATATCAGGAAATGGGAAAGTTCTTAGTTATAAAAGATTTGACATATGTGAGTAACTTATCCATTTTTATACTTGTAAACTTTTATATATATCTCCTTCTTATATCTTTTATTCTCTTATTATTTACTTATTATTTTTATTTTTCAATATGATATCAGAGCCAACATAACCGAATCATGTGAAGGTTTTGTGAATAATCCATATTTACCATGTAGGAGGTAACATCATCACATACATAACCGAATCCGCTGCTGACCATAATTGATATCACTGTCATCTGGAACGGATGGCAATCGTAGAGTCTTTTAAATATGTACTATGTATCTTAGTGCACGTATGTGTGTTATCATAAACTTGTAAAAATAATAATAATAATAATAATGAAAAGAGAGAAAAAAAAAAATATATATATATATATATATTGAAAAAATTGGAGAAAAAAATACGAGTGAAAAAAAAAACGTTGATGGTATTTGTTTTGTTTTTTCGGTATACAAACATTAAAGAGAAGAAGAAAAAAGAAAAAAGAAAAAAAGGAGAGAGTTAAAAAACAAAAAAAAAAAATTTGAATTAAAAAAAATGTTCTTTTTTCATACTTTGATTCCTCCTTGATCCATTGTCCTTGATCTCATTGATAGTTGATCGTATTGATCTCACTAATCAAATTGAAGTCTTTGGTGTGAAGTTCTTGTGGATTTGAGCCTAAAATATGAAGCTTCTGAAGTTGAAGCTTGTGTTGTGAAGCTCATGCAAATTTGAGCTTGGCATATGAAGCTTCTGAAAATCAGTTTGTTGTGAAACTTATGTAAACTTAAGTCTGACATATGAAAATTCCAAAATTACTCTTGAAATATTTAAGGCAAGTTGGTATGCATCAACTTAAGTGTTGAGATTTGATATAATTGTCAAATATTGATTGAAATTATTCTTCATAATTTTTAGAATGATTGATTGTAATATAGAAAATTTAAATTTATTTGTATTAATTTAGATATCAGGAAATAGAAAAGCTCTTAGTTATAGAAGATTTGACATATTTGGATAACTTATTTATTTTTTGTACTTGTAAAATTGTATATATGGAAGCCCATTTACGGTCCTCATTTATGTCCTTATTATATCTTTTAATCTCTTATTATTTACTTATTATTTTTATTTTTCAATATGATATCAAAGCTAACATAGCCGAATTCTTTGAAGACTCTTGTGAATAATCCATATCCACCGTGTAGGAAGTGACGTCATCGTATTCATAACTGAAACCATTGTTAAACACAATTGATGTCGTTATCATTTGAAATGGATAGCAGGCTTGGAGTCTTCTAAATAAGTACTATGTATCTTAGTGCACGTGTGTGCTATCATAAATGTGTTAAAAAGAGAGAGAGAGAGAGGGGGAGAGAGAATATCTATATATATTGAAAATTTTTGAGAAAAAAATACGAGTGAAAAAAAAATCATGGTATTTGTTTTGTTTTTTTGGCATATAAACATGAAAAAGAAAAAGAAAAATAAAAAAGAAAGAAAGGAGAGAGATAAGAAAACCAAAAAAAAAAAACTTAATTTGAAAAAAGAAAGTCTTTTTTCATATATTGATTCCTCCTTGATCCATTGTCCTTAATCTCATTAATAGTTGATCGTATTGATCTCATTGAATCAAATTGAAGCCGTTGGTGTGAAGTTCGTGTGGATTTGAGCCTGACATGTGAAGCTTCTGAAGTTGAAGCATGTGTTGTGAAGCTCATGCGAATTTAAGCCAGGTATGTGAAACTTCTGAAAATCAATTTATTGTGAAACTTATGTAAACTTGAGCTTGGCATGCAAGAATTCCAAAATTGTTCATGAAGTATTTAAGGCAAGTTGGTCTGCACCATCTTGAGGGACTGTTGAGATTTGACATGATTGTCAAATATTGATTGAAATTATTCTTCACGATTATTTTCAATTTCTAGATTAATTGATTGTACTATAGGAAATTTAAATTTTTTGTGTTAACTTACATATCAGGAAATAAGAAAATTCTTAGTTGTAGAAGATTAGACATATTTGGGTAACTTACTCATTTTTGTACTTGTAAACTTATTTATATACGGGAGTCCAATTATAGTACTCATTTATCTCCTTCTTATATCTTTTATTCTCTTTTTATTTTCATTTTTCAATATGGTATCATAACCAACATAGACGAATCCTTTGAAGACTCTTGTGAATATTCCATGCCCACCATGTAGGAGGTGACATCATTACATCCATGACCAAAACCGCTGCTGAATCACAATTGATGTTGTTGTCATCTAAAATGGATGACAGTCTTGGAGTCTTCCAAATAGGTACTATGTATCTTAGTGCACGTGTGTGTGCTATCAAAAAAGAAAAAAAAAAAAAAAAAAGAGAGAAAATATATGTATTGAAAAAATTTAAGAAAAAAAACGAGTGAAAAAAAAAATATGTTCATAGTATTTGTTTTGTTTTTTTCTTTTTTTTTTTTTGGCATACGAACATGAAAAAGAAAAAGCAAAAAGCAAAAAGGGAGAGAGTTAAAAAAACAAAAAAAAATGAATTTGAAAAAAAAATTGATCTTTTTTGATATATTGATTCCTCCTTTATCCCTTGTCCTTGATCTCATTGATAGTTGATCATATTGATCTCATTGAATCAAATTGCAATCTTTACTGTGAAGTTCATGTGGATTTGAGCCTGATATGTCAAGCTTCTGAAGTTGAAGCATGTGCTGTGAAGCTCATGTAAATTTGAACCTGCTATATGAAGCTTCTAGAAATTAATCTGCTATGAAACTTATGTAAACTTGAGTCTGGCATGTGAGAATTTCAAAATTGTTATTAAAGTATTTAAGACAAGTTAGTATGCATCAACTTGAAGGGAAGTGTTGAGATTTAATATGATTGTCAAATATTAATTGAAATAATCGTTCATGATTGTTTTCAATTTTTAGATTAATTGATTGTAATATAAGAAATTTAAATTTATTTGTATTAATTTACATATCAAGAAATAGAAAAGTTCTTAATTATGAAAGATTTGACATATTTGGGTAACTTACCAATTTTTATACTTGTAAACTTATACTTATATGAAAACTCATTTATAGTATTCCTTACTAGTGAATCTTCTCTATCATATTCCGTGGATAAAACCATGTTAATACTTTATTTCCTTTTTTATCTTTTATTCTCTTATTATTTACTTTTTATTTTTATTTTTCAATATCTTTTTATTTTTACTTATTACTTACATATTTTTATTTTTCAAGAAGTTTAAGATAAATCACTCTCAAAACGTCTCTCACAATGTTAATTCTGCATTAGAGATGATAATTAGGCTCCAATAACTGAATATCAACAGTTAAAAGAAATTATAGCCTTTAAGAAATTAGGATTCCGGGATATTATAAATCCAATCTCATCATTTTTTTTTTAATGTTCTTCTACTAGTTAATGAATGTTTGGTAACTGTGGTTGAGGCAAATTAAGATCTTTGCTCTACTCTATTTTGGAACAAGTTTTAATGGTGCCTATGATTTTTGTGGTCTAATGTTGGAGGGTCCATGGGTGTTTCACATTTCCTCGTACTGTCGAAAACTCAAACCGCACCTCACCTTAGGGTTGCCAGAACCCCACAAGGCCCGCCCCTTACGTTTAACGAAAATGAACACTCTCTTGCAGTTGATGTCGCACAGTCTCAATTCCGACCGAGATGTCCTCGAGATCTTTTCAAAAATCCTCCGTTGGTAATCTTCTACTTCTGTACAAACATTTGTGCAAAGATATTGCATCCTTTTACATTTTGAAATACTTTTTGTCCTGCTAATCGTATTGCTTAATTACAACAAAGACACATAGCTGATTGATTTCCGTCACTATTCCATAATATTGCAGCCGGTTGGTGCCTCCCAGAGAATCAGAAAATTTGTCTAGAACCATCATGTCCCTGATCTACGAAACCTTCAAGACTCGGCGGGAAAAAATGACATTGCACTTTTCGATTAAAAAAAACTGTCATTTATCTTATTTGTTGCGGTTTCTTTTGGCTATGATCCAAAGGGCTGGTTATGGATCAGAGAGTGAAGCAGATGACGAAGCGGCAACAATAAATTAGTTTATTTGGTTTATTTTCTGGAGACGTTTTAGGAGAACCACAAGAGAGATGATGTCGACTGCAATACACTAATGACCTTGTCTTTCCGTAATTTTTTCTTTCTTTCTTGTAGGAAGTGGTGACAGCAAGAAAAAGGAAGGTGAACAGGAAAAACTTGAGGATGAGGAAGATGGTGACGAAGATGAGCAGGAAAATAGTGAAGAAATCGAAGATAGTGAAGAGGATTTTGCCGATGTCGAGGAAGACTAGCAACTCCAAGTTCAGATTAGAAAGCAACCATTTACTATGCTTGCGGAAATCAAATGGGCTATTAAAGAATCTAACTAGCTTCAAAATGAGCAAGAAAATCGCATCTAAATGTAAAGTGGGGGCGCCTAGAGAAATTGGTGTTCCCATTTTCTTGTATCATTAGATCAAGCTCAAGTTCATCGATACCTCCTCGAAGTCGGCACAATGATTGTTTGGTTCTCAGTGTAAACCTAAGATTTCGTCTTAGTTTTTGTCTTTTTCTGAAAAGTCATAAAAAATTATAACTATTTTTAAAAAGTAACTAACTTCAACCTAAAAATTACCTCTCAAACCCGTATTCCAAGCGCATGCTAAATGTTTCCAGAGAAGTGACAACATAGGACAAACAGAAGTTCTATGGATGGTCAAGACCTAATTTTGTGAATTCCGGTGAAGGTTTTGAGCTATCATAGTAAGTAGGCAATTATAGTTTGTATGGGACGGATATCCTGTTCAGATTTCGGTTGTGCTATTTTTATAAATGTTGGTCTGAAAACTTGCACGGAAGAAGGTAATAAAAAGGAATTAAAATCGATCAAAACAACCCGAATGCATTAATGAATAGCATGGAAAAGGCAACAAAGAAAGTCAGACTGGTCGATTGTGCAAATGGCAGCAGCAAGTCAAGCTACACAAGTCGAACCTGATTGGTCAGAAATGGGCAGGTGAAACTGACCAACACCGTGTGAACCCTAGACCGTGAAATTCGTGGTTTGTTCAAGTGGGGTTGTCATGTTGTTACCCGTACCATGAAGTGAAATCCTACAAGTATTCAAAAGAGCACAATTAGTGGCTTAGAAAGTGCCAAGAGCTTCTTGATTTGATTCAAATGCAATCTTAGTCAGAAGCAAAAGTTCCGTTTTCTAATGTTCAAGTTACCACTTACAAATGTTCCCAATGAAAAAAAATTATCAATAAAATATAAATATGCCTAGCATGTGATACAGAATTTCTTGATAAAACATACCCTTGACTTGTTACCTTCACATGCAGAAGCACTTTTCACTTCTATGTCAACTCACACAAAGATAGCAAGCTGATTCACGGATCGAGCTCTTCTTTGCCAACTTCAATGGTTGAGTTCTGAGCAGAAGCACTTCAACATGTAGATCAATAAGCACTCAATCTACGAAGTAAGAATGCATGTGGAATATGTAAATGCAAAGATTATGATGTTGAGCAGACCTTAACCAGACGCCATCTTCGGTTCTCTTCCAAGTACGTGGCTGCTCCATAGGAAATGTGTCTTTCCAGTCTGGGTGTTCAATCAAGTACTCCCACTTCCTGAATCAGGAGCCAATTATATTATATTCTTTACCAAAACCATGAATACGAACTGTACGTAAAATTTTATTTATTTCTTATTATTATTTCTGTTTTTTTTTTTACCTTTTTTCGTTTTTGACAAAATCTGGATCCTCAGCTAAAGGTGAAGTAGAACAATTATGGAGTATATACGAATCGGATGCATCTTTCAGATACCTAGCAATTCGTACCTGCTGCTCGGTCCTGCACCGTGGATAAGCGGACCACAACAAATAAAAGTCTGCTCATTCAAAACCTCGAAACACTACACAGTTTGAATTTCCATGTACAAAACAGCAAAGTTAACTATTCCCCCTACTGTCTTAGAGAATACAAATAGACTGAGATGTTATATTACGCACAGTTTAAAGTTCTTGTACTTCGTTTGCTTGTAACAATAGAGTCGGTATCCTAGTAGAGTAAGACTTACCTGTTATTTTATGTATAGCCGCCTATAGCCTTACTTCTGCCAAAACATGAGAATGTTCGAGTTTGATATTTAGCATTCCTCAAATTTTCTCTCAACTAGCTTATATTTCTCTCTCTAGTTCTTGTCATCTTTAACCTCTCTCTCTTTCTTACATTCTCTCCCTCTCTTATCTATCTATATCCGTTACTTCTTGGTCCAACATCACATGTTTTTATAGTTGCAAAAGCCAAAGAAAAGACGTGAATTTTACCAGCGGCATGGAGCAATTTTGAATGTATCAGTTTGGGTATCATATGTTTCGAGCAACTTGCCATTCCATCTACGGTCCTCATAAGATGCAGTTACTCGAATTCTCCTCACAAGTTCATCAGGACATCTTGAAGTGTCGTCAAATTTGGCTGGGATGACAATTCCAGTTGAAGTGTCAACCTGTTAAAGGAAAAAAGGAAATATCTCTTAAAAAAATTTTTTTTTTTTTGAGCTTCAACCGCACAATGACATGACTACATCATCGTCTCCTGAACTGAAAAAACAAATAATAACAATTTCATTAATAAAACTTTATCAAGAGAGAATGAATTCCTTGATTTGCCCCGCTATACAGAAATCCCCACCGCTTTGTAGGCTTGAGTTCAGAACTCAGTCAACCCCTAAATACCAAACTTACGGTTATTTACTAAACCACATACCTTGATCACTCAACTAACCTACCTAACCAAATATTTGAAGGTCAGCTGCTGGATTTTTCAAAAAATCCGTCTGAAATAAAAATTAAAGCTAAACTTGTCTTAACCAAAAGGGTTAAAGTGCATCTCGAAAGATGCCATTCACAATGACAAGCATGTATGTCAGATGTGGGATTGAATTTATTAGTTTACATTATCCAATGGACCCTAACTTCAACGAACCGGTTTAGTAGAGCTTTTCGAGGCCACAAGAGTCCTTCTCGTATAACATTATGCAAGTAATGTGTCTGGTAAAAGTGCATTAAAGTACGTTGCACAGATGCACTAAGAGGAATTATAATTCACGAAACAGGACTGACCACAAAACCACTGAAAATGGGGCGTGCAGTCTCGTCAGGTTCTCTCCAAGTGTTATGTGCAAGAACACAGAGAGTTTGAAGGTGGAATCTCTCGCTTCTCTTCCTCAAAGTTCTAATAATTTTGGAACACATTGGACGCGAGTAACCATCAGAAGTCTCCCCATCTTTTGGGCTAGAGCTAGCACTAGCATGCTGCACAAAGTTCAAGATATTCAAATCAAGTTATTCTGCCTTTTGCATGAAAAACAGTTCCGCAGCAAAAACCAATACAAAATAGAGGATCCCAGCCCAGACATTAGGGGGAGAATCGTCAAAAGCACCGATCACGTGCACCTGCATTTAGACATGCGGGTTAATTAACCCATGAAGCAATGGTGTAATAGTCAATCAAAGCTCTGCAAAAGCAAGGAGTAGTACGTCGAGATCATCCGCCAAACGGTGATTAACAAATGTCGAAAGCATCTGGTTGAGGCCCTTGTCCACAACGTTGGGAGAATCCAAATGCGCAACTGAGACCCTGTGGTTCATAAATATAATCATAAACTTTGAAAAAGGAAAAGTTGAATTAACATTCAACATCTTGGGAAACGTATTTCAAAGAAATATCGATTCTTACATTTCGTTTTTTCGATCTCTAATAGCAAAGCCTACGCAGGTAGTTGCTTCATCAGTTCCAATAAACTTCTCATCGGGAATGTAATGAAAGACAAAAATTGATATTAGATAACAAAAACAGAAATTCAATGCTAATCTTGAAGCTTAGTTCTAAATCCATAATGCCGTCTACTACCAATTTTGCCATTGTGACAATCAACCTCATTATAAAAATAGCGACCCTAATAAAAGGAACTTGTCCCGGGAACATATTAAACGGATTAATTTAACAAGTAGAATAACTGGAACCAAACCGGGTTTTGAGTGAAATGATTCTATTCATTTATTTCAAGAGACATGCGAGGAAAACTTGGGGATCACACATACTACCGATAATCCTCTTAACGATGGTTAAAAAAGAGGCTAGTGTTCTTGTTGCCTAATACCACGTACCTACTCAGGTAATTTACAGGTTGGAATTACACCATATGCTATTTAACCAATTAACAGAAGTAAAAGGTAAGGTATGTATAATCGGAGATATCAACTCAGAAGCTGCAATTATCCCTTTCCAGAAAAGAAGGAAGAGACATACATCGACACGCGCACGATCAACAGTTGCATATTCTCTTTGGAACAAATAAACCCATTTACTCTTCACTGAACTCTCCCTGCCCGACTCTTTAGCAAGTGAGAACGTCCTTTCCGGAGTAGCCTTGAGTGAATCTGAAGCACGTATCAGCGCCGGGTGCTCCAACAAATGAGATAGCACATCGGTACTACTTTCCTGTTCATAAGTACAGGTTCCAATTCCTGTTAACTATCAACTTTATACTTCTACAAATACAGAAATGCTAATAAACTGAGCGCTACGAAACGTCATGTCTACTTTCGGCATTGTAAAAACGGAATTCTCTATTGTACTTGACAAATTAAACCTACAGAACTTGTCACACATTCTCATATCTTATCATTTCCTTTCCAGAAACTCTTCATCACTGATACATCCATTAAAGAGGAAAAAAAAAAATCAAAATCAAAATCACTATAATTTGGTCCAATAATAAGGGTCAAGATTTTTTTTTTTTTCTTTATCTAAGAAGTAAAAACTAAAAAGGGACAAACTTTCGATATTGACATAGGAAATAGTTTTTTTCTTTTCTTTTTAAGTAAAAATCACCCTTCATTAACGTATATAATCTAGGAAAAAAAATGGCCAAAACTCTATCAACCCATTAACCTAAACAGTTTAAATTTGACAATTTCATGTGTTTATAGATAAATTTGAAAGAAATGCCAGTTGGGTTTTTGTTGCTGTGAAGTGTGTCGTCCATGGAGAATCGGAGATGCGTATTTTTGCAAAATTTTTTAGACAGAGAGGAGAGAGAGAGTATACCTTAGAAGATGAAGGTGGGGAATCAAGAGGAGCTCCATCAACAAAAATCATGATGTGGGTATTAATCCAGCTTCCGAGTTTTGATTCCAAAAAATTCTCTAATGGAGTGAGTGATTAGGACTCGAGGAAATGAATTGGAACTTTTGAATCAAATGGACGCAAAGAATTTTCCACAAATTACTTTTGCTTAAAATAATTACATATACACACCTCTTTGACTTGAGTTTGTTGAGTACATACCCACTCTATACTAAAATAACAAAAATACCCTTGAAAGAGATAAATTTCTTATTTGATCATTAATTTTATTTTTTTTTTTGAAGTTACGATTTGATATTTAATTTTTTTTTAAGGTTAAAATATCCACGAATTATTTAAAATTATGCAAAATAATTCTTTTTATCAGAGAATATTACAAATTTAACAACAAATATTACTTTAATTATACGTAATTTATTATTTAAAGATAGCATTATAGTTTATAAATCGATTAATAACTAAATGAATAATTTATTCTATATATAAAAGTGACAAAAAAAATAAAAGTTGACAAGGAATTTTTTTCTTATAAACAGATAAATATTAAAATAAAAGTCGGAAAAAGCATTAATAATAATAACAATAATTAAAAATATATATATTTCCATCCTTGGGCTTTCATTCCAAAATCGAACCAAAAACCACCTCCATTTTTCAAATACCCACCAAAACACACACACACACACACACAAAACTTCCCCGCCACCACCATGGCCATCGACCCCAATTCCTCCTCCTCCGCCGCAACTACAACCACCACCACAACCGCCGCCGCCGCTGCAGCAAACCCCGTTCACCGCCCCCCATCAAGACCCACAACCACCGCCACCCCCACCGTATCTCCTCAGCCCCAACTCTCCCGTCTCCCGCCGGAGCTCTTCTCCGTCAACATCTGCCCCCTCCCACCGCGCAAGTACGTCCCCGCCTCCTCCTCTTCCTCCGCCTCCGCCTCCGCCTCCGCGCCGGCGCAGGGGATTTCCTACCCCGTCGCCTCCTCCGGCCGCGGCTTCATCTCCATTCCCAAGTCCGCCGCCGATCAAAGCGTCACCATCGCCAACCCCAGCGGCGGAGGAACTGGGTACCCGCCTCGGCCGGTGCCCAACTACGTGGTGAGGCCGATCCAGCCCCACCAGCACCAGCACCTTCACCATTATCAATATCTTCATCATCATCACCAGCAACATCAGCTGCAACACCCTCATCTTGTTGCCCCTGTTAAGGGTGTCCCTGTTTCTCTCCAACCCAAGGTTCTCTCTCTCTCTCTCTCTCTTCATGGGTTGCTTTTTGTTTTGAGTTTTGAAGTTTGGTTTTGTGTGAATGATTTGGTATAATTGGGTTGTTTTGTGTTTTAGATTTTTGAAGTTTGAATAATATCATGTCCCTAATTGTGTGATTGTTTTGTGTTTTGAGTTTTGAAGTTTGGTTTGGTTTTGTTTAAATAATTTGGTACAACTGGACAGTCTTGTGTGATGGAACTTGATGGAGAGAACGAATTTGTTTTGGTTGCTTTTATTTGTTTTTGTTCAAAGTGCGATTTGGTAGAGTCTAATTTGCAGAAACACTTAGATTGGGCAGATGGGTTGGTTTTGTGTTTCGAATTCGATATTTTATCTAGTTTGAATAATTTGGTACAATTGAGCAGTCTTATATGTCAGTGGAGACAAGAATTTGTTTAGTCTGCTTTTTTGTGTTCCATTTTGTAAAGCATATAGCAGGGTGGCCGGGCATAATTTAGAAGTTTTTTGCATTTGAAAAAATTGCACGTAACTAGAAGTAGACAAAAAGTTAAATACATAAATGCATAGAAAGTTAAATACATAAATGCCTAGCTTATCAAAATGACTATAAAAGTGTGTTGGTGTCTCTGCAAAGCACGAAGAAACTGACTGCATTTGTGTATGTGCGAAGTACTTTTGAGCGTTTCAAAGCAATCCCAAATTGACCGTATGTTTGATGGGTGCTTATTGGTTCGAGGTCGGAAGTCCATTCCCCGAAAGAACACAAGAAATCAAACAAAGGTTTATAATCTTCATTACGTGTTGCGTGGCTGTTGATACTTGATGCTTGTTATTCAGTATTGTATTTGCATTACCTGAGCCTTACTTAACAGAATGATTCTTTATTTCTTACTTGGAGAAACACTTTTATATGTATGTTTTTACTTGTCGTGCAATTTGTTAGATTCTATAATTGAGCATCTCTTGGAACATTTTTTGGAGTCATTTTGTCTTGTGAATGCAGTACAGTCTACTTCTAGGCCAATATTCATTTTCTCTCTAGTATTTTCTAAAATGTGTCAAGATTTTTTGTTCTATTTTCATTTGAATGTAGCATTTGGCGCTTTTTTTATCATCATCTCTTTTCATACTGTGTTCTCCACCATACAGGTAGCTCCTTCGCCTTCCATTCCCGAATGTAATGGTTACAAAGATATGAGGTAATGCCTGTACCTCTTTCTTTTCCGTTGGAGTATATTTCGGTTGTTTTATGACCTTTAATAGTTATTTTTGTGCTCTTATGTAGGGACAAAAGCAAAGATGATTCTTTAACTCTTGTCAGAGACCGAAAAGTAAGTAAACGACATTTATCTGTACTGTGTCTTTGTTAAGTTATTTAATGTTTGCTATTTGCTAATGTGTAATTAAATGATATTTTTAAAGATATTTGGATAAAGGCTAATATCTCATGCCATATTGAAAGATTATGTGGCTACATTTTCTGGAGTCATTGCACTGTAGAAAATGGCAGTCATTTTAAAGCAATAATGGAATTAAGTTCCAATATAATGGAGGATTGATGTGTGTAAATTTGTTTTAAAGAAAACTTGCGAGCCCACCCTGTCTGTCTGCTACTAGAAACGACTATAGAAAATAGATAGTAAGAATAAACACCTTTCATCCGTTACCAAATATTTTATGCACTACTATCACTATATGGAATCCTAGGTTAGCTGTTAGAATGTAACTCTCAATTTTTAATCCAATAAAAAAAAAATTTGATTTTCTAGTGCCCTAGTTCTTAAAAAGTTTAAAAACAACGCAAAGGTTTAAAATAGTTAGGATTTCCCATTTCTTCTGTTTACAAGATTTGGTAGAATAAGGTTGAGTTATAATCAGGGATTTTGCTTGTTCTGTTTCTTGTGTGAATTTAGTTCAGGTAGACTTCATGTCCACATTTTTGTCGTACGTATCCACTTGGCAATATAATTGTCCAATTCTTGTAAAGAAGAAATGGGAAACAGTTATCGTAGTAACTTTTTTTTGCAACCATCTTGAGTTGCTATCCTGAAAGGTAGGGAGGGACAGGTAGGAAAACCTGAGATGTAATGTCAATTGTCTGCTTCTGTGATGAGGCTAACGATGTGAAGATGCCACAGGCATAAACACTTAGATTTTCCCACTCATAATTATATTTTATTAGGGATTTATGAGATTCAAAGCCTACAAATTAATAATAAGAAAGAACATTGTACGCCTGGAGTGTCTGCAAAATGCTATTGTTATTTTTATTTCAAAAGAGAGTGATTTTTATTTTTTTTATTTTTTTTAATGCATGTAATGAACAATTGATAATTTTGGGGTGGATTAGTCTTGTTTGTTGTTACTAATTTCTTTTATTTGTGTTTGCAGGTCAGAATTACAGAGGGTGCCTCTCTCTACGCACTGTGTCGATCGTGGTTAAGGAATGGTTTTCCTGATGAAATTCAGGTTTGTGTTGCATGGGATTGACTGTATTTTCTTTGTGAATTTGAAGTTTGTTCATTTTCTTTCAGGACGGGAAAACATTTTACTTCTGTTGCAAAAATAACTGAGATCTATGACAAATTTAGCCTTGGGTGTTATATGGAAAGGTTATTAGTTTCTTACGTGATGTCTAGCACTACTTTTAGGCCTCCAATGAGGGCGGAAAATGTAACGCTTAGTTAGTTATGCTAAGAAAAGGTTCGAGTATCCCAAGCAGAAAACAAAATTACTTTTTTAATTTTATGCAAATGAGAACCGTTCCAGTGAAACTGATGAGGAAGGACCAACTTTGGTCTAAAACACACAGCCCAGATTTCTCAGGAAGGAATCTATAAAAGCCTTAAAAAATGATTGTAAGCAATTATAACCTGAGGTTGTCTATTTCTAATTTCTTATTTGTTGGCTGTTTTCAGCTGCAATAGGTTTGGTTTGTACGTTACATGTACGACTGTTTGAATTTTGATTAGACAGCTGTCATTTATCATTCACAGATTCATTGGCCACTATAGCTTGTATTCCTCTTTGTTGAGACTCTTGCCCTTCTTTGTTGTGTTGGATATTGATGTCACATGTCGTCTAATCCAATGTCAATAATACAACTGTCGTAGGATATTCCTATTGGTTTGAAAGTGATACGGGGTTGTTTGTTTCATATTGTTCCAAGTATTAGGAAATGGTGGGAAGAATTCTTAGCTCACCCTGCTAGGATAGTATCCTCTTTTTAGTAATTTAACTTAAATATGGAACTCCAATTTAATATAGCAAGATATCATTCATTTCATAGGGGAAAAAAGTCTCGTCATGGTTTATTTATCTGGCAATCGTTGCTAGTGTTTCCATCATGGTCCCACAGGAGATGGGGAAGATGTTGCTCAGTTGTTTGAAAGTTTTAGTATCATTTTTGTTAAGAATATAGTATCCAAGTAATGTTAGGCAAATCATTCGAGTTAGATTTTATTAAATCTATCACTTGCGAACTGAAGGTTAGTTATCTTATTTGGTTTCTAGTGCTGATAAAGTGGAATGCGTTGGCTAAATTAATGGACAGTTGTAAAAGTTTATCAAAACTCCGACAATATAAATATGATATTCCGAAGTTTTTTTATGTATAAATCTGATTGTTAGGTGATCTAGGTGGTATAATGTTGGCTTAGTTCTATGGCAATCTGGCAACCAGGTATTAGCTGATTTTATAAAAGCTTGTTTGAAAATTTTAGATGGCAATACAATTGAAAGTGTGTTTTGCAACAATTTGCTGCTTTCCGCTTCCTCTATTTTGGGCTTTGGGAGTTGGATTTTGGTACTGTACTACAGAGTAGTGATTAGTAAAAGTCTCGGGTTATTCCTTTTTCCTCTTTTTTTTTTTTTTTTTTTTTTTCAATTTGTTTTCCTAAAGCTTTGTGAATCTCATTACGTTTCCAGCCACAATATGGTGATGCTGTGAGGTCGTTGCCAAAACCTTTACCTATTCCTATGGCAACCAACACTCCGCAAAAGAAGGAAGGTGAAGAAGAAGCGGATGAAGGCAATGAGCACGAGGTCGGTTTTCATGTTGCTGTTTCGTTTTAACTTTGGAGCATTGGATAACTATTGGGATGGGATATACGATGAGACGGGATTCATAAAAATCGTGCATAATTTGTTGTGTATCATGTTTTGCTAAATGTGGGGATATGTTTGCTGTTAAAAAAATTAATGTTTCCAAGATTTGGCTTGTTCTTTTGATACAGGATGAGGGATCTGTCAAGAATCTTGGTGCAGAAGATCTGTTTAAAAGACATGTGAAACGCGCCAAAAAAGTTCGAGCACGGTAAGTTTTAGTTGCGTTATGCGTTTTTTTTTTTTTAAGCTTTCCAATGTTCCACCGTTACCAATCTTGTTCTTGTAAATTCTTTTCCCTTTTGTGCTTTGGTATTTACCATTCCCACTGTTATCTATGGAATCTTTTCCGAATAGTTAAAGTAGATGGTGATGCATAAGATGTTAAGTTCTATTGCTCGCACTCGCTTTAGATGCAGTTGTGGAGTCGGGAACTTTTTTTAGCAGGGGCACGATTGAATTTTTTTTTTTTTTTTTCCGACCCTTCATCTCGCTCCTCTTTTTTTTTCGGTTTATATCTTCTCATCTTTTCCTCTAAATGGATGAAACCCATAATTCGGTTAGATTCACTTGATAGAGGCTTTAAGATCTACTGGGTAAAAAATGATATTATAGATCTCGATATTGTTGTTATTGGCTAGGGCGATAGTTATAATTTTTGCTATTTAGTGGGGGCATAGTTGAATTCTTAAATGTAAAAAGCTTTTTATATTGAGCAAAAATTGAAATTCTAAAATATCAGTGGGGCCACATGCCCATCCCTCTACCCCTCCTATGAGTCTTTGATTGAGGCGGTTTCCTGCAGCATTACGAAGCTATTTCATTTCAAATAAGTTTTTCTTCATCACCTGGGAACCACTTTGGTTTTAAATTGTGACAATTATTTTTTTCATTAGGCGAGTTTGCTGCCGCATCTTGTTTAAAAATATCGAGAAATCTCATCACTTGGAATTCAAAATGACACGTCCATTTTTTGTAGCTTGTTTTTGTTCTTTATTTTCTCTGGCAATGGTTAATGTTTTAATAGGTGGGCTATTTTTCGGGTTTTGTTGTAGATTACGAGAAGCGCGGCTGAAACGAATCGCGAGGTACAAATCGAGACTCGCTCTTCTCCTTCCGCCTCTGGTGGAACAGTTCAGGAACGATGCTGCTACCGGAACTTGAACAAAGCTGACCTGATCTTCCAAGTATTTTCATCAAATTGTGGAACCAGTAGATAAATTTAGTCTCTCTCTTGGAAGAGTGAAAAATGTAGAGCGCTTTAATTCAGTGTAGAATAATCAGTTCTTTTTTTTTTTTTTTTTTAATTTGTTGTAGATTAGGCAAGGCTAATTTTCTTGTGTGGAAGTAATCTGAAACTCTCTTGTTTTGTTTTCCCTCACTTGAGTGGTGATCTTATTGTTGATATATATATATATATATATATATACACACACACGCACGAGCGTGCTAAAGAAAGGGTGACAGGGTAAATGACGAGGTACTCAAATAATCCCGGGAAAGTATAGTTGTCGTAAATAAATTCTTTATAAAGTGAATTGTTTATATATTTTGATTATTATGATGAAAGTGTCTTAATTACCACCCACAAACGGTTAGAGACACGCATTTAAATTTTGGGGTGCGTTTATTTCACATCAAAGAGAAAGAAAAAGGAGAAGTAAATCTATTCCCATCAAAAGGAAAGGGAAAAGGACGTGAGATTCTCCAAAATCTGCAGGGAAAGTTTAGTCGGTCACGCTACGTAAGTTTGGTAATAATTAGAAAGAAAATTAGATCGTCCAATCTCTAATAGGTAAATAAACTTTAAAAATACTTAACAACGATCGTAATTTTTATTATGTACTTTCCTTTTCAATCACGTTACTGGGCATTAGTTGATTAGACTAGTACGCACTATAACGGTCCAAAATTTCAACCCAATCTTGGGCAACACTAGTGATGGACAATAGTCTCATAACTTTCATAACAACCAAACACGTTTTCAATGGTTTTTTTTTTTTCTTTTTTCTTTTTTCTTTTATTTTAAATTTGCCCGCGGCTCTTTTTGAGTTTTAAAGTTTGACGTTACTCTTTTTCTAATTTCTTCTATAGGTATTTATGATTTATATGATGTTTATAGAATTTTTTAGGTTTATGATTTTGCATGATATGGTAATTGTTTCATATAATTAAGCCTGCAAGTTACGATAATTTAGCTAATTATGCTTGTTTTGCACACTCCATTGCCAAATCATAACATTTTCATCATTATTTTTTAATTTTTTGACATCAGAAACGAACCGTACATAAACATGATTATTTTTAAAAATAAAATTAAATAAAGATATGACAGTTCATAAACAAATGTCTCATAATATTTTTTGTAAAAATATTCAATTCAAATTCTCAAATCGTCACACAATTATCTAAGACACATGGAAGAATAGGATCACACTTTGGCTCTATAGAAGTGCTCTTCAAATTTTTCTCTCCATTTTCTCTCTCTTAGTACTTGAAATCCATCCAAGTTTGTGTTTATTTGCCAAAACCAAAAAAAAAACAAAAAAAAAAAAAAAGAAAGAAAGAAAAGTTTGGCCCTCTATTTAAGTCTATCAAAAATCTAAGCATTTATTTGAATCACATGTAATATTGGAAATGATTATTCAACTTAAATGCTTGTACTCAAATATACAATTTGAATTGTGTAAGCAAATGAAATATATGTTTAGATAGTATTTGTTAAATATAATATTTGAATAGTGTGAAGTAAACAAAAAAAAAAGTATGATCCGGATTTTGAAAAATGAAAATTTAGGACTTGCATTTGTATTGAAAATTATGTAATGAGGAAACATTCATGTGCTTACATTGTAATTATTATGTAACCAAATTAGATTGAAACACAGTTATTGCAATTGAATCAAATAATATATTTAATAGGTGATTCAGACACATGCTTAATTTTCCGTACTTTTTTATTTTAATATTATAAACAAGGTTTTTTTTTTTCCTTTCTTTCTTTTGGGGTATTATCTTTTGGTTTCGTTTGGTGAAACAGTTTGAGTTGAAATTTTAAGTTTGAGTTGGTTGACTTTTTAAAAACTAATTATAATTTTTGTTACTTTTAAGAAAAAAATCAATTTAGTTTGAGTTAAACTAACATACCAAATAAGCCATTAATTTTCTTTGTGTGTGTGTGCAACTAATTTATTGTGGGATTTTTTTTTTTTTTTTTTGGTTGAAAATTTATTGTAGGGTTTGGGCGGTTGGAGATAAAATAATTGAAAAGGACCGCAACATCTTCCTTGCTCTCTAAGACATTGACTTCATGTACAGTTAGACAAGCACATCCCAGTGATTGACTCGTTGACACAAGTTCCCTAATAATTAATAATAAATAGGAAATTTCTAGGAAATTAACATATTCACTAAATTCAATGACCATATGTGACCGAAGATAATCCACAATTTTATTTTTTATTTATTTTTTAATTTTTTAATTTTTAATTTTTTCTTTTTCAAATCCATGCAGCTCAAGGAGTCTAATCCGAAAGACCAACTTTACTGCTTACATTAGAATGTCAATTAAAAATTGACGAAAATAGGAGAATTATTAATCTTATTAACTTCATTTTGTTATGATTTCAATTTAAAAAAATCAAAGAAAAAACCTATATAATTATACTTAACTCACTTTTTTTGGTCTCTTATTGACTAAAATTTTGATATAAGAAGTAAAATAAGGTTAAATTTAAAGTTTAAGAGATAAAGTGAAAGTGATCCTAAAACTTAAAGGCGTAAAAAAGAATAATCCGTTTATTTGTTTAGTCATCTGAATTTAAAATTTTGATTATATAATTAATAGTTAAATAAATAATAATATGATTGAGGTGTCAAAATTTAATTGTGAAGACAGAAAAATAAAATAACGGATCTAAACTCTAAGGAAACCGTTTCAAATTCCAATTAGTACAACTCTTTCTGGTGGGGTACAACACATTATGTGTTCGTGTGAAACGTTTATCATATCTATTCATGGTTTTCATGAAATATGTTATCAATGAACCAAAAAAATGTGTCTAGTATTATTGATGGATGTCACTTTCTTCTGGAGGAAAAAAAAAAAAAAAAAGATTGAGAAGCACTCAAGTTAAAGAAGAGCACTCTAGACCCCTGATATTAAATATGAGTGACACATTACTCAAAGCATAATAGATATGCAATTACAGATTTTTTTTTTTCTTTTAAAGAAAAATTAGAACCCAAAGAAATTGATTACTTGAGAATTCTTAATTTATTCAAATTCTAATCAACTTGGTTCGGTATTGATCTATTCAAACTCTTATCCTATCATTCGTTTGTCACTTTTGGAGACAAAATATGAGTGTTAGTCGTGATAATTAAGTGGTGATTACGAAAGGAAGACAAAAAGCACATACATACATTCATATATATATAAATATATATATATATATATATGTATGTGCTCTGAAAGACCACAAGGAATTAATATAATATAATATTAAAAGTTAGACATTTATCAAATTAAAAATAATTATTTCCAACTATATCCCATAAATTTTAGAGTCATTCATATTTTGATCATTTGAATTTTGAATTTAATCCTACTTTAACAATACTATCAAAAATTCGCTTAAAAACTAAAGAAAAATAAGGGAAGCAGTATTACTAAGCCCATATTGTTTGGATTTCTGCTAAAAATAAATAAAAAAATACTATATAATTGCACTTAATTCACCTTTTTTATCATATGATTATAACTGAAATTCTATAAAAATAGATAAAGTGGAGTTAAATTCAAAATTCAGTGGGTTAAAGTTGGAGTTATAAAATGGATAAAAGTAAAAAATTTAACTTTGCTTTTCCTATCAAAATTTCGGTAAAGACTACAATAAAGAAATAAGGGAAGCTATATTACTAAGCTCATTTTGTTAGGATTTTTGCTAAAAATGATTGAGAAAAGATTATATAATTCCACTTTATTCACTTTTTTTCCCTTTCTATTTTTTATTAAAATATGATAAAATAAATTTAATTTAATTTAATTTAAAATTTAAAAGATAAAGTAAGGTGATGCTCCATTGTTTTTGAACTCTTTGTTACGAGCCCAATAATGAAAAAGTACCATGATTTAATGGCAAAAATATGGTTAGAGATAACGGTAATGACTAATGAGGGCGAAAGTTGGTGAGAAGCCAGTATGTCATTTAACTGGCCAATGAACAAACAGAAGCACGCCATAAATATATTCCCAATTAGCACATCATTTTATGTTTAGTCCAACTTTTTGTATCATAATACAAATAATTATTAGACTAATCATATTTTCAAAGGACACTTTTGACTTTTTTATTTTCGCTTCAAAATCCATAATATTTGTTTGTTGCAACCAATTTCTTTTTTTTTTTTTTTTTTTTAATTTTGCCCATTTATTTTAATAGTAATCAAATAATTGGTGCTTTAAGGTTGATCAAAAGATAAGAATAAGGTTCGCAAAAAATAAAAAAATAAAAATAAAAAGAGAGATAAGAATAAGTTTTTGAAAGGTTTGGGCGTTATCTTATACTATTTAATGTTGGGGATTCCTTCAAATTTCTTATCATATCAATCTTGCATATTTATTCCAGCAAAACCATGCATATATATATATATATATATATATATATGTGTGTATGTGTGTGTGTGTGTGGCCCCACTACTAACACATAAAATTAAAAATGCTCGGACGTGAGAATGGCATAATTGGAAGCTCATGAAACCCCCAATTGGCTCTAAAAATATTCCATGTGTTTTGAAGATGTAAAAATCTCTTTTCATTCCTCTTTTTGACATTAACATATGAAAAAAAATAATAATTTAGAAGTCAAATTATTAGTCGAGTTAGCTCTTGAATTAGAAAACACTTCCTCAATAATTATGATCTAGATATCATGTATGTCTCATTTTCCCTTTAACTAAATATCATATTTTTCCTTCTTGCTTTCTTCCCCTCCATACTTTAGTATTATAGTCTTTGACAGACACCCAACAATATAATTTCACTTTTTCTGTAATTTTTCTCTTCTCTTTTTGGTTTAACAAGCATAGTACTAATCATTTTATGTGCACAATTATACGTAGTGTTGAGTCGATTTTTTACATGAACTAAGTGAGTGTGCATATCTTCTCAATATAAGAAGACTCTTTTTATTAAACTTAGCCACATCCAAAATAAATTAATTTCATGTTAGTTAATGCATGCATATCTTTTTTTTTTTTAATTTTCTATTTTTAGAAGGAAAAAAAAAACATTGCTACAATTAGCAAGCTATAATGATGCACAAAAACTAAAAAGATTCTCGAACGAGCAAGGAAGGGAGTACTATTTTGTAATACCTTTGTTGGTATTAGGAAACTTTTTTGAAGAATATATATGGTATTTTTTCTGGAAGAATTTACATAATTTTTTTCTGAAGAATTCCGCGATATAGGAAAATAAAATATAGATTAAAATCAAATAAAATCAAGTTTAGTTCTAACTATTACGGTAAATTTAAATCATGTTCAATTTAGATTAAACAAAATGTGACATTTTTTTCTTAGAGGAAAGTAGGAAAATCTATTAGAACCTTCTAAAAATTTAAAGGTTTAAAACTACATCTCATTAATAGGGTTATTTTTCTTATCCTATGCAAAGAATTTTCCTCTATTTCCATGTATCACTTCTTCTTTCTTTTTAAGAATATAATATTATCATACAGGTACAAAACTTTATTGCTAAATATATAACTTTTTTTACTTAAAGAAGTAAATAGCATATTATAAAATTTTTGAAGTAAATAACATATTCATTAGGAGTAAATAATTTAAATAATTTTATTAATCAAGTTATTTAATTGAATATACTAATTATTTAAATATTCTAAAACCTACTATTTCCTTTCAAAAATTTTGGAAAGTGACTTACAATTTCTAATTAATTCTTTTCTTTTTGTATATTTACTTGCTAGAAGGCTACTTTTCATTTCTTTAATTTTTTTTTTGGATAATTAAGCTACTTTTTTTAATTGAGTTATTGAGTGTGATTCTGATACACAAAAACATTAAAGAAGATTAAAAAAAAAAAACCATTAAAACAAGATTATTGCAACGGATATGAACAAATATCTTAGTCGTTGGACTTTTAATAAGAGAACATCCGATTGACATTTTTTAGCAAAAGTAAACATTAAACTAACTAATTAGTTTTCTTCTGATATATTAATTGGACAAGGAAAAAACACCCCTCTTGACGAAGTCATGGTTTCCTTTCTAAAAAGATTAATTCCGTCGTTCAGGAAAAAATAAAATAAAATAAAAGAAGGAAGAAAAAGGTCTACTTATGTGAAAATTAAAGGCAGGTAAGATTGGTTTTCCTTTCCAATCAAATATTCACAATCTTTGAATTAGTTATAAAAGGTGAAGATCCCCACTTAAATGGATCTATATACATATGTATTATATATATATATATATATACACATATGTATTATATATATATATATATATATACACATATGTATTATATATATATACACCTAGGAATATAGGCAGAGATACTGTATCCCTACAAACATGGCCTACACAATCTTAGATTATATGTCTTAGTATATTGACTAAAAAATAATAAATAACTACACATATAAAATATAATTCACTTTTTTATTTTTTTTATTTTGCGTAATAGGCTCTTTCGACAAGAAATGCTAATTGAGAAGTCCAATCTATGAGATGAGACATAAAACGCGGCACAAATCATTAGGCGAGTCATATAAATAAATGGCAGTTGAACTTTCTATTTAGGTTTGATTATGTCATGTCGTTGCTTTTTACCTCAATAATTCCCAATAAGGATTTTTTTTTTCTTTTCTTTTCTTTTTGGTGCATTTTGTGGGGTCCATTAATCCTGTGGTCGGCTCCATACATTATAATCAACATTATTTTATTTTATTTATTGGCCTCCATCTTTTCTCATGTTGTGTTGTGTAATGTTGTGACCTCCCACGTTATACACTTATTTGAAGATCCCATGCCTTTCATGACTCATGATTTATATGACCTATCCTGTCCATATATATATATATATATATATATGTATATATGAATATGAGTTTTATGTTCACCAATTGCATAGATTCAGTAGGTATAACTTTTTTTAGAATCATATAATTATTAATTGATAATATATAATGTTATGTAACTTTATCATGTGTATCAAATTACATTTTAAAACTTTTACTATAAGTGATAGATATTAACATAAAATATAACACGTTAATAAATTAATATCACAAGTTAGTAATTTAAATGTTATATGAGTGATCAGGCCTATAGTTGCCAGACATGAAACTTCATTTCACCAATTATTAGTTATAAATGTGACTCATGCCGTTTATGAATGCTCTTCTTTCTTTTATTATTAATATAAGCTTTATTATTTAGGCTTTTATACGTAGGATTTTATATCGATAGCATATATTTAATTCTATTCATTGGATTTAATTGAAATTATATTAAACAACAAATTAGGTAGAACAAACGATTTATAATACAATATCTGAAAAGCAAAACCTTCAAATCATATAGTAAAAATTTCCTTACTATTTAAGTTAGTTGTTTTGTAGAGTAATAACACTTGTTCTAATTTTGATGTGGCTTCAATCTTATAAATTCATTAATTGGAGGTTTGTCTGTTCAGAGTGACACTCATTTATTATAGTTCTGACTTTTTGAGCAACCGACGCAATGAAAATTAATGGGGGCAAGTAGTGAAAAGAAATAATTATTTATTAATTCATATACTCAAGGTCCGTACGACTCTTATATATACGTATACATGTGGAACATATTAATAACCAAATAAAGAGATTACAAATGCATTTAATTTGATTTGTTTCTTCAATTAAATTTGGTTGACAAGAATCATAGCATCTAACAAAAATAGGGTAGATTTATAATTTTTTTAATTAAAAAAAAAAGTAAGATGGGAGAGTAAACTATAGAAACATTCTTGGTAAATTATGTCATATCTGCCAATAATCTCCTCTTTAACTGAATCTTGAATCGCGCTACAAATTATTTCTCGACAAAAAAAATATTGAATAAGATATTAATGCTTTTCACACCCCCCCCCCCCCCCCCCCTTCTTTTTATGGATGAATCATAATAATTCCATTTTATTATGTATTTTAACAAAGGAAGCTTTGTATGGTAGGATTAGAAAATCCCAAAATATATACAAAAAAATCATCTCGAACTTAAAAATATCCAAATACTCATAGCCAAAAAAATGGTAAATATATGACTATTCCTCTCGTCATATTGAATTTCTACATAAAAGTAGTTTTTCTAGTTAAGCAAAATTCTATAGCGCGATATAAATGTGAACTATGTAGGTATCGTTTACATCGAAATATAAGATAGCATGGAATGAGATTTGGATTTTGAGAGACAGATTTTATCCTGTATTGTATAAAATAAAATAATAATAAAAAAGAGTGCAATAGTGTGACTTTTAATGTGATAAAACTAGGTTTTAGCTTTGTATTGAAGAACTCTTTAAAAAAAAAAAAGGGAGCAATTTAATTCACCAAGGTTCTTTATGTTCCCTGGTGAACTCTAGCTAATTTTGTAGGAATTACTAAACTCAATTTACCATAGTAATTTTTTTGTTTGTTTGTCTGTTTGTTTGTTTTTTAAATTTACCAAACTAGTTGACTACCTCTAGCTACCTCTAGCTAGAAAGCTTCTTAAACCACAATTTAGCAGAAAAATGAACAAAGAAAAATATAGCACAAAAGTCAAAAAAAAAAAAAAACAAAAAAAAAAATCCTCCACAAACAAAGCTCGTAACAACTCACGTGACTTGCAAAGGTATTATGATAGGATATCAATTATATCTAATAGGTCAATATCTTTGCCGGTGTATGTAGTCATGATTGGGGAACCATGAAAGGGGGGTTTAACCCCACGAACCCAACCACTAATAATAAGTCACCCTCTCAGTCTACTTTCCACGAACCCCCACGCCTCATCAGTGGACTAGGAAAAATGCCCCCTTAGCCTCTTTCATTTCATATCATTAAAAAGCCTCCTTAACACATTGCACAATAGAAGTCACAAAGTCTCTCTCTCTCTCTCTCCCCCAAATATCACCTCCATATTGCCCCATACCCAAAGCATTCAACCATAGACCAATAATAGAAATCATCTATCAGCAAAACACACTCACAAACATATATATATATATATATATATATATATATACACAAGAACTTTCCTATCCGGCACTGCGAGACGAGAAAGTTCTTTCTCTCTCTATCTATTTCCCTCTCTCTCTCTAATGGGTTGTACCGTTGGACGGAACAGCCAGATATTTCTATAAACATATATATTTAAAGAGGGATTACTATCCAGTACCCTCTTTCTACTACACTTATAATTTATTTTTTGTATTATATTGTATCAATTAGGTGATTCTAACATAACATTTTTCAACTAATATTATGTGATAATGTTCTAAATATGAAGTTATTATATTATAAGGTTCTAAATAAGAAATTACAAGTAAATTAATTAGTTGTTACAAATTTCTAGACAGAAAATTATAAATGTCGAATGGTATCCGATACTGGATACCAAAACTTTTCACATATTTTATATATATAACCAAACTGCACCATAATTTATTCTCCAGTCGGTTGCTAGGGATATGTCTTATTTCCCTTTTAATAGATTTCCTAAATGATGTGTAATTGGGAGTTTTATGTTAATTTTCTTAAAAAATTTTCCTTTGAAACATCTAACTGGCATTATACACGTTTTTCTCCTAATAGGTTTTTCCGATAAATTCTACTAGTAAGATATTTAATGAGATCTTTCGTCGAAACTGATTTTTAAAGATATATATTGACTTAACCTTTTTTGACGTCAATTTCTGTTAATTAAGATTATTCTTCCTTGGACCTTTTGCAATTTTTCTTTCATTTTTATTAGTTGAGTTGGGAACTTGGAATAAGATTGGTTAAGATTTTGGATGTCAATTTAATAGAAAAGTTTGATCTTACCTTTATACCAATTGGCTCTTGTCTTCACTTGAAAAAATAATATACATATATATATATACACGTTATTCTACGGTAATAAGAATCATATCAATAATGTATATATGTTTTATTATCATTAGATTTGATTAATATCATATTAAATAAAATTATACTGAACAAGCAATTTCTAAAAAAAAATCCAACCGTTAAAAAAGTAGAGTCAATACGTTTTTCTAGGTCCTAACATAGACATGAATACATCTAGAAAAACAAAAAACAAAAAACCCACCCACCTTTAATAAATTCTCCATATAATATATATATACCAATAATCAATTCAATATTCAATATTGCCATACCACCACCAATAACAATAATTTCAAACTGCAAAACAAATTTCCTTCTATTTTTTTCCCAGTAAAAAAGTAGGGGGTAACAGATAATAAAGAAAAACAAAAGATAACAACCTTTGTATCTGTCCTTTTTCTTTTTCTTCTTTTTCTGTCTCCTTTTTTTCCTAAAATATGGGGGTGGAGGGGGAGAGGGGTAAAAACCAAGTCTAAATTCCCCCATAACAATGAAGGAATTAATGAAACAACCCCATAATTACTAAATATTAATCAAACAAAACCTATTTCTCTTTTTTTTTTTTTTTTTTTTGATAATTCTCTAATACCCTGAAACTTTTCTTTTGTCTATGTACAAAAAAAGAAAAAGAAAAAGAAAAACCCACCCAAAGTCGGACACAAAATTTCCCTTGTGCTATTAATAAGCTCATGTTGTTTGGGCATGAGCAAATGGATAGAACTTCGGCCTATTAAGGGGAAACCCACCAACTGCTTTTGAGTCATTAGTATTGTTGGAATTAGTGGTACTAGGGTTTGTGGCTGCGGCGGCCGCGGTGGCGGTGGCGGTTGTGGTTGTGGTTGTGGTGGTTGCGACCCGTTCGCAGGAGGGACACATGGTGAGAGTGGTGGCAGGCAATTGCATGTAAAAAGGGTTTGAGGTCTTCAAAGCTCTCAGCTCTTGAAGCTCCTTGTGAAGCCTCCTGTTCTCTTCTGTTAATGTCTCACAGCACCTCTTTAAGTACTCACAGTCCACTTCTGTTTGCTTCAATTTTGTCCTGCAAATTCAATTTACCAACACCCATTTCAACATTAAAAACAAAAATAAAACAAAACAAAAACAAATGAAGACATAATATAAAAGAAAAACAAAAAGACAACATGACAATCAAGGCACTAATAACAAAACATTTAAAACACTATAACTATTTATTTTTTAAATTCTCGAACTGATCATTAAAAACATGTGTAATTAAGTAAATTAAGCTTCGCAATCACGACAAACAAGCATGCATATATACATATACATATCCATATACATAAATATAAATATATATGTGTAATAAATAAATGACAGTGACACAAATTAATAGGCACATCAAGATCCTGACTAGATCGATGATTACTAATTAAAAAGAAAATACAACGAAATTTGACCAAATAAACAAAACCTCTCCCAACAGAAGAGAACACGGAAAGAACCACTACATTACCGTGCCATAGGATCTACCTAAAAAATATATGTATATATGTATATATATAAAAATATATTTAAAACATGTGTATACCTTGCCCTTCTGTTCTGAAACCAAACTTCTACTTGGCGAGGACGGAGGTTAAGCTGTTTGGCTAGAGCTAGCTTTTGCTTCTGCATAGCAAAATAGAAAAATCGTAAATCATTATCTCTATAAGATTATGCACCTTGCAAATTTTTTTATTTTTTTGGGAACTCGTGTAACTACTAGGTGATTCACATGTAACGTTTATGTAATTTTACGTGTAACGCCAGGAGACATTACCTATATACAAGGTAACTATACGTATGGATACATACACATATATATATGTATATATGTATAAATGGATATGTATGTACTTACGGGATTGAGAGTGTTGTGTTCCTTGAAGCTTTCCTCAAGAAAAGCAGATTGGTCCTTGGAAAGCCTGAGCTTCTTTCTGTTTGCGGCATTCGCGTCGTCCTCGTCGCTGGCTCTCGAATTCGAATTCCTTTCGCCTTCTCCTTCGGAAACATAGTGATGATCTCTTTTGCTGTTGCCAATATTGTTGTTATTATTGTTGTTCCGGTCCAGTCCTTTGGTGTAGTTGCTGTTGTTGTTGTACAAGCACATCTCCATCTGAAACGACGTCGCTCCGCTGTTCGAGTTCGGCGACGACCCTTCCTCCGCCGCCTCCTCCGCCGCCGTTAGTTTCGACACTCTGTTCAGTTCCAGCCCACCAACACCACCACACTCTGTTACCCAAAAAAAACAATTTTTAAAATTTAAAAAAAAGGGCTCAATTTACAAGTAAATATAGAATGTCACAATTTTCACATCTAAAGTCCTTTAGTTTTAAACCGTTAGATTTTCATTTTTTTAATTTTTGACACAAAATACAGAGCATACAAAAAAAAAAACATTAATATCATCCAAAATTTGAGGGGAAAAAAAATCCTTAAAACATATCCAAAGAGCACCCCTTCAAAGAAAATAAAAATCAATATTTCCTCAAAACCCAAATACATGTACACTTGATTTTCATGTGAAATGTCAAACTTTTCCCTTTGTAACTACTTATTGACCAAAGAAAAATATTTTAATTTTAAAGAGTAAAAATTTTTTTATTAAACTTTGTTGAAAAAATATGGAGAACTAATGAAATAAAAAAATTCCCCCAAAATCCAAAGAGCGCCATGATTTTTAAAAATAAATGTACATGTACATATTTTCATGTAAAGTGTCACCCTTTTCTCTTGCAAAATTCTTAGTTAAGGAAATAAAAAATAAAAAAATATATATACATATTATATATAAATATACATATATATGAAAATTCTTCTAAGCCATCTTATTTTCATCAAAAAAAATTTTAATGAAAACATACTATATTGAGATTAAATCACACCCTAATTTTTTTAATATAAAAAGATAACCTCTGACAGATATATATATATATATATAATAAATAGTGGAAAAATCACAACTTTTTCTTTGTTAGGAGGAGAAAGAAAAGAACAAATTCTATAGTTAAACAGTCAAATCTTTATCCATTTTTGTCAAGAGAAAAAAAAAAAGAAAAACACAAAATCTCACTGTAAATATATATAATATATTTATATAAATTAATCTCATTTGCCAAAAAAAAAAAAAAAAAGCCTCACCGGTGGAAGAAGACCAAGGGAAGCCATGGCTGGAGGTGGTACGAGGAACCGGAGAGAGAGGAAGAAGATCAAGCTGAACCGGAGAGGTACCAGGCTTGTCGTTTGCAACAATATTCTCAATCTGCGCAAAACAAACGACTTTGTTTCCACCACTCCCCTGCTGCTCCTTCCGCTCCGGCTCCTCCGGTTCCTCTTCCTCCCGCCACACTCTCTCTCCTCCTCCTCCACCATCCTCTCCGGTTCCACACGGTCCAATCGACAAGTCCATGCAAAACGCAGAGCTCTTGCTGTCGTTTCCACGGTTGTGCTTCTCCAAGAACCCAAAGGGGTTTGGAGGGTCTCCTAAGCTTAAACCCAGCTCCATAAATTCATATGCAGAGAAAAAAAAATGAACAAAAGAAAGAGAAGAAGAAGAAGAAGAAGAAAAAGAAAAGGCGAAAAAAAAAAAAGTGTAGAGAGAGAAAGTTCAGAGAGAGAGAGAGTGTGTAAATGGGGTTTTTGGAACGAACGAAGAGTCTTTATAGAGGTAATAATAAATTTTCGTGTCTGTCAAAAATATTACAAACAAAGGAGACAGACTTCTCAACAGCTCCTTTTTAGTTTTTAGCCCTTTATTTATTTATTTATTTATTTATTTCAAATTTTTGTTGAGGAAAGTAAGCTAGGGGTTGTTTGGAAGCATATGTTTTACGAAATTCTATAATTTAATTTCAAAATTTCTAAATCTATATCTTATTTTTTCTTTTTTTTAAAAAATTATAACTTTAAAAATTTATAACTTTCATAAATAATACATAATAATGAAATAAATAAAAAAATATCAATATGATATATTTTTTCAGAATATATTTTAAATTTTTATACTATTTTTTCTATCATATTTTGTTTTTAATCCATATTTCAATCAATCATGAATTTTAATTTAACTGATTAAATTTCAATTCTAATCATTATTCTAAACATGTCCTTAATTTAAGTTTCTTATTTTCTTCTATTTCTTTTGTTTAACTTTTTTGTGTCATTATTATAGTCATTATTATTTACTCCATCCCATAATTATTTTGCCTTTGTGGGAAACAAGTTTGACCGACAAACCTCACCAAGGTTGACAAACACACGAGAAAGCATATATTTTTTCAAAGAGAGGGAAAAAAAAAAAAAAAAAAGGGATGGGAAAACGTAGCAAAATAAGAAAAATAATAATCGAAAAAGATTGTCAATAAATAAATAAATAGATAAAAATTGGTCCCACAATCTCACACTTATCCATAGCGCGTGATTATCAGGTCAGTCAGACAGGGGACCGCTGGGAGGGGCTGATTTTAAGTGCCAATTATTGGCTTTTCTTTTTCATTTCTTAAAATCTATCACATTGTAATAGGTAATACGGTAAATTGTTCCTTCCAATGTCTAATCTTTTTACAAAATTATGGTTTGATATCTAATATTTTTTATTTTTTATTTTGTTAAAAGAATTTTACACTCCTTAAAATATTATAACTTGACCATTTTTATTAACAAAAATTATAAATTAGATAGAATAAATAATGTGTCACACAAAAGTTGAATCACATAATTTTTTTTCTTAATGACCTTTAAATAGAAATAATATGGGATTAACATGATATTTTCTGTTAATTTTGAACATCTGTTAATTAAAATAACCATTTTTGCACTCTTTTAAAGAGTTTAAAAGCCTTTTATCTAAAAATAAAAAATAAAAAATTGGGTAGAAATCTTAACTTTATAAATAGGTTAGTGACCAAACAAACAATTTATCCGATATTGAAATAATGGAATTTCCACTAGTTTCCTCTTAATTGTTATTATTAATATGAATTATTATTTTATTATTGGATTAAAATTTATAGCTAAAGTAATTATATATTACGCGTTGTAAGTTTTTAAGGTAGATATCCATAGATTAGACTAATATAGAATTTGTCATATGATAAAATAAATCTTTACTAATATTTTAAAAGGTAAATTGCTAGATTGGTCCTAAAACTTTTAAACTTGTACAATTTTGATTCTTATTCTTTTTTTCGTAACGTAAGTGATAATAAACTATTAAATTTATTGCCGTAGTACTCATTTCTATTAATTTTTAAATGGAATCTATTAGGGAGCACTCATTTTTTATCAAATATTTTTACGGATTTCATTCAACAATTAACAGAAAGTACTATTATAGTAATTTTTTTATCATTTATGATCATTCAAATTATGAAAAAAATAACTAAAATTATACAAACTTCAAAATTTAAGAATTAAATTAGCAATTTACCCCTTTTAAAAGAGAATCCTACCATGAAAATTCCAAAGAAAGATTTCTACGTATGGTATGAGAAAATATTTTCTCTCTTTTAAATTGTCGTTTATATATTAAACACTGTCGACTTGCATATTTTCTCATTTTAACTGAATTAACCAATTTGATCCTGAGAAATACAATATATTACTGTCTAGAATTAATATTGATCTTGTTAAATGACTATGGAAAACCATAATACTTAGAATAAGTAAAATTCCATCGTTACATTGCCAATATTTTTGGATTTGTTGTTTGGTCAGAAGGCTTATATCCTTACTGGTGTAGTATATATATAAATTTGAATTGCATCAAAATAATATCTATACGATTAAAATGTGACAAAATCCTATAAAGATCAAGATGATTACATAATTACACCTTTTACTATAATTTCTTCCCAATTTATCCTTATATTATTGAATTTTAAATATCTTGATTTTAAAATATGCAAAGGGTTTTATGTTTTGTTTTAATTTTAGGTTTTGCTTAGGTATTTTATGTTTTCTTAAATGTTGGAATATTTTAAAAAGCAATATATTTAAGGATTTTTTTTATCCTTTTTTTATTCCAAAAAAAAACGTGCAGCAAACTGAAACGTATTTTTTAATTCAAAGAAAAAAAAAGTTAAAAAGGAGATACTTTAAACGATTTTCCTATTTTTAATCCACTCAAAAAAATTCTCTCCATAAAAATATAATGTCAAAGTTTCTTTATTATTATTATTGTTATTATTCAAAATATTTAAGAGTTTCTACGATGGAATCGGTTATTTGACAATCCCGATACTCTAATTCATGTCTTATCTTTAGATAAATTATTTTAACTGTTTAAACTTTGAATTAGATATTTTTTAACGTTGATGCTCATAAATTAAATAACTCAAAAATTAAACAACAATTACGAAACAAAAAATGTTAAAAATGTCAACTCTAGATTATAAATTTTAGAATATCAATTTATATTTAAAATATGAGTCATTAGTTTTTTATTAATAAATATTTAAAAATTTATCATATTAATTAATTATATTTATAATAAAAAAATTAATAATACACAGTAAAGTGAAATTAGAATTGTTCCTAATATTATTCTCACAAAATAGTTTCTATTACGAGTACAAAATAAAATGTCTTGTGGAAGAAGAAAAAGAAGAAGACGAAGAAGAAAATAATAATAATAATAATAATTTTCCTGTAATTTCAACTAGTTTAAAGTTTTCGTATGTTGGGACAGCCGTCCATGTTTGACAACATAATGAAAGGGTGGATTAGACAGACTTTTATACATATACATATATATATATATATATATGGTGAAAAAATTCGAAGCAAGTTGCATGCTGGCTGCTGGGCTGTTGTGTGTTTTGGCAACATCCAATAAAGACTTTTTTTTCTTTTTTTTTTCTTTTTCTTTTTCTTGGTAGAACTCCAATTAAGACTTACCATGTCAGAAATCTAATCGATTTATAATTCTGTTTAATTCTCTGTTTCATTTTAAATTGAAATTAATTTATTTTTTAAAAATTAATTATAATTTTTATTAATTTAAAAAAGATAAAAATTTTCAATTTCAATTAAAATACTAAATAAAAACTAGACTTTCATGTCAAAGTCTTCTTCTGATTCTCTCTCTCTCTTTTTAGGTTGAATTTATGATTTGCTTATATATATTGCTATAAATGCAACCACATGAATTACACTTTTTTCATTTTCCACAAAAGAGAATTTTGGTAAATATGAAAAAGATATTTGGAGAATTAACTTCTTAAGGAATAAAATATCTTCGCTTATTTATTTATTTTTTTAACGTAAAGATGAGGATTCAAATTTTTACTTTTTAGTATAGTAAGATTTGAAATTACTACTAGATATATCTAAAATCACATATTTAGCTTGTGTATATTACACAATTTTGAAATCATAAGACTTTAATTAACTTTTGTAAAATTCAAATTTGCGTTATAACATAATTATGATGTGATCTCATATCTAAATAATTATTTCCGAGTATTGAGATTCGGCTAACAATTAAAAGAAATAAAAAATGGGTATATTGAAATTATTTCACAGAACTTAGTGGCTAATTATTATTTGTTATAGGGTTGAAAAGAATATTGATTAGTTTTAGTAATGACAAATAATTAACTCTGCACTAAGGAAATTATGGGTTCTAAATGAAAATGATGTCTTGTTGAAATTCATGTAATTAATAAGCTTTAATAAGCAGCTAATGGTGCATGCATTATTAAAAACTTGGCATTATCACTGCCTAATATTGTCAGATTTCATCACCAATAATTTAAAAGCAGTTTAATGAACATTGGATTGTATTGCTCTGCTCATAATTATGGGTAATCATATCTATAGGACATATATCACTCATCACTTATAATATTAGTTTTGAGAAAGTTAAAGGCTCCATTTGGGGTCATGTTTGAATATGGTGTTTTAAATATTAGAAATAGTTTAAGTTTTGGAAATATGTTTTTAGTAAAAATAAATTATTTGCATGAAAAAGTGTAAAAACTTAAAATGTATTTGAAAAAAAAGAATAGTAATATGAATCTTTTTTTATTTGTCTTGAAATTCTATGTAATTTAAAAAAAATTATCTCATTTCAACTTAAAATGATAAAATTATGAAATTTTAAAATTTAAATTTTTTTGAAAATATTTGAAAAATAGAAAAACCAGAGGAAAAAGACAAAAAAAAATATTTGGAAAAAAATTTTGAAAACTTGTCATAAATGGGGCCTTAAAGTTTCTGAAAAATCAGGCATGCATTTGTTTGCAGGGGGAAAAATCCTTTTTGCATATAAATTATAAGTATTTTCTATGGTCCCTTCCGGAGGTCCTTTCGAAATAACATAATCTTTTTAATACAGCATAGCACAAGATGATTTGAAAGATTCGTATTATTACTGAAAATCATATTTTTTTTATTCATCAACAAGCAAAATAGACCTTTTAGACACGCTACATGTTACGTTTTTTTTACATTAATTATTATCATCGCTTCTTATTTATGTAATGTTATGTTAAAAGCACCTTCGTTATGTTGTAAGGGACCTCTCACCTCAAGGATAATTGAAATATATATATATATATATATACACATATGTATACATACATATATATATATATCCATCCTCCAATTGAGTTTATGATGAATTGGTCATGTTTTGGCTTTTTACGAATGGTATAAAAAACATGAATCATTGCAATCACCCTAAAAATATATTGCCTAATATTACCAAAGAAACAAATAAAGGAAGAAAAGAAAAGGAAAGGAGTATTATATTGCTTATTATTGATATGCCAGTCCATCTTGTAGAACATAATTTGTGTTTTTAGGTGTAGCTTTCTCTTCTAATGAGGATGAGTTCGTTAAATATGTCATTAATCAAAGCAAGGCGATCAAATAACCTGGCAAATTCCCTTTTCACATTCTGATTTTTTTTTTTTTTAAGAGTTTAGATAGATATCCTCTTATAGTTGGTTTGGCACCCAATTTTTACTTTTAAAAACTTTTTTTTAACAATATTTTCTCGCAAAAATTTTAATGTTTGAATAATAAGTTGAAACCTACTATTGAAGCAAGGGTTTATTTCTTTTCTTACTTGGGATTTGGATTTGTAACAATTTTTATTGTTAAAATTTTCGTTTATCAGTCAAAGATCAATTTCTATGTATAAGATAATTCCGTTGAAATTAGCTCAGACTCACACGGATGGGAGGGGAGGAGTATGGCAACCGATTGATTGTATTTTGATGGCATTGTTTGTATGGATCTTTTAATGTACTAGTCTTTGTTTAGTACAATGAAATAATTGGTCATTTAATCAAAAAAGAGTAATAATATCTGCTACTTGTTTGAAATTTCATTGAAAAAACATCAATTTGAAGTTTTATGTTTTTGTGTTCCTTAGTTGATCTTTGCTTGTTTTGTTATGGTTGAAATTGTTTTTTTTTTTTTTTTACGAGAATTTCATTACATTTAATAAAAATATACAAAGACACAAACACATAATAATAACATTGTATTATATAAGACAAAACCCTTTAATAAAAACGAATCCATCAGTAAATTCTGATGACGTTCAAAAGGAAAGACGTATGCTTGAGGCTGATAACGGGTACATACCTTGGTATACTGAAATCGAGCACATGTAAAGCTCTTTTTGACAAAGCCTTGACAATTAATGGAGTATTTCGATCAATCGAAGACTAAGACTCAGTAACACTATGGTCACTACTAACTCCGTATAGAACAATTCTAGTGGGAACAAAATAACCAAGACTCAGATCAGGAGGAAAAACAATCAATGTGGAAGGTGGGGAGAACATCTTCATTATTAGAATTAATAAATTGAAACACAACCCTCAGATAAAAGACGGTGAAAATATCGTCATTATTACATACAAAACAATTTAAAAAATTCAATCACATAAAAAAAGTCCTTGCTGAAAATAAGATCCATGTCGTCGAGAGAAACTAGGTTGCCAAAGTTGATCTATCTTTCTCCTTCCCGCAACACTGATCCTCCTCCAATAGGCTTGTCTCTTTCAAAACTCTTACCATATGATTCTCACATCCATACCTAGGGTTGGGAAATTAGAGATAGTTCAAAGGTTGTCACTGGAATCTGGTCCTGAGATAAGAAACGACTAAAAACCCTAACTTTCACGAGTTAGAGAAAGAAGAGAAGAGATGAGAGATAAGAGGAAAGTTTACAGGCGGCCAATATGGTTCAATAGGTATCTGGATTTAAATTGTTATTGTGTATCTTTCTGCATGATTTTAATGTTCAAATTTTGTATTTTAGTTCCTATTTTGTTTTATTTTATTTTCTTAAATTTAAGGATATGAGATTTGAATTATACATTTTTAAGTGGACTTAAGTGTGATATGATTATTAAGCTATTACTGCAATCACATTTTAATTCCTATTTTAACCATATAACATTTTAGTTTGAAGAAAAAAAAATGCACAAAAACAAATTTGAGACCTTAAAAATTATTTCCAAATACTCTATATTTCATTGAATTAGTTGATTGTACCTTAGTACTCAAATAATATACGAAATTAATTGAAATCACCTTTTGAATACCCTGCATCCACTTTTTGGGAATTGAAATGTTTATTGCCTTTCAATTTGATAACGTTAAAAAAAAATCTAGAAAAGGCACAACATCTAAAAGGAGAAATATTCGGAGTTAAAATTGATTTTTTTTTTTGTTAAGGAAAGATAGAGTATCAAAATTTCCCCTCTTTTTAACGAGTTAATTTTGCCTGTATTAATTTAAAAGGAAAAAAATGACATTTTAAATCCTAAAAATAAAGGGTTTTTTTCCCTTTATTTTTTTTTAATAGGAAGTGTGCATTTGGTACTATCTAAATATTGAGGTTCAAATTTATAATATTGTTGTAATTTTCCTTTTTTAAAAAAGGAGTTTTTATGATAAAACCTTATGTTTTAGTATTATCATAATGAATTGTTTTTTAATAGTTAGAATAATTTTTAACATACTCTGATCTATAAATATTTACATTAAAAATTTACAACATACAATGCAAAACTACTTTAGTTATATATTAGATTACTGAAAAATTAATCCAACGACTGGACTTGTTTGGTGAAACGGTTTAACTCAAATTAAACTGCACTTTTTCATATCAGTTTTGTCTTTTTATAAAAAGTCAATAAAAATTATAACTAATTTTTAAAAAGTCAACAAACTCAAACTTAAAAATTTCAACTCAAACTGTTTCACCAAATGGGTCCTAAAATACAGTTATTATAAATAGTGCACAACGGGAGGTTCCACCATAGATAGAGAGGGCAATATTGTCTTTTCAAGTGAGTGCATAAAATTGCAATGTAAATTAATGCCGGGTAATTAGCAATTAATTGGGAGGATGTGGAAAAAAAAAATTGATTTCATTGTGAATTGATAGATAGACAGAGAGGCAATGAAGAGTCATCAGATCAGCTTTGACTTATTACCAACCAACCAACTAACCAACCAAACCAACATAACGCACTCTTCAACCGTGGCAATAGTACAAGGAGACACGTGTAGCAATCTAATTGGTCAACAGAATTAAAAAAAAAACAGAAACTTTATCAAAAACTCTAATCTTAATTCTTAGCAAAAGGCCTATTCAAATAAATAAATAAAAAAATATTAGGAAGAGGAGATGATTGGAAGGGGCTTTGGATATTCATGAGAAAATTTTAAAAGAGATTTTTGACTATTAATTGCTTGGTTACCCTTTGCTCAGGCAAATGTCAAATCCATTAGATCTGTTATCTAATCTTCTCTCTCCAAATGTTTTTTTTTTTTAATTTTTTACCAAATTCTTTTTTGGGATATCCAAGAAATCTTCTTTTATTAAACTAATTGGAAGATAATTAAGGTGGTTCTTCTAATAATGTCGGACTGGCTCCTTTTTCAAAAGGGTCTTTCAAATTTAATGCTCTCTCTCTCTCTCTCTCTCTAGATCTCTTGAGAAAAAAAAAAAGTTATAATAATAACCATGCATGGTTTAGTGACATCTTTTCATGGTATTTTTTTACTTTGTATTGTCAATTCAAGGCCAAAGATTTGCATGTTTTTCTCTTCTTTTGTTGGGGTAAAAGATCTTCCCTGTGCCAATAGATGGCACAATGCATGGGAATTCAAAATTTTGGTCAGCCTATTATGGATTGTACTTTAATTTAATTAATTAATATCATTGTTTTAAATTTGCGTTTGATGTACCAATCGAAATTAAACGCTCCATTAGGATGCATTGCTCCAACTTCATTTCTAAATATTTTTTTTGTTTTTTTTTAATTTAAAAGTATTTTTTATTATTTATTTTTTTAAATATCTATATAAATTTAACTTGTAAAAGTTTATTATTATTTTTTATTCAAATCAAAATAAGATAATTTTTTTATCAAAATATTCATAATGATGTGATGAATAAATCAATATCTATTTTGCATGTTATTTTTTGAATATGTTTCAAATTTTTATATTATTTTCTATATCAAGCACATAATTCTAGCCCAACATCCAAAACTCCGTCTTTATCTCCCCAAAAGATCAGAGTTGTTTGACTTTTTAAAAACTAATTAAAAATTTATATTGATTTAAAAAAAAGACAAAAATGGATTGAAAAAATTAAATTCGAAATGATGCTCCAAACACATGTTAAGTGTTAAATTAATTTTTTTTATAATAAGATTTGTGAGTGATCATATTAAAATTTATAAAACACAATACACAATTACTCTCGATTATATACATTATACTGTTAAAAAATTAATTTAACAATTAAAATACTATTACCTATATGTAAGATTAAAAGTACAATTCCTGTTTTATATAATGTATTTCCCTAGGACTTTAACTAATCCTTATCCAAATTCTCACTCTTTTGTTTTGTCTTTTGTCTTTTGTCTTTTTCTCTTTACTAACTTGTATTGAAAAGCCTTGTTTTTCTTTGTAGTAAAATATTTTGTCTTTTTTTTTTTTTTAAGGATTTGTCTTTTTTTCTTTGTAGTAATTTGTTTCACTTTTAATTTTCCGAATAAATTGTTGCTCGAAGATATAACGACGACATAAATTACCATCCATTAGTGCCGTCGCTCAAACGCGTTCTTCGTTAGTCGTTAGCTATATTATATTTTTTTATAAATCATATATATATATATTTATATTCAGATTGATTTTCTAGTCTGTACTACTATTGTAAAATAATTTCAGTCAAAAAAAGCCAAATTATAGGGTCTAAAATGGTTTCTACGTATAGAAAATCCCAGAAGCAAATCAATGACCTGACCTGGTCCATGACTACTCCATGGCCAAATTGGTCACAAGTGTCTACACAAACGTGGATCTGAGAGGCAAAAATAAAAAATAAAAAAATCGAGTCTTAAGTTAGAGATTTTCCTTCATTAAATTAGCTGTTCAATGTTTCAGCGAGACATGTGTGTTTTTTTGGCGATTGACACACATATATACATACGTATATATATATATATAAGCATTATATATATGTGTGTGTGGTGGTGTTGGTAACCAAATGTCTTGCTTTTAGGATCATTTTCAATTGTTCAAACTCATGCTTACTTTAGTTATCTGTTCCCATCATTTGATCTCTCTTTCTATTATTTATACACACAAACATATATATGATGATGCATGTATAAATGTCTCATATAGGATATTTGTAATTTTTTATTTAAAAACTATAACAACTAGTATATATATGTAATTTTTTATTTAAAATTTTATCACATGATACAATTCAGATATTGACATAAATAAATAATAATCATTAAAAAAATGTGACATTTGAATCATCTTATTGATACTAAAAAACAAAGTCTAACGTATAAAACGGTGCAGTATAAGAGCTCATATATATATATATATATATTAATTTAAATGTATACACACAAACAATTTAGATACATATAGAGAGAGTATTTGTATAATGTAATATATATATATATATACAAACACATTTAGATATATATATATATATAGAGAGAGAGAGAGAGAGAGAGAGTATTGAATAATGTACTATATATGGTGAGAGGATGGACATGGGAGAGGCATGATCTGTTCCCTTAGAAACTATAGTTGTGGAACTTGGCGTGTAGTTGAAAATTAACCATTTTACGGCTTCACCCCGTCCCTCACGTTGTTGAATCTCTTTTCTTTTTAATTAACGTAAATAAAAAGGATATAAAAAAGACTTTCTAATACATGTTAAGGAAATTGACCTAAGCAAATCTCACTCTACATCATTTGAAAAAGAAAAGAAAAAAAACTAAAGTAAAATAAAAAATGAGTAGGCTTTGAGAAACCTAAATATTTTGTCAACATCCCTTTTTTGTTATGGTTATATAGTTATAGTCTAACAGTAATTTTACATCTCATTCTACTATAAAATGTAGAATTCGAATCTCTCCACTCTCAAGTATTATTAATTTTCTTTAATCCATTTTCACTTCGAACTCTAAGATTATAAGATATGTTGTTCGCATAGTCATTATCTAATTTGATCTTAATCGATATTATCCCAAAAACCTAAAACGACACTCTTTACCTCTTTCTAAACAATAATTCAATTGTTGCCTGATCAACTATATCTCGGCTTGCTTGTCGGCCAGAGAATTATCTTTATGCTCAAGAAAGTTGCTACACATAATATAAACAAAATGACGTTTACAATCACGCTTTGTAAAATAGAGTTTAAAATAGTCTCCCATACCACAAAACCATCCCATTTGTTAAAAATGATAAAAAGGGCCCTCTATGATCGACTAGTAGAAATAATTTAAAAAAAAGGGAATTTAATACTTAACTTGATGTTGTCATCTCATATGAGTTGTCACTAATATTTCTTATCTTTTATTTATTTTATTTTTTTTTGAGATAATTCATTTTCAACATGAGCCTGTTTTTTAACCAGAGCTTGATTTAATTGAAAGGGAGGAAAAAAAAAAAACAAAGAATAATCTGATTCTTGAACCGTTAAGCCCGATTTAAAATCTCTTTTAGAACTTTTAAAAGCACTTGCAGGGAAAATAAAAATTGTGCATGTGCAAGTGCAAGTGTTTGATAAAAGTGTTGGAGAAGTACTTTTACACAAAGATCAATATACTTTTTAAAGTAATTTTGATTAGTTAAAATATGTAACTTTCTTTTGCTTTTATATCTGCTTTTGCTTCAAGAAAAAGTAGTGCTTCTAAAAGCATGCAATCTCAAACTCAGCTAATTAATTTTTTTATTTGAAATTGAAGATGGAGAATTTGAACTCTATAATTTTTTTATTATGTCAAGTGTTAAACTACCCTAGGTTATGTCTGGTAATAAAAATTTTATAAATTCTTACCCATATTCTTCAATTTAGGGTCATTTTGACTCTACCTTCTGAATTTAAAAAACCCTCACTTTATTTATTATCATAATTTTTAAATAGTCCTACCTAATATTCTTTATTACAACTTATGCTAAAGTTTGAGAAACAAAGTGAGAACGATCCTATTTTAAAGAAAACAAATGATATGGATTCAAAACCTTTTTAAGATAATGAAAAGAATAATGCTAAAATGTAATATCACTTGTTAATATAATGAGTCCGAAATATGGGATTAAAAAATAAGAGACTCGCCTAATATTTAAAAGGGCAAAGGGATTTCTTCATCATAAAGAAATGAGTAAATTTCATTTTTCTCTCCCGAACTTTAGGCCTTGTTGCAACCCACATCCCCCAACTTCAATTTGTAACCTTTTTTTTTTTTTCTCTCAAACTTTGAAATGTTTGTGAATTTCCTCCCTCAATTAATTTTTTGCTGGAAAAATGCACTTGATAGCATAGTTGGGTGTATTAAATTTGAAACTATGAAGTAGCACATGTTGGCAATACACGTATCACTCGTTACCTTTATTAAATATGAAATTGTGAAATTACTCTTAAAAGGGAGAGATATGAAGGAAAAAAAAAAAAAAAAGACAATCGACCCCTAAGTAATTACTCTTCTAACTTACTTAAAAGGATAATTTCATAATTTCATATTTAGTATCCCAACTCATACTATCACGAGTGTCACGCTTATTTTCTATAAAAAATTCAACTGATGGGATAAAGTTGCAAACGTTTCAAAGTTTGAGAAAAACAATGTTACAAATTAAAATTAAAAAAAAAATTTGTAACAAGACTTAAAAATTTGAGTGGGAAAAGTGAAATTTATCAAGGATAAATATAAGATGGAATTTTTTTTTATAAATAAAAATAATTTAGTGGTGACCTTATCATTTTTAAGTTTTTTAATTTTATAAGTAAAAAACTTCCTTAAGAATGACAGAGTTAAATTCTTTATATTAGTTACTTTAAATCGTTTATCCGGAACCTATCCTATTATTATCAATTCAAAGCTCAATAGTAAAAAATGGAACAGGATGTAAAAAAGAGACCATAAAACTTGAATCCGAATGGAAGAATGGAAGATGACCAGGAAATATATACATATATGTCTGTATTGGATTAGAAAAATGGAAGTCACGTGAGTGGTCCGACAGCATGAAAAGTCAAAGGAGGCGTGTGCACGCAAAGTGGGCCAAAAAGGTTCGGCCGAGGGTGATCACGTGAAGTCTGCGTGGATATGAGAGAGACATTTATAATTCTTTAAATTACATTCTAGTTTAATAATTAATTAATATTCTAAAAAAAGTAAAACAATGTATATATATCGAGCATTCTCGATAGTTTAATATTTTATTTTAATATTTTTATATTATTTAAAAGAAGATGATGTGATGTCGTGGACCAATGGAATGGAAGAGAAGTGGGTCCACTAGGAGCCTAGGTTGGCGGCGATTGGTTGGGGGCTTGGCTTGTGACGTTAAGGTGAGACATCTCCCATCACCACCAATCATTAGTACGAGCTTCTCTCTCTTCTTTTCTGTTTCTCTCTCTAAAAAAATATATATATATATTGAGTAATAAATAAATATGAATATTTGAATGGAATTTGTATCCATATTGGATTCTCTATCTGCAGGTGAGGTGGGGTCCACAGGTAAAGGGGCCAATAATTAAGGGAGTGATTGAATGGTCTGCCTCTGCCCCTCCTGCCCACCTGCCCTCTGCTGTTAATTTTGCAGCTTGCTCTTTCTCACTCTGCTATTTCTCCCCCCAAACCTCTTGGCCTATCTTTCGTTTTGGACCTACTTCCATATTTTCCTTTTCTTTTTTGCCCTTTCTTTCTTCTCAGTGTTTTTACGGTGGGATCTTTTGCATTACACAACCAATAAGAGGTAGTAATCAGTAACGGAGTCAGAAAATTTGATATATGGTATTCTAATAACTAGATGAAAAACTTAAAAGATGTGGATAATTTTTGTTTTAATTGTTGGGTTCATTTTTTGACACTCTGATCTATGACATGATACATCATAGCATTCTCTCAAATACCTTTTTCTTACATATTAGTTAATTCAAGCCATGAATCAATGAGATTCTAGTAAATTGCATTATAAAATGCAAAATTAGGTTGTATGACTTCTTTTAATCATCTAATCATTTATTGATAATGAAAATGGATGATTGATATAAAATTTAGTCATTTACGTTATGATTAGTCAGTGATTGACATAATTACAGTAAGTTAATCACTTGTTGACTACTATCATTGACTGACCATTTTGAAAAATTGATTAACTATAGAAAAAATGACATCTTTAAAAACTTCAGTCATTGATTAAAAAACTTAAAAAAAAAAGATTATTTAGCTGTAAATTCAAGTGCCTTTTAAAATTTAGAATGATCTTTGATCACCCATTCCTCTATTTATTTTATTTTATTTCATTTTATTTTTCAATTTAAGGAAGGGAGATTCAAAATTTTTACTTCATGACAAAATCAGATCTGAAATTACTAGACATCATTTCAATTACTTAGATTTATTTTATTTTATTTTATTTATTAATTGCTCGTTTGGTGTTCAATCTTTTTATGAAGTTATAATTTGGTCTCCAATAATTTTTTCACTAAACGGTTCATCAACTCTTTTAAAAGGGTGCGATTTGATAATTTTTACTAAAAATATTCAAAATTGGATGAAATAAATCAAATATGACATCTATAAGTTTAAAGTTTTTAAATTTTTTTCTTATTCATCTTTAATGATACATCATGTGTGATTAATATAATATTTTTTTATTAAAATATTAATATTTTTTTAAATAAAGAGTCAAATTACATTCTTTTAAAAAGTTTATAAAAAATAGAAATCAAATATAACTTCATTTAAAAAAAAAAAAAAAAAAGAAGTTGAAAACCAAACGGGGAATATATCCCATTTATTTTTGTAAGGTAAAGGCTTTAATTGGGTTAGTTGCTTGTGTTTGTGCTTGTACAGTAATGCACAGAGTTTTTAGGAGGAAAAAGAGATGAAACAAGAAAAAAGCTGGAGAAATCAGAAAGAGTATTAAGCGCCCCCCCTCCAAATAAAAAAAAAAAAAAAGGAAAAAACAAAGAAAAAGTAAGAATCAACTTTTTGATTAAACGCGTGTATGGACAGTCAGTCAATCCTCATCATTACAATCTCATCAGTTTCTAACTTTTTTCTTCTCCTTCAATCCCTCACGACCTTTAATCAAATTCATCATCACTAAACTCTCTCTCTCTCTCTCTCTCTCTCTCCTCTCTCTCTCTCTCTCTCGTGTTGGGGTTGATTTCTAATTTCCATGTTTCCACGGGAAAAAGTTGCTCTAACCCCTCTGAGTACGAAATTATTAGTTTAGACTATTGACTGACTAAGACCGGAAGGGCATGTGTGATGTGTGTGTGTGTGTGTGTGTATGTATAGGTGTGTGTATATATATATAAAAGTATGTGTATATGTATGTATACATGAGTTATGGCCTCGTAGAGGGAATATCAATGCTCAGTGCCAGCCCAGATGCCCTTTACTTTTTGTCTCTTTGATTCATGACACAGGCTTTAATTTTCTTTTTTTAAATACCAAGGAAAAAAAAAATTATTGGTGTCCTCACACCTATTCATTGCACTGAATAATAACATACATTTATTTATTTAGAATCACGGATAAGATGATTAAGAGTCAGATTTTGGGTCTTGAATAATTATCGAGTTCGGATTCTTAAAGGCGACCAACACAAAATCATTATTTGAGGATGTATTTTGTGTGTGCATAAATCTATTACTAAAGAAAAATAAAGGTTTCAAATAAGACATTCTCAATTATTATGACACCATCACCGAAGATGGATCCATGTCCTAAATATGTTATATACGAGTACCTTAAACAAAAATGTTATCCTCTAGTGTTAAACATCAATATTACTAATCATATTCATTAGTTTCATGTACCATAAATCCCAAATTTTTTTTAATAGATTAATATCACGAATATCCGTTAATATTGTTTTATCAGTATCATGAATAATCTATTTTAATCAATATTGAGAAATCAAAATAGATATCGATAGAACTACAATTCAAACTGTTAAAAAAAGAAGAAGAAAACTCAGTTATCACATACTAAAAAGCTAGTTAAATCTAATAAATAATATTGTTTTCACTTAATTATTTAGAAGCACATGGGATTAAATTATAAAGCTTTTATACTGTTTTCTCTGTAAAAATCGTTCTTTCTCGTAGCATATAAAGTGCAAGCAATGTAATGCTACATTATTGAATATTAAACTTTTCACATCAATTAATGTAACATAAAAACATAGTTATCCCAAATTACTATTACATCTTTTTAAAATTAGTACTTTAAGTATTATTAAATGTTACGATTAAAGATAGTCCTAACAGATCATAGATAATCCCTAAAACTATATATATAATAAATGATATATTAGTCTTTAAACTTTCAAATTTGTACAATTTTGATAATTTTTTTATATTTTTAGTTTGAGTGATTTAAACTATTAAAAGCGTTATTAACTTAGTTTTTTTTTTTTGGGTTATTTTTTGAATAAAATCTGTTAGTGGGCATCACTTTTTAACCAAAATTATTAATAGATTTATCCAAAAATTAACAATAAAGAACTATTATAATAATATTTTAATAATTTTAGGTTATTCTAACTATGGAAAAATAATTGTGATCAAAATACAACAAACTTAAAAATTTAGCTATTAAACTAGCAATATACCAATTTGTATATCTATATATAGCATTCAAACTTGGATGACATGATTATTAATTGCGTATTAAGTGACCAAATTGGGAAAGTACGCAACCTAGCTTATTCTCTTCTTAATTCATATATTCTAATCAGACAAAGTACATAGGGCATGAGACAGAAAAGGTATAGTATACTTTTCGAAATTTTCACTGTGAACAAACTTTATATACCTATAAATACAAATAGTCTTGACTTTGAAAATTGGTAAAGAAAACTCTTTTAGACCAAAACATAACGTGACCAATCTAGTGTGAATCGTTATTGTCCATAGCAATAATTGAGAGAGAGAGAGAAGGGCAGTGCTTTTATGATTGTCGGCCCTACCTATCATGATGATGATCACAATTATGATGATCATGATCATAATCATGATGGTCGTATAGAGTCATCTTTAAGCTATCATCACTCCGATTATAAATAGTGGTACTACACCGACCTTCTATACCTAAGGCTCCACAACAACGTACAAGTTGATAGTCCACACATTAACATTTCCCACATTTATATAAATATAGTTGTACATAAAATGCTTTTCATTAAATAAAACCTATAATTTCATTGAAAAGTGGTTCCCCTTGGGAAGGACGTGTAGGGCACAGTTGTTCAATTGGTGTTTCTGACGCTTCATTATCATTTCTTATCCATCCTTATTGTCAATAGCATGATTTTTTTTCCCTTTAATTTTGACAATGTACTATTTAACAAAAATTTACCTCGATGACGCTAGCTCCATAGGCGAGAGGGAATGACTTTAAGATATCAAGTTTTTATTTATTTTTGATAAATAAGAATCACAAATCCATATCATTTAAAAAGAATAAGGAAAAACTTATGATAAAAATATATTTGTCATAAGATTGATATTGCAAAAATTTAGCCATTGAGTTGACTTTTAATGATTTGATCAAGCGATAGAAAACGTATGAATCAATAAGGGGTAATAGGTGAAAAATTTTCTCCCGTTAAAAATTTTAAGTGGAGTGATCATAACATAAAAAAATTAATCTGATTATTAAAACAACACTATATATCGGTAAACTACAGTTTCTATCGTTAAGTTCATCAAAATTTGATGTTGAATCAATATAACTAAATTTAATGAAGATTGAGAGTTTGGAAAACATATCTACAAATTTAAAATTGTACCACATTAGTAGTAACTTTCTTCTTAAGGATATCCTTATTACATATGATTTTTAATAATTGGATAACGACCTCGCCAATAATATGAGTTCACCATCACATTTCTCTTCTTTGAAGTCATTGTATAAAATCTCTTTCTCCCTCACGTTATTTTTTTTTTGCCTTTTAAATAGTAAAATAAATGGAAAGAATAATAAAAACAAGATCAGCCACCTTTAATTAAATTAGTTGGTGATGCTTTGAAAAGAAATTCAATTAAAGGCATTTTGTCGCAAAATATTTTTTGAACGGTTCAAAACGTGTTTAGTTGAACCATAACCTCGTCTCAACCCTACAGAGCATCTACGCATGCTTGTACATGATCAAACATGATATATATATATATATATATATATATATATATATTCCAAGCTTATAAATGATCTGTTCAGTGACTTGGCTAATACGGCACTCGCTATTCTTGAAGTTTCTTATAATTACCTGGTCAGATTCATATCTTAGGCTTGATTTGGATGGGGACTAATCCTCCGTTTAGAGGTACCATTCTAATAGTAATATTTGTATTGAATTATATGTATGAAAACATTTTAAAAGAAAAATATGTAAATTATCATCCGAAGTGATGCTTGGATGTTAACATTTTATAACATTATATTTGAACAGAAACATTTAAAATTATGTTTAAGTATTAAAATGGACATCCACACGCTCCATTTCAGATGTGAAAATCCCAAACGCTCATTTGAATGGGTCAATTCAAATGGAATGTCCCAAAATGAACCCAATTCGTTGTCCCAAACAGACCTTAAATAATTAGTACAATTTAGTTGCTATTACAGTTCCTGTTGCTATTAGGTTATTACCATTTTACCACTAGTTTACATACTCACAACATAATTCCATCAAATATATATATATACTAAAATCAGATATGCAGCCACATTAACGAGCTACTAGCTGAAAGTTAACGAGCGACAGACAATGAATTACAAAGCATAATTGGAGAAAAGAGTAGAAGGAAAATCTGAAAATGTCTATCAGAAGCATACAAATTATATATCCCCTTATTCATAGTACCAAGTGTGGGGAAAGTATGTTATAATTCAATAATCTCAACCGTTGATTCTTCGTTTATCGATCTCATCCTCACACGTGTATTAAATAACAATTTTATGATGTATTCTACAACTCTAAATCCTACGTGGTTCTTTAATTTATTGCTTCTACAGTTGCTGAGATTCACAACTTTGCTGCCTATTCTTGTTATTAATTGGATCGTCGTTTCGTTAACTTTCCCTTTCTGAATGGTGTCGTTTTACTTCCTTTCGAAAACTGTTCCCACTATGGTGCCGACAGAATTAGAAAAAAATTCACCGTTAGATCCGGGATTTGTCACATGAAAAAGCCTATAACATCTCGATGAACGTGGCAGCTATTTAGAATTCTCTAGCTTTTAAACCTAATATGTCTTGTCCAACTAGAAAGTGATCTGTTTTTATTAATTTATTTATTTTTTAAATATATATTTTTTAAGATGTGTGTGCCGCTTAAATCACAATTCACAACCTGTCTGAATCGTTAAAATTTTATCAGTTTTTTTTTTTTTTTTTTCAAGTACTCAAATATAGTTGTTTTCCTGCAATCCAATGGTTAATATTTGGTATGCGGATATATCCAAAAAAATCGGATGTACTGTAGTTCTAAGTGATAAGATTTCTTTGTTTTTGCTTTTCGTTTTTTCTTGATATGTTTTGTTTACACTTCCTCGTTGTCTCCGTCTCCTTGGACATTGACTCTTACAACGAAGAAAGAAGACAATGATTAAATCTCCAAGTCTTCCGGACTAGCCAGGTGAACTAGAATAGTGAGAAAAATCTTCGATAGAATTAGGAATGAAATTAATCATATTTTTAATTACAAGATACCAGAAAATAAAAATTAAAAAACAATAATAATTAAAGATATTACAAAGACACCAAGATAACAAACCAAACACGTAACATACAGATTGGGGATTAATATTAAAGGATTGAAGAATGGGATCTAATGTGATGTATAACAAGATTAGGGTTAGTTAATTCTAATAATTTGAATATAAATTAAAATTTATATTTTAGGATTTATTTATCAGTATGACAGTATCTTCATTTCTTAGGAATTTGTTTTAAATATTAGGAATTACATTTGCTTCATGCATGATTTTGACTTAGAATTGCTTTTGGATTTGTCTCCCCCAAAAAATAAATAGGACATATTTGACTAACAAACGTTGAGTCTCTAGTTTTTCTCTCGTGAGTTCTATTATCTTTTCCGGTTCTATTTCTATCTCTCTAATGGTTCTTCTCTTTCTTGGTTTTATTCTTATTTTGATTTTTTCTTATTTATCTAAATTCTATCTCGTCTATATTTATCTTGATTGGGCATCAATATGCTTGTTTGTCCCTTTTAAAAGGAAAAAAAAAAAAAAATAAAAAGCTAAGTGAGGACATGAGAAATAACTAGCATTACGGAAGGCTAGCACATCTCAATTCCCAACCATGTTAGCATCACTTACTAGCACTTTCATTCCATATGTACCAAGCCTCCCACTTTAATTTATTTAAATAGGGGGAAAAAAAAAAGAAAAAAGAAAAAAGAATCATACGACAATTACTATCTCAATTATATTGGCATCTCAATCTCACTCATACAATAAGGAGGATATGAAACCGTCATGAAAAGGTAACATGATGGTTAAAAAACCACATATCTCATACTTCGTTCACAACTTAAACTTATTGAATTAAAACAAGTCATACAATAAGATAACAAGAGGGAAGAGAACAAGGATGCACACAAGAGCTAAATGGAAAACAAGCACGCATGTATGCGAGAGAAGAAAAACCATGCATGCAAGTGTAGAGGGAAAAGCAACCATGCGCACAAGCGAGCACACTAGTGTGAATTAAAAGTCTAAAACAACCAAACCGTGGGACGATCCCGTAAATCATAGTCGATTTCGCTAGCATCTCTAAATATGCCTCGTTAAAATACCTTTAACTAAAACTCTGTGAGAAAAATGATAGAGGAAAAAAAGAATACACATTTACTGTTAGAGTTGTCTATCAATAAAAAGATAAAAACATTTATGTATATATTTCTATCACCAAGTTGGCACCCTCTAAACCACCCATCCCATACTAAGCTCAAGTTTATTGAAATTAAACGAAGTCATAGAATAAAATAATAAAAAAAAGGAATAGAATCAGGGTGCACACACATTCTAAATGGAAAACAACCACGCACGCAAGAAAAGAAAAACCATGCACACAGGTGTATCGGTAAAAGCATCCACGCTTATAAGCGAGCACAAGAGCGTTAATCAAAAGACCAAACCAACCAACCAAACCAAGAGATATGTGATCCCTGAGATCATAGTTGATTTTGCTTGTATCTCCAAATATGTCTCGTTATATACCCTTTACTTTTAGAGGTCACAAAGTTGCACATATTTTTTTTTTTTTTGGGTTGAAAAGTTACGCATATCTTGTACAACTAGAAAGTTATACTATCAAGCAATGCATCCCATTTTGCTCTTTAAATTTTGAGATGTCTACGCCGCTAAATTCACAACTGTCATAAGAAACTATCTGACTCATTTTTTTTTTCCTGTTTCGGTCATAAGAAACTATCTGACTCATTTTTTTTTCCTCTTTCGGTCATGTAGTAGCGTAATCGCTTGTTTTTATTTTTTAACGAAATAAAAACCAATAGTATAATTAATAAAAAAAAAAGAGTAAAGTACACCACAAGGTCAGATCGCAAAAAATAGAATAAAAAGTCACATCGTACATGTCATTACAAATTCAACCATCCAGAACCTGAATAGGTAAAACTCAGTAAATGTAGCCTTTAACAAAAAAAGAATACCCGAATTACTTGACACTGCGTAAGAACAATAGGAATCAATTTTATTCGAAAGCCCCTTCATATCTTGAAGGGAGAGCATAAAGATGGAACGTTAGACATTGAAGAAACAATGTAAAAAATTAGGCCAAATAAGCTCTATTGTTCCTGAAGTAGTATTTTCGTATGCCTTCTTCGTTTAGAAAGTCATATAGTTGCTTCCTCTTTTACTAATTCATATATCCAAAAGATTCCAAGACAAAAATATCACGAAGATCATCCAATAGCATTTGCGATGACTCATGGATATTGGTAGTCATTATCATGCCTAATTACATTAAGTTTTAGCTAACTCAACTTAATCTCAAAGGATACAATATATATACACATATATTTTATATAGATACAACACATACTTCTTATTATTAGTCGCTCTAAACTTTGCGGTGCAATTGATTTTTCTTTTTATAAAGAAAAATAATAGGGACACCAATTCTAATATCAACTTTTGAGTACGAACCTATGTGGTATATGAGTTATCAATTTTTTTAATTGATAAGTGTTTAAAGTATTACCTTATTAATTGATTGCATTTACCAATGAAAACATGACATATGAGTTGATACTCAAAAAATTGAGATTGGAGTTGGTGTTTCTAGCATTACTCTTTCATAAATAATACAATTTCAATCAATGTACCAATGATGGTTGACATTAATTATTGTATATTTCTTTTTATTTCTTATTAATAATAGTGTAGGATGGATAAATTATAAGGGTGTTAAAAGGATGCTTATCTAATCGGAATGTTTTGGTATATCTACTGATACATGTCACCATCATTTTCTAAAATTATATATACACACAACATCCTCTAAGAGTTTTTATTTTTTTGGGAACCTTTTACTAGAAAAAACGTTTGGAAGTAGAGATAGCAGTCCATTAGGTGTTAAATTTACTCAAGCATACAAAAAAAAAAAAAAAAAAAAAAGGAGGAAGCTATGAACAATGCAGATGCAAGAAGAATTGTTGCCATGATATTGATAATCTCCAATTTCATCATCCTGGCTAATTCTTCATCACCAACATCTCCGAATTCTGATCCTCGCCATGATATCTCTACCTTCTGTCAGATTCACATCGATACCGAGCTCCGGAAACGACTAGAAACATAATCCCCAGCCACTGTGAGACGTCGGCCCATATGCTTTGTGGATTCATATTAGGACACAAACACTTGGAGCCAAATTATCCTCAAGAATATTGGTATTGTTACACAGTAAAATATGAAGAATGAATCAAGTTTTGGTTGATTTCGTCTAAAACTTGGTCCCCTCACTCTCTCTCTCTCTTGTATTTTTGCTTGTATAAATGATGTTTACTCTACTTACGTTTGGTTGTTCAATTATAGCTACATTATACATATCCACTTCCACAAAGAGAGAGAGAGAGAGAGAGAGAGAGAGAGAGAGAGAGAGAGAGAGAGAGAGAGAAGGGAGTTATGAAACAATCATGGCCCGAAGATATCATCTAAACATCTTCGATAATATTGTCTAATAGCTTTATGTTTGTTTAGTAGTTCTCTTTCTAACGTTCTTTTTTCTGGTATTTTTTTTTTCTATTATCTTTGTTTGTTTTGCTTCTAGCCTGTTTTGGCTCTTTAATGAATTGCTTCTTACATTATATGTTTTAAAAGAAGTTATGCAATTATTAGTATAATATGGAATCATTCGATTCAGCATCTTCAGTTTCATTGGTGGTTCTTGGCTTTAGAATTCATTCTTCCTTTACTTTATAGGGCTATAAATGGTCTTTATTTTATTGATTTCCCTTTCAGTTTTAAGGTGTTTTAGTTGTCTCGAATCATGAACTCTTTTCTCTTTGTTAGATTTTTTTCCTGACAAAAGGTTTTAATAAGACCGCAATTTGTCCAGATAGATCCTAAACGATCGTTGTATAATGGTTATTTATGTATTTTCTCTCCTCTTTGGAGTGGTTTGGTTTATTTGGTCAGACTTTATTATATTTTCTTTTAATGATTAATTAACTTCATGTGGGATGAGTAAATGATGGGGATCTAAAAAAGTACCAACCTAGTTGAAATGTCTTGATGCGCTTATTGTTTCTATCACCATTATTTATGTAATGAATTACTGGTATTCTATACAATTTATCCTAAAATTCGGAGTAGGCTTTCGCATGTGAAAAACTTTATTTCAAGCCTTAAAGTGTAATTTATTATTAGTATAAATGGAAAAACATTCATATTTGGCCACACCAATGGAAAATTAATATAAATTACGAATATCTCATACAAGTAACTGAATATCTAACAAAAGCGGGTTGCTTTCTGCAAACAGTCTTTGATCGAATCGGTTTTCTTTCTCAAAGATGGAATACCCAAAAAAATAATGGAAAATATGCAATAGAATGGACCGACTTTGAAGAATCAATGGTGATTGGAAAATCAGAAAAGGTACTTGTTCCAGTGTCAATTTCTGTCCACGGAGAAGAAAAACTGTTGTTGGCTTTTGGGTTGTGCTTTCTTTTGGAGTCTCAAGCCGAGAATTTTTTCATTGCAATAATAGTGTGCGGATTTCAATCTATTAAAAAAAAAATAATAATAATAAAGATTACAAACACCCAATTATGGGTATGCTTTTATCATTCAAAATGGAAATATACAATAGAGTATCCTGATTTCAATCCATTTCAAATAAAAAACCTTGGACGCGCCCAATTATGATTTTCAGGAATTTTGATATCCTTAGATGTTTTTTGAGATTCGGCATGGAAATGGAGAATCATTGAAGTCAGATTAAAATACTGCGGAATTTCTCATCAATTTTGATTTATATTAAACAAGAGAGATGATTATAGTATTTTTTTCCCTCTATTTAATATAAAAAACATGATAATTCTTTATCATATTTTCCTTACTTAGGTTATCTATCATTTCTTTCTTTTTATTTTTAGTAATACTAGCCAATCTTATTTATTACGAAGAAAATGAAAGTCAATATCTACAATTTCCATCTTTCTATTCAATAGCCAAAAAAAAAAAAAAAAAAAAGGTGTTAAGAAAAAATGCAAATAGGTCTTTGCAAGCACAAATTAACGATAATGCTACACTTAACTGCATCATAAGGTGTTGAATTCAAAACTCCCACCTCCAGATTTACAAAAAGAAGGGGAAGACAGAGCTGTGAACTTCCAGCTTCTCCTTCTAGAAGGGTAACATGCTCACTTACCAAGGAAATTAGGCATGAGAGGTATTGATGCTTTGAGGGGTTAAGAGAATGAAGAAATTGCATTATATGACGGAAGATTAATTTTTCAACTGCATCCTTTGAATAGTTGTTTGCCTTTGCTCTACTAATAAAAATTAATGATCCCCAAAAAAGAAATTAATAATAAAAATTAAAGAAGAAAATCAAAGAAAGAAGATTGAACAGAAAATGTTGAACGTGGATTTTTATGAAGATTATCCAAAAGCATTTGCAATGATTGATGGATGTTGGTAGTGATTATAATGCCTAATTACATTAAGTTTTAGCCAGCTAACTTGACTTAATCTTAAAGGGTACGCACAACAATATACATACATATTTTACATACACACACACTAAATACTTTTAGTCACTCTAAACATTGGTGCAATTGTTTTTCTTCCGATAAAAACTACAATTTCAATCAATATTACACAGATAATGGTTGGCACTATTATGCTTTCCTTTCTATTTCTTATTAATGACAGAGCAGGATGGATAAATAATAAGGATGTTAAAATGATACCGATTTAATTGGATGTCTTGGTGCACATACAGATATCTATCATCATCGATCATTTACTAAAATATTACACACACGTACAGATTACCTCTAAGAATTTTGGAAGTATAGATAGTTGAATTTCCTCAAGCATATAAAAAAGACCGAAAGAAAGAGGAAGCTATATAATCAGTAGAGATAGAAGAAGAATTGTTGCCATGATATTGATAATCTCAAATTTCATCATCATGGCTTTAATTCTTCATCGCCGACATCTCCGAGTCCTCATCCTCGCCATGATATCTTTACCTTCGTCGTCAGGTTCACATCGATACCAAGTTCCTGAAACAACTAGAAAACATAGTCCACAGCCACTGTGAGACGTTGGCCCATATGCTTTGTGGAATCCAATTAGGATACACAAACACTTGGAGTCAAATTATGCTCAAGAATATTGGCATAATTTGGGCATAGCCGGCGTTCCTGAATGCAAATTATACTAAAATATTCCAGCGGTAAGAGTCAGAGATATTTGACCATCCATGTTGAAAACTTAAAATATTATAGTAGAGTATGATTGTAGTACTCTATCAGAGTATGGACTATACTCTACTAAAGTATGGACTATACGCTACTAGAGTATTTCGGCAATTGGCATCGATGCCGGTGATCAGAATTGGAGACGTCTGGTCAATTTTTGTTGAAATCCAAAAAAAAAAAAAAATTTTTTTAGATGGATGCTAACAGAATCTCTCCGCAAACGTGTCATTTTGCTGAAATACAAAAAAAAAAAAAAAAAAAGAAAAAGAAAAAGAAAAAGAAAAAGAAATTATATCAGAATTCGTTTTGGATTCTAACATAATCTCTTTGACGATGGGCATCAACACCGATAACCAGAGTCAGATATGTTCGTTCATCTTTGTTAAAATACGAAAAAAATTCAATCAGATTCTAACAGAATCTCTCCGTTGATCGAGGATCGGCTGACGACCGGAAGCCGGAGACTGGCTGGCAAACGGAGTCAGAGATATATAAAAAATATTCCAATAAATAAAAAAAAAAGAAGAAAAGAAAGAGATATGAGTATTTTTATCCATTTATTATTATTTTTATTTAATTATTAATTAAATATTATGAAATGACAAAATTATCAACTTTATTTACCATTATGGAGGGCAAAATTATAAGGAAGTACCAAATTTATGACATTCTTGCAAATATTATTTACCTCTTTTCCTCTTTGATTTTATTTCCTGTTCAGATCGGCCAGTTCGATGAAGGTCCTTGTGTGATGATTTGAATTCTTTCGTTCACACAATTACACAAGATAATGCTCCAACTGGTTCGTTAACATAATATGTGAGACGTTTAAATCCTTGGCTTACAATTTTTTTTTTTTTTTTTGTAGGAATTTCTAACAGAAATCCAAGTCTTAATAGCTACCATAAGATTTTTAAATACAATTCCCTATATTATTTTTGTGTCAATGATATTTCTATAATTAAATAGACGTAGAGCTTACAATTCTCACGTTATAGGGTGCCTTAAGGTTCTTTAATAATTGCAATCCGCCAAGTCCCACATCTTTTATGTATAAGATATTTGCTGTCCTTAGCACACGCGAACCACAAACCCCACACCATCTAGCCATGTCTTATTCTAGTAACCTAACATACCATTCTAAATCATGCTTGAACATATTTAGGGGACATACAAATCATCAAACATCTAGCATGCAACCCTATTGATCAAATAAGCATAAGCATAAAATAAATCAAAACTCATAAATCAACCACCCTTAACCTAATCAAGCACCACCAACAAAATCCTAAATTGGGGCAATAAAATAAATTGAGCTTATGCTCATACAACTTTCAACTTGAAATACATATAAATTTCAAATTGAAACTTAATTAAAGAGTTTAGGGCTATGGGAGAGTTATCTTGATCAACCCTAAGAGTTGTTAGGGTTTGAAAATCTCTCCCCCCTTGGTTTCTTCAAGCAACCGGCCTTATCCCTCCAAGGGCCACCAAAAATTTTTCCGGCCACTCGGTTGGTTCTCACAACTCCGGCCAACCTTCCTAACTCTTCTTTTCTTCGCTTTTCTCTTTCCCTTTCTTTCTCTCCCACAACCGGCCCTTGGCCTCAAATGGATACCAAAATTTTTTCCAAACTTTTTCTTGTGTTCTAGCTCAAATCCGACCACCCCCCCTTGAATTTCCCCTTTGAGTTTTTGATTTTCTCTTTTCTCTCTTACCTTTCCTATGCTCGGTTTTTTGAGAGGAAAAATGGGCAAGGTTTGGCTAGGTTTTCCAATTTTTGTGATAAAAAATGACCACCACCTCACACCTATTTATAGGTGTGGGAAAACTTCTTAAATTTGTCAAAAAGTCCTTAAAGAAGCAAGAAATTGCACAAAAGGGTGTATAGGTGGCCGGCCATCCTTGGTCTATAACATTCCATAATACTTTCCAATTTTTGTTTAATTGATTATGATGTCATAATTGTGGGATAAGGTGATGTAAGCATCCTTAGGGCTTGTTTGGCCTTCTTGTTTAATATGCAGTCCATTTTTAAGTTATCACAGATATTTTCAATACTGTGTTCACTAATACACAGTACTGTTATATTATATTGCAGTCCAAAATTTATTTGTGTAAAAATGGACTGTATAAAATTTTTCTTATTTCTTTAAGCCCTTTAGCCCTTAATATCTAACTTGGTGTGCTTGATTTTTCTATGGTGGTATTTAATCCTATTCATACTATCTTGCCTGTAAAAACGGTTTTCGCAGTATATTTCCATACTGCTTTGTCATAACACTGTATAGTCATTTCTTTGACTATTTTAGTCAAATTTTGACTTTCTTGGTCAACTTTGACTTTTCTTGGTCAAACTTTGACCAACATAAATCATAGAATTTTTCATCACTTTTTACTCAAAAGGTCACATGCTAGTTTAAGCAATCATTTTTGAGTTTTATAAAATCATAAGAACTCACAAAATTTCACAAAAACTCTTGATCGAGCTTTTTCATTAATATCTTCATGGTACAATTCAATTTCCTTTAAAAGGAAATAGTAATAATCGAAAAACTAGGTATTACAGATACGTTCATTCATCTTTATTAAAATACGAAAAAAAATTCGATCAGATTCTAACAGAATCTATCTCTCCAGTGATCGATGGTTGGCTGACGACCTGAAGCCGAAGACTGGCTGGCGAACGGAGTCGGAGATATATAAAAAATAGTCCAATAAATATAAAATGAGAAGAAAAGAAAGAGATAGGAATATTTTTGTCCATTTATTATTATTTTCATTTAATTATTAATTAAATGTTATGAAATGATAAAATTATCAACTTTATTTACCCTTATGGAGGGCAAAATTATAAGGAAGTGTCAAATTTATGACATTCTTGCAAATGTTGTTTACCTCTTTTCTTATTCCTCTTTAATTTTATTTCCTGTTCAGATCGGCCAGTTCGATGAAGGTCCTTATGTGATGATTTGAATTCTTTCGTTCACACAATTACACAAGATAATGCTCCATCTGGTTCGTTAACATTATATGTGAGACGTTTAAATCCTTGGCTTACATAATTTTTTTTTTTTGTAGGAATTTCTAACAGAAATCCAAGTTTTAATAGCTACCATAAGATTTTTAAATACAAACCCCTATATTATTTTTGTGTCAATGATATTTCTATAATTAAATAGACGTAGAGCCTACAATTCTCACATTATAGGGTGCCTTAAGGTTCTTTAATAATTGCAATCCGCCAAGTCCCACATCTTTTATGTATAAGATATTTGCTGTCTTTAGCATACACGAACCATAGACCCCACACCATGTGGTGTCTGTGAGATTTGCAAGTTGTGGACTCGTTTCGATGAGTTCTCTTTTCCGCATAGTGCAAAAAGAACATAAAACCTATGCATCTTTTTTGTTATCTTCAAATATACTCTTTCTCCATTTTTCACTTCTGTGCCCACATTTAGGCTGATAATGTAGAAAGTGGGTTAATCATAGGTACGTTGCTTTCGTTTTTGTGTTTTTATATTTTTTTATTAATATTTTTTTCTTCACACGTTTCTTCTTCTTCTTCTTCTTCGTCCTTTTTTATTTTTGGGGTGTATGATAACGGCATTAGAGCGTGGCGACTCTTAATAAGATGTCCTAAAGTCTCTTGTTTAGTTAATTTGTGTCATCATGATTTACAAAAACGACGGGAGAGCAGTAGAAGCGGTGGGTGGCATCCAACAGTGGTGTATGGAACTGTTGTCGGAGCGATCTGATATGATTTTGATTCACGGCAGCAGCTCTATCATTATGGAAAAAACAGGGCAACTCTATCTGATATATGACTGAAAAAAAGTACGATGTTTCCACCACGGTTTTATGGATACCGTCGTGGAAGAATGGGATTGAACGACGGTTTTTAGACAACCGTCGTGTAATCCACAGCACTACCACGACGGTTCTATACAACAATCGTGTAATAATCGAGATATTCCACGACGGTTCCCATAAACCGACGTAGAATATATACTTCCATGACGGTTTTACACGACCGTCGTGGAAATACAATATTCCACGACGGGTTTAAACAACCGTGGTGGAAATCTAAAATTCCACGACGGTTTATGGCTGCCACTTTTTGTTCCGTGTTTTTGCCATCGTTTCCACGACGGTTTTTAAAAAACGGTCATCCAATCTCCGTCGTGGAAGTGACATTCTGTAGTAGTGTTGATGCAAGCTATATATGCTTAATCACAAGGTTTCTAAACTCAAATTAGGGCTTCATACTCCGGCCATCATGAAAGCAATTGTGCCGCTTGCCACTTTCGTTGTGTCGCTATCAATTCAGGCCGTGTTGTTGTCCGTTAAGAGGTTTTAGCTATGCCATCTTAGTTTCTGCTGAAAAAAGTAGATAATTTATACTTTCTCATTTTTAGAAGTTTATTTTATTTTTTTTAGACATTTGATGGAGGGACTAACAGACAATTGAGGGAAGAAATACATCCCAACAAGGCACAGAGCAAAAGGCATTAAAATAAAATATTTTTTGTTAAAATATTTTCAATTTAGAAACTTTTAAGTATAGTATTTTTCTTAAATTTGGTTTGCATTTTTTTTTTTTGAACCTGAAAGTATGAGAATTCGAGTTCTACATTTTATGATAGAGTCATGTATAAAATTACCGTTAAGTTATATTTGTAATCATTGTCTCAATTTGTTTTCACATGTAAGTATTTTTTCATTTGTACTAAATTTAAATGTGCGGATTCAAAGTTAAGACCTAATTTTAACACATAATCTAATTTACATTCCCGAGTTGAGACTTATGTTTTACCATTTTTTAAGGTAGTGCTATTTAGTTTCTTAGTTTTAAATTTCATACCAAATAGTCTTCAATTTTTTTGGGTGCTAACCACGTTCATATATTTACGCACGTGAAAACGTGCGTCAACATATTCCCTCTTTTCTTAAATATATAAATATATATATATATATATATATATATATATTACCCCTTCTTAAAAAGAAAAAAGAAAAAAGAAAAAAGAAAAAAGAAAAAAGAAAAAAGAAAAAAAGAAAAAAAGAAAACTTGCGTCAGCATCACTTATTTATTTATTTAAAAAAAAAACTTGTTTTTAAAATAAGGCAAAACATATATATGTATATGTTATTAATAGAAAGAGAAACTGCAAACTTAGGATTAGTATGGAAACTTATGGCAAAGAGATTGTCGTTATGCAACTGTTACTATTGTCGTCTTTACTCGTCTCTTGCACCCAAGGCTATCTGAGCAGGAAAAGTTTTCCGGCCAGTTTTATTTTTGGAACTTCGTTGAGTGCCTACCAGGTACAACTACATATATTTATGTTTGTATATGTGTGTGTGTTTTGTATATATATGTATGTACGTGTGTGTTGTATATATTTATATGTGTGTGCGTGTGTGTGTGTGTGTGTTGTGTATTCGCAAAAAATTGCTCAACATTTTGCATTAGGTATCATATATATGCCTTACATTTGGGCTCTGTATTTTATTTTATCTTCGTTGTTTTCTTTTTCTACTAGTCTGACGTCAGGGTTTTGCTCCATTTTGCCTTTTTATTTTAAAATATATATTTCGATGATCAGAAAAAATATTTTATTATCAGAATGAAATAACTCTTTGCCTTAGGAAAAAAAAAAGAAGAAACAGAAATAACTCTCTTTGGCTTTCTATTTCTTTGAAGTATGAAAGAGCAGCGTATGAGGACGGCAAAGGACCAAGCATACGGGATACTTTTACGACGACACATCTTGGTTCCTCTCTCGATCTATTCTACAAACTACAATTGTATAGAAATTATATCATGTTTTTCGATTCATAATTAAGTTTGTGAAACAATTATTGTTTTTTTTCTTGATTTAGAAAATCATGTTAGGCATGCATGTTATTAGACTTCGTCGGCTCGACAGTACCTTTCAGATGTAGGTTTTATTTTTTAGGAATTATGTTGTACGAAATACAATGGATGTTTGATCACATCATAAACATATCAGTATAAAAAGTATGACAATTATAATAACTTTTTAAAACTAATTTTCACAGTAAAACTGTTCGAAACTACACCCGATCAGTAGAGAGAACAATAATGCACTCATTGCTTTGTATAGGGTTCATATTTCCTATAGTTTCCTCAATATTATTTTGTTTTTTGGTCTTAAGGGAGGGGAAAATTGAAGACCTTAGCTTTGGAGTTGTCTTGAAATTATTTACTTTTTTTTTTTGGTTGAAAGTCTTGAAATTAACGTTAAACCAAGCATGAAACAACAAATTTCCACTCTTCTTTGTATTTCTTTAATTACATTCCTTTTGGGATATTTTTCTGCCGTTTCGTGTCCTTGATCTATAGTGCACGTGTCCGTACACCTTTAAAAAAAACATAAATAATTAATTTTGAAAAATATATAAACACATAACTTATAAAATAAACAAATAAATAAAGATGGTGCCCTTTAATTAGGGTAAGTAATGCCTCACTAAACGCACAACTTCATTCAACTCAAACCCAACTCAAAAAACTCATTTTCAACCGATGCACCAAACATATACTAAATTATATCAATCATTTTTACATATAAATAGTGAAAGTGAACAATTAGTATTAGGGGAAACTAGCACATCCTAACTAGATAAGTACTCACTAGAAATCACATCTGGCCATGCTAAGTTCCCCTCTCATATTATTAATAAAAAAGAAAGATTACAACAAGGTCAAAAACTAAAATGAGCAATACAACCACCCATAAAAAGAACTAGTGAACAACCAATTGATGTAGTAAAAAACAAACAGAATCTGACGTCAAAAGGAACTACTAAAATTATGCTTTTGAAAACTAGATTATAAAATAGACCTCATTAAAATTTTCTTGTAAAACTCAATGGCAAAAACCAAAAAAAGAAAAAAGAATGCCTAAGTTTGTTTTGGAACCAAGCAACAGAAACAAAATCAAACAAACGAAATATATTAAATCTAACAATTAGTGGACGTTATTTGAATTAATATTTAATGGATTTTTCAAAATCGATAAAACTAGATTATGAAGTTTACAAAAGAATAAAATAGATATATCAAATCAAACAAATTTTTTTTATTCAAGGTTTGCTTTAATTCAAGTCCCAATGAAAATAATAATTTTCTGACTCTGTCACGGATTAGGGTCATGCATTGATGGTAAAGTATATTGTTGCAGTCATTACCCTAGTGTGCATGGCTGTTAATAATGATAATAATTTCACAATCATCAGAAGAAGCGGCCATCACCGGGGCTTCAGATTGCAGGACACACTGTGGGGACGTGAAAGTTCCTCTCCCAGTCGGAATAGGGCAGGGGTGTTCCATCGACGGCGAACGGTTCGAGATAGTCCACAACACGTCGACCATCCCCCCCACACCTTTCCTCAGAAAGTTGGAGGTTCAACTGCTGAATATCTCCACTGATCAAGGCACACTTCGGGTGACGAATCATTTAGCTTCTCAAAATTGCACAGGTATCATATATATATAAACATATTTTATTCTTTGTTATGGTTTTTATTTTTCTAAGGAACTTTATTTACATATGATTAGATCAAGATCGTTTTAATATATTAAAAACAATGTTTTGGCAACGTTGAAAAAATGATAACAAATCGTGCTTAAAAAGAAGTAATTTCTACAATTTGAGTGATTAACAAACAAATTTTGTTTCATTTTACAATTTTGTACGGTTTATATCTAGACAAAGAGCACCTCTGAGACTGTAATGCAATTATCTAGACCTAAAAATTGGAAATAACCAAAGTTCTTATTATTTACTTTGTGTGATCTATTTGCTGATCAACCAGTACTCGATATAAAGAGGAAAGATTTTCCCGACGATTTCATATTTGGTTTAGCATCAAGTGCTTACCAGGTATATGATATATATGTTTTCATCAAATTTAATCCATTGATTTTTTTTTTAAATAATTAACTCGCCTTATAATATATGTTACTTTTCTGTTTTATTTATCTTTTCATTCGAAGTCTGAAGGAGCAACAAATGTTGGTAGAGGACCCAGTATATGGGATACTTTCACCGAGAAATATCCAGGTTTAATATGAGTACTTTTATCTACAATTATATTATATTATTTTCTTGCTGTAATTTACTCTCCCATAAATTAACAGAAAAGATCAAAGATGGAAGCTCTGGAAAAGTTGCTGACGAGTTTTATTATCTATATCAGGTTTGAGATGCTTGATTGACTGACTATATGATGAAAAATATATAGCATTACCTTTCTATTTTTTTTTTAAGAACAAAAAATCCCCAGTAAACACACAATATTGCTTGTGTAGATTTTTATTGCATTTATACGTTCATTTTTTTAAAAGCTTTGTAGATGAGGTAATTCAAACTCTATATTTATCATTGAGTTAGATGTAAAATTATCGCTAGCTTATCATTAGAACGATCATTTATACATAGTATTTTTTTTCTTTTATTAATATAAAAGTACTTTACTTTTTTTTTTCCCCATTGTTTCTTCTTTATATTTATCTTAAGCATTATAATAAAACTATATATACTCTTTGTTCATCGGGCTCTTAGTATACTCAAATTTATTACAGAGTGACATAGTCGACAGGCTGAAAGGGATGGGTGTTGACTCCTTTAGATTTTCTATCTCTTGGTCTCGAATACTACCACGTAAGTTTTATTATGGTAATGATTAATATACATTTTTTATTCTTATTTGAGCAAAATTATTATTATTTTTTCCTCATTCTAATTAAGCTTAATTTTGATTATAGATGGAACAATACGTGGAGGAGTGAGTCACCAGGGTGTTGAATTTTATGAGAGACTTATACAAACGCTTCTAAAAAATGGTTAATATGTCATAAATTAATATTTGTTCTCTTACTAGTTTTCAACATATATATTTTGCTTATTATATGGGTTTGATAATATTGGTTCTAGTTAATTGATTAATTTCGATTTTTATTTTCTATTATTTTTTAACTTGAATCTTTTTCTTTACTAATAAATAGATATCGAGCCAATAGTAACTTTGTACCATTGGGATCTTCCGCAAGCCTTAGAAGATAAATATGGTGGATTTTTAAATATGAACATTGTGTAAGGGATCGTACACATATATTTGAATTTTATTCAATGTTTGTATCTAGATTAAATCAATCTATTAAATATATATTATTATATACACCAAGAATCTAATAGAGTTTTAACTAATTTATAGGGATGATTATCTCGATTATGTGGATCTTTGCTTCAAGAAGTTTGGTAATAAAGTAAAAAAGTGGATAACCTTTAATGAGCCGGATATGATGATTCTCGGTGGATACGAAGATGGTAGTTTAGCACCAGGCCGTTGTTCTCGATATGCTGGACATTGCACTAGTGGAAACTCTGCAAAAGAACCTTATTTGGCGATGCATCACTTGCTTCTTGCTCATGCAAAAGCAGTAGACCTGTATCGGAAACAATATAAGGTCAGTCTATATCTATTTATATGTGTTTACAGGGGCGGAAGCCCCTACTCGATCATGAGTGGTTCTGCGTCTAATCGTTGATGAATATATGATAGTATTGGTGTTTGTAAGAACATATTTGAGTACATAAACTGACTTACTTACAACTTGGTCCTTGTAGGAAGAGCAGAATGGAATTGTAGGAATAACATTACAAGTTATCTGGGTGATACCAAAATTTCATACATATGAAAGTTGTTTGGCTGCCTACAGAGGCCTAGATTTTCAGACTGGATGGTAAGATTTGTAACAAATATTAGGTACTCTATATCTTTCAAATAATTATTTCTTCTAGCAACTATATTTAATAAGTGAACCATTTTAATGACTTTAGGTTTACCATATAAGATTTTATTTTTTAAGCAGGGCTTGCCTTGACAAAAGCCTTTGCTTTACGTTATAATTCTTGGGGGAATCATCAACTTTATAATATTTTAATAACGGCTCATGCTTTTTTAATGATCCCAACAGACTTGTTTTTCTTTAAAAAGGGTATTGAATATATTTATTTTTGTGTATTATGTTTGATTTAGGATTCTTCATCCAATTACATTTGGGGACTATCCAGAAACTGTGAAATCTTTGGTTGGATGTCGACTACCAAAATTTACTGAAGACGAATCCAAACTTTTAACAGGATCAATAGATTTCTTGGGTGTAAATTATTATGCTGCAGCATATGCTGAGGAATCAAATATCTCATGCGTCATGAATCAAGGCCCTTCGTATGATAATCGTGTTAATTTGACAAGTAAGTAATCGTGTTAATCGTTTTAAAATTTTTTTTTTTTGGCAAATCATATTAACTTTATTTATTCGTACAGTTTCGAGACACAGTCTACGTATTGGCGAGCAGGTATTATGTTTCTTTCTATCATCCATTCTCTACTAGTGCAGAGTATGACTTTGTTAGCATAAATTGCAAAGCGGCGCATCAAGATAATTAATTCAAAATTTTCATTCTTAACGTACTAATTTACAAATTATTTTTACAAATGTAGATTATACCAACAGAGCAATTCGAATATCCAAAAGGAATTGAAGAAGTGGTTATGTATATTAAGGAAAATTATAACAATCCTATTATGTACATAACTGAGAATGGTAATTATGTTACCCTTCAAAATTTTTTTTTTTAGTTTTCATTTTTTGATGATAAAACATAAGTACTTATTATTTAAAATTTAATTAGAAAAATTATTCTTGAAAAATTAATTAATATTTTTCTTATTCTTGTAGGAATTTCTGATCCGGACTTCCCAGATCCCCAAGATACTGTGAGAATAGAGTACCATAAAAAACATTTATGTTATCTCCTTCAAGCAATTAAGTAAGTGTCAATATTTACAATTTCAACATAAAACTAGTAATTTTTTTTTTTTTTCAGTTTCAGCAAAATATATATATATATATATATATATATATGTATACAAAGAGCATGTATAGGAACAACCATCCAGTCCATTATATATAAAGTATAATAAAGCCCTATGTTACACAAGCACGAAGATTCTATATTTTTGGTCAGAAAATTTTTTTTTTAATAAATAATGATCATAGAAATCAGTAGATATATAAAGACATTCTAACTAGGTCGGTACCTCTCTAGCATCCTCATCTCCTTTCGGTCACAGAATATCTTACTTTTGATGTTAGAACTTAAAATAATATATATATATATATATATATATATATATTTTTTGGTAACATTTAATGAAAGGTACATACTAACACCCAAGGTTTCCACAGGCTTGGAGCCAAAGTGAAGGGATACTATGCCTGGACATTTCTTGATAACTTTGAATGGTCATCTGGTTACACCGAGAAATATGGCTTCTACAGCGTGGATCGCAAAAGCATGGCAAGAACTGCGAAAGCATCTGTCCGTTGGTTCACGGATTTCCTCAAACCCGTACCCAAGTTCGTAAATTATGAGGAGCCAGCTTCTTCATTGCTCTCTGCAGCCTAATTAAGCAAAGAAATTGCTACTTTTAAACTATATAAACAATGTTATATTGAAAATTAAGGCAATAAGCAAATAAATTATGCCCGACTTCAAAATTATAAGTACCATTGTAATAAGTGAAGAAAAGGTGTAATGCTCCAAACTGGGGGTTAATAGTTTAATGTAATAACAATTATAATATTTAAGTAATTAATCCGGATTTAATTAATCAATATTTGAAGATGTAAAAGTAATACTATATGTATATATGCTCCGGAGACTTGAAGTTTTATAATAAATATAACTTTAGGATATTATTAGCTTCCGTTTGATATACCGATTTGAAATGAAATTTTTAAGTTGAAATTGGTTGATTTTTTAAAAAGTAGTTGTTGACTTTTCAAATAAAGATAAAAATTGCAATAGAAATTTTAGGTTTGAAATGAAGAGTCAAACAACCCTTTAAACTAATATTATTGTTTATGTTCTAATCATAGATTTAAATAACAACTTAGCTTGTGTTTGATTCGTCGATTGGAGATGAAATATTTAAATTTGAGGTGGTTGACTTTAAAAACCAGTTATAATTTTTGTTAACTTAAAAAAAAAATAAAAATAAAAACTGAGATTAAAAAATATAATTTAATTAGAGTTAAACTTAAATACTAAATAAATTATTAATAAATGACATCCCATTGAGAACTTCGAGAACCTTGAAAACTGCATCTAGCTGCAACCAAAAAAAAAAAAAAATATTGACGCCTGTACGGGAATTAAAAGGAATACAACAAGGAAAACGATTAGCCCATGAACAGAACGAAATATCACAAATCAACACTACAAATACATGACGCCTACATATTAGGGCAGAGGCAGTTTTTGGACTGCTATCTCCAGATGATTAACAATATATGAATTTTAAAATCTCAATTCTAAATCAAATTTTCTATTTCTTATTTTCAAAATATTTAAATTTTAAAAGTTTATGACCTTTTCATTTAAAATTGAAATAAAATGATTTTTATGTCAAAATATTTGTAACGACGAGACGAATAAGACAATATCCATTTTGCATATTTCTTTTTCGAACAAATTTTAAATTTTTATACTATTTTCTATATCATATAATTTTTCAAAAGTTTTCCTTTTAAATACATATTTCCAATCCAACTTTTAAAAAACCATCTCTAGATGTCTCCCCCAAATAGGCCCTTAGGCATACAAGCATACAGAGGCAGAACCATAAAAATATTTCCGTGGCGCATACAAAATTTTGTTTTTCAATAAAATAAATTTTAGTTGGGACTATATATGTGAGAAATTTTAATTTTATCGGGTTTATATGAAAATTTTTAATTTTAGTGGGAACAAAGCAGTAAAATGATTAATGTAAAATTAATTTTAGCAGAGATTATATAATAATTTTTTATTTTTAATATGGATAAAGTATGAATTATATGATAACTTTTTATTTTTTATGGGAAAAATTGTGAAAATTGTAAAATTTTTAAAGTAAGTTTAAAAGAACAAAAAATTTCAGTGGAGTTTTAATCCCCACACCCCCTTGCCTCCGCCATTAAGCATATAAATCTATACAACTCATCATGCACATACAATGTTCTAAACCTTTTACATATAATCACATTTTTCAATGATCACATGATGCGTATGCTGAGTGTGCAAGAGACAAACATGAACATCTCTTTCTCAGAGCTTTCATACCAATCGGCATCTTTAAAGGCCTCCAAAGGTGCGTTTGGTGCATCATTTTCAATTCAATTCATATCAGTTTTTATCTTTTTTATAAAAAAATCAATAAAAGCTATAATTAATTTTTAAAAAATAATCAATTCTAATTTAAAAATTTCATCTCCTACTGGCAAACCAAACGGAGGCTAAGTCATTTCGCCTGATATGATATACAATGTATGTTATTACCGTGACATGGATCCAAACACAAGAAACCAACATGTTATTTACGTGAATATCTAAATTGAAGACTACGACTTGAAATATATTCATTTTTTCTTTTATTTATAGGAATGTCTAATTTGGTACTTATAAAGACCACATCACCCTTTTATCAATTGAGTTGAATATAAACAAATAAAGAATCGATAAAAAAGGAAAAAAATCTCTAAAAAAATTCAAACTAAGCAAATCTTTTATAAAAGGAAAAAAAAACCAATTTCCTTGATTTATTTATTATAAAGAAAAAATGACCATAACAGATATTAGTTGTATTATAAATAAAGATATCATTATAATAAATAATTGGTCAGTAAGATAAAATTCACAATGAATATATAAAGAAAATTAAATAGATATTGTACAAAAATATTAAATACTTTAAAATCTAAAAAAGATATCATAATGATATAGTAATTATCACAAATGAAAAAACATCATATTGATGTAGTAATCATAAAGAGGGAAAAAAAAAACATCCCACATTAAAAAAAATATCATAATGATTCGGTAATTATCATAAACAATAAGCAATTTTATATGATATTTAAACGTTAGAAACTAATTATTAAAACAATTCAAATAATAACAAATAAAATAAATTGTCATAATAAAGTTACAATTGTCATAAAGAACCTACATCATATTAAAAGAATTAGGTTTTTTTTTTAGGAAATCTAAATCATACTTAAGAAATAGGTTATAATAAAAAATCTAAATCTTACTAACAATCAATTACTATAACAAAGAACTACTCATTAATATAAAGATACAACAATGATGAATAAATAAGAAAAAAAATAAAAAATCATGATGAGAGAAAATGATGTTAAATATAGTAAAACGACAAAATAGGTACTATGAATGGTTGTTTTTATAAAAATAAATATTTATGTAATATTATCAAAAAATGGACATATTTTAAAATGGGGTCTTAAAAATAGACTTGTTGTGTAATTATTTCAAAAATAAATAGCAGAAAACAAATAATAGAAATGTAAAATGACAGTAAGTAAATCTTCGTTCCTAAGCTAACTTTGATACAGGACCTGTTCCACTTATCATAGTCTACCCTCATACTTTTACTAATAATGCCCCCCTCCCCCCAAGCAAAAGAATCCTATATATATATATATATATATATATATATATATATTTTCCATAGAGTAAGCTTTATAAGAATCCAATATTCTTATTTGTTTATCACTATATGTGTATATATATTTATATATATATAAAATAAATGACGGTTACTACATGATAGTTTTTAAAAATTCCTCGTATAATTAAAAAAAAAAACATATGGAGATTTTTTCTGAAAACCGTTGTGAGAAATCCAAAATTTTTCTGGAAAAAATGCGTAATTTTTCCCGTTGTTATTTCTTCTCAAGATTTTTGAAATTTTGATCACTCTATAACTACGGAACTCTCATATCCCCATGCAAATCTCTTTCTTCCAAATTCTCTACGTCTGTAAAAACATTTTTTTTTTAATTCTGAAGTAACACATTATACTCTATGCATGTACTCAATGACGGTTAATCACCATTTTGAAATCCTTATACGTATCACAATGGAGAATTTCACTATGATTTTTTAACCGTCGTGAAAACTTTCCACCATAATCTCTCATGAAATCTTATGTTTCTAGTAATCTATATACGACGACCAATAATACATCCACGCCGGTTTCATATATATATTATTCCCTAGATTTCGGCTGCCTAGTCTGAACTGACAATTGATACCTTTGTTCATATTGGGCACTCTTTTTCATAACAAATATTAACTTTACTTGATAAGTCCTAACTGATATAATTTTAATGTGGTGCACGTGTTATCACTCAAAAAGTTAATACTTTGACCATCTTTTAGAATTTGTACCAAAAAGTTTTCTTCCCGCGGGCTCCTAAAGGTAAGGCCGTTGATTGATACAGTAGCCATATAGTGTTCAAACGTGTTTCACATGTATGCCTTTGTGGAAATGTTGTCAACTCGAAAATTGCCTATAAAAGGGAATCTTGTGATATGTGTAATAAGTAGCCCAACATCATACATCTTTTCTTCTGAGAATTAGCAAAGTCGTGAGAGAAAAATGGTGAAGCTTCTTCTTGTTGTCATAACCCTAGTAGCGTGCTTGGCTGTTAATTTCCCTATAAGTTCACAATCATCAGAACAAGCCCCCATCGCCAAGGCAGGCTGCGAAACACACTGTGGACGTGTGAAAGTTCCGTTCCCATTTGGAATCGGACACGGGTGTTTCATCGACGAATGGTTCGAGATAGTCTGCAAAAGGTCGACCACCCATGATGCCAATGGTGACACTCCTTTCCTCAGAAAGTTGGATGTTGAAGTGCTGGATATCTTCACTAACGGCACGCTACGGGTGATGAACCCTATAACTCACCAAAATTGCACAGGTGAATTGGAAGTATAATTCTATGATTTTTCATGTTAGATTTTCACTAAAGGTTTTTAAGGAAGCATAATTTGACCTTACTTTCAGAGTTCTAGTTTAATTCGTACAAACTAGCCATCAGCTTCTTAAATTAATTTTCTTTTGCTTTCTGTGTTGGCTTTTGCTGGGTAGTTTTGTTGTCCCCCTTATATAATAATTTTTCTTTGTATTTCTTTTCTAATTTCATTACTGGGAATATTGATTTTGATGTTTTATATACAAAGGATGGATTTTTTTTTGTGGGGTGTAAACTTAATTGGGATGCATTAAAAAGTTTGGATAATCTCCTCTTTCTAGTTTTTAAACTGCAGTCGGTCTTTTAGCTCTTCGAGTTGTTTTTTTTTTTTTTTTTTTTTTTAAATAATATTACCCGAGGTTAGCATTTCATAAAAGATTGATTATGAAATGGGTGCCAATCTAGTTTGAATGCGCTTCATTTATGGTCTTGATTTCAGTTATCTTGTCTCATCATTTAATATAACTATATGTGTATGTGTGTATGTATAATTAGGCATGGATAGTTTTGGCAACATGAAAATAATTGTTAATAAATATTGCTTAAAAAGAAGTTATTTACTCAATTTGAGTGATTTAGGACTAGGAAACTTTTGTAACAAGGTAAGGGTATAGGTCTTTAGTTCCTTGATAGTTGTAAATTTTGCAATGGTTTTTTTGTCATTTTCTGCCACTAATAATATTAACCGTACGTGGGTCACAAATAATACCACTAAAACGTTAGTATTTGATAGTTTTGGCGGGAAAACAACGTATGATCTTCGAATAATGTTTCAAAAATTTCACAGATGTTGCTCCTAGGCGCCAAACCCCTACTAAAGCATTGAACTTGACGGGAAGTCCCTTTGTTTTCTCTGAAAGCAACAGATTCAACGCACTGAGTTGCGGTTTGTTCGCCTATATAGAGTCGACTTTAAACGGCAATTCTGTTCACGCCGGTTGTACCTCAATTTGTTCAGCAGATAACAACTACAACTTGATGACCAGCATTTCTTCCGCTGGCAAAAAAAATAGCTGCGATGGCTTGGATTGCTGTCACACCACCATTCCTTCCTACACAAAATCCTTCAAGATCGATTTCGATGATGCGGTTTTCACAGACGGTAACAGCGCTGTCATGAAAGGAAAACATAGATGCAAATATGCTTTCGTCTCGGACCAGAATTGGCTGTATTATGGTAATTCAACAGAAGTTTTTAAGCCCGGTGTTCCCAATAGGACGCATGTTCCGGTGGTTCTAAACTGGGATCTGCCGTATAAATCAGATTCCGTCCGATCTCTGGAAAAGAATCTTACGAGGGTGATATCAGACTCGACTGTCGTTTGCAATAAACCTTACTCCAGATCTACAAGATTTGATAGAAGACTTTTGTGTAGTTGCGAAAAAGGATACGAAGGAAATCCCTATCTACCTGATGGTTGTCAAGGTAGAAGTCCTTGCCCGATCTTTATATCCCCGTATTTTTGTTAGTCATTATTATTACTAACTACATTTTTATATCATGAAACTGCTTTCCAGCTAAACACTACATATAAAAAAAAAACCTTTAGTCACAATATTTTCTACAACACTTTTAGTCGCAATATTTTTCTCTGCCTAATATGAATTTAATCAGAAATTTTTGTTGTGACTAAAACTTTTACCCACAAGGATTTTAGTTACAACGTGATTAAAATTTTTCTCATGACTAAAAATCTCGTGGTTAAAAATTTTAGTTACAATAAAAATTTGTGACTATTGTGACTAAAAGTGACATTAATTAATCTCACAAAAATACCGTGATTAGAAGTATTATAAGAAAATGTAGTGACTAAAAGTTATTTGTTTTGTAGTGAAATCTCGGAAGTAATTTATTAGGCTTTTTGCTATTAATGTTTAATTTTTTTTTCCTGTTTGCAATCTTTTAATTTTATATTATTTTCTTTTCTTAGTATATTATTTTCTTTTTTGGATGAGAAAGTGATAAAGGTGCTAATAAGTCTTCGCTCTAATTAGAATGTTTGGGTGCACTTACTTATCGATTCCTATCACTACCATATATTTCTAACAAAAATTATGTTAAATTTTTTGTAGTGGTATATTTAGAAACAGAAAGTTAGATCATCATATTAAGTTTGTGCAGTTTTGAGTTGTCAAATTAATACACACACACACTACTTAATTTACTGTGGTTAAGATCTGTTCTTCTTTTTGGGTCGTCTCTTGGACTAAATCTTCTTTAGTTTTTTCAGTTTTTTTGGTTTGTTTTTCCCTTGCTTCTGCTTGTTTTTGTCTGGTTTGTTACTTCTCCTTATTGTTCTCGTGGTTGTTTTGGGATATATGTTCTTGTAGTTTCTTTTATTTTATTTTTAATATAGTGGGTTATCATATATTGGATAGGTCTTTGTTTATTAGGCCGTTTAGGTCTTTTTTATTTAATTTTATTTTTTTTAAACTCTTTTAGCGTGTTGCTTTATTTTAGCGTGTTCACGAACTCTTTTGTATTATTTCATTTTATTTTATTTTCTATTAATAAAACTGGTATAGAAAAGTTATGAGTAGCAAAAAAACGGAGCTAGTATTCTAATTTAATGGGGTGAGTTTAAATTTTTCAAAGGTTATTTGGCCTCTTGTATATGACTAATAACGAGCTTTTAGGAGAAGTACTAAAGTTTTAGTGAACATGAAATAAGTGCGAGTAAAATGGAAAAAAAAAAAATCATCAAAGTTCAAAGTATTAAAAAAAAAAAAAGAAAAGTCAATGGGGTCAGTGACATCATCCCTTACTCATTTTCATATTGCTCCGCTACTGATAATGATGATGTTAAAGCACTGTCCATCTAATCGGGATTTATGTAGTGTATTTATTTGTTCTTATCATTATCATTTACTAAAATTAGTCTTGATTTATCATACTCATTTTTAGATATTAATGAATGCGATCGGGATTCAAAAGCATGCTGGCGACGGGGAGAAGTTTGTGTGAATCTTCGTGGGAGTTACAGATGCAAAAAGAATCCACTTACAGTCCCTATGATTGTAGGTATGTTCAATATTAGCTGTATTAATAACAAGTGCTGCAAAATACCAATTTTTCAAATTTTGTTCTTCTTTATGAACTTTATTACATTTCTGGCTCTTAAAGTTTTCTCCCACTATCATACCCTTCTACTTGCGACAGGTCTAAAAGTAGTGTCTAAATATCTTTGTCTGAGTGTTGGACTTAACTCGAGCATCAGTAGTGTTAAAACTAAAACAAAAATGTATTCTTTTTTCCTCTCTAGCTTTTTCTCTCATTGGGTTTTGGATAGATGGTTTTTAACGAGATATATTTGAATATTACTTAAAAAAAAAAAACTTGGCTCGATTCTATGAAACTATCTTCCAGCTTTGCTTTTGTTGTTATTTTAGGCGCCTAGCTTTGTTTTCATTTTGACTGTTTTTATTTCCTTTTTCATACTATTTCGTAATTTTCTTTTCTTTCCAATATTATTTAGTGGGACGAAAAAGTGAAGAGGGTGCTAAAGAATACCAACACAGTCCGGAAGTCTTGATGCATCTGCTGATTTCTGTATCATAATTTATTTAAAAAAAACCAAAATTAATACAGAGTTGATCCGTAGAATTTCATAAGATATCTTGCACTCCTATAGCCAAAATTAGAAAAGAAGAAAATCAAGCAAAAGCAAACGAATGAAAAAGGAATAAATATAAAGAGAAATCATTAGAAATTCTCAATTTAAAGCCATCCTTTTATGAGCACTAAGCTATTTAAAAAAAAAAAAAACTAAAAAACAAGAACGAAACAAAATCGTAGCAATCTTAATTTGTTTGATTTTCTTCTCAAAATATTTAGATCTGTCATTTTTATTTCCAAGGGTCTGAAGCTGAAATTTCCATATCTTTCTAAACAAGTATGTGGTTGGCAGATATGTCTTTATTTTTTTTAAATAAAGGATTTCATTATTTCGGGGCGCAAATGAACATATATATAAATATATATGTTGGCGCATATCTCTATTTGTATATGTCGCCTTGAACACGCAAGGAGGCTTAGGAAAACATTAAAATAAATAAATAAATAAAGCTATCTTATTACAATTTATAATAATGAGAACTACATAGATAAAATGCCAAGTTATTTGGGACTCTCTTCAAGTTCTTTATGTTAGTTGCACTACATGCTGCTTGAAAGAAAAAACAATGAGCATTGCATAAATTTGATCACTTTTTTCATTGTCCGGTGACAGTTACATGATAATTGTACATCTTTTTGAATAGTAAAAGCAACGTAATTTTAGAAATGGGATATACAAAACTAATTTTGCAGTTACATAATCAAGATGATCTGGGGATCAGAAAATTTCCGCACAAAACTAGCATTTTGGTTTAAGATAGAAAAAAATATTGAGGATATGAAGTATTTCAAAATGTAGATTTAATTATTGTTTTAAAAAATTAATCGTTCAATTAAAAGCATTTTGAGTTAATAATTTCATTTGGGTTGTACAGGCTTTTGCAGCGGTACTGGATTCTTGGTTACAATTGTTGCTGCACTCGGGTTGTACAAAGTGATAATGAAAAGGAAGGACATCAAACGCAAGGAGAAATTTTTCAAGCGGAATGGGGGTTTGTTGTTACAAAACGAATTGTCTCCCAGCGATCAAGTTAGTATGGAGAGAACCAAGTTGTTCAATTCAAAGGAGTTAGAGAAAGCCACTGATCATTTCAATGTGGATAGAGTCATTGGTCAAGGAGGTCAAGGCACTGTGTTCAAAGGAATGTTGGCAGATGGAAGAATAGTCGCTGTGAAGAGGTCTAAAATAGTCGACGAAACAAAACTCAATGAATTCATTAATGAGGTTCTCATTCTTTCACAGATCAACCATCGAAATGTGGTTAAATTGTTCGGATGTTGTTTGGAGACCGATGTCCCTCTTCTAGTGTATGAATTTGTGCCTAATGGAAACCTCTTTGAGCTTATCCATAACCGGAATGAAGATTTTGTGGTTACATGGGAAATGCGCTTGCGAATTGCAACCGAAATCGCAGGAGCTCTTTCATACTTGCACTCCGCCGCATCATTTCCTATTTATCATCGAGACATCAAGTCGACAAACATACTCTTGGATGGTAAGTACAGAGCAAAAGTTGCGGATTTTGGCACCTCAAGATCGGTCAATGTAGACCAAACACACTTGACAACCCTAGTACATGGGACATTTGGTTACCTAGATCCAGAATATTTCCGTTCAAGCCAGTACACGGAGAAGAGTGATGTTTACAGTTTTGGCGTGGTTTTGGTGGAGCTTTTGACCGGACAAAAGGCGGTTTATATGACAAGATCACATGAAGGAAGAAGTTTGGTCACATATTTTATTGCTTCAATGGAGGAGGGTCAATTATTTGAGATTCTTGATAATGAAGTTATGAAGGGTCCTAGTGAAGAGATCATGCGTGTTGCAACCCTTGCATGGAGATGTTTGAATTTGAATGGAAGGGAGCGACCTACAATGAAAGAAGCCGTGATGGTGTTAGAGGGGACTCAAAGGTTGGAAAATGATTCTTTTTCAGTCCAATCAATTGATTGTCCAAGTTTTTTAACGTCAATCTAGAAAATGGTTCATGAATATTGATATTCAGATTATTGGTTTTTCTGATCCTAAGTTCCATTAGTTCTTGTTCTCCCTATATAGAGTCCTATGTATTTCGTCCTTGGGTTCAAGTTCTCTCTTTAGACCATCTCTTACATATATGCCCATGCCAATACTATATTTATCATTTAAAAATATGAAAAACAATATTATCATGCTTTATATTAAAATATATGTAATATTATATTTCTAATACTATATTAATTTTTTGTTATCATTACTTTGAAACTTGTAAAATTTAACTTTTGACATTCAAATAATTTGAAAATGAAAATACTTTAATGACCACATGAAAAAAATTAAGACATCGTTCAACCCATTGTAATTAATACTAAAATTTTCATTAGCTATTCTTGGTGGTGAATTTGACACTCCAACTTTATCATATGTACGGTAAATTTGGCACAAAAAATAATTTGTTAATGTTCTATATGCAAATCACATATCAATTCTACTGTAATCAGTGGGGGTGGTTGCTACATATTTCTAAATTCATGATGTAAACTGTAAAATTTATAAAGTTTCGGGAAAAATTACAACATCACGATAAGTTCAAGAGATAATTATAAAGAAAAGCGACTTTTTATTGATAATGGGAGTGATATTAAGGTCGTATTTGAAAGATTTCCCAATTGATTAAAATTTCAATCTTAGCATCATCCTACACTGTTTTGGGTAAACTTGATGGCTAATGATTTCTTAAAGTCACCGAAACATGCCCTATTAACTCTTCATGAATTGGATCCTTTTATGAAAGATAAATTGTCCTTTCAATGTATGTTACTCTCACTTAGTTAGGGCTTTCTTTGGTTGATTAAAAAATGTGTTAATGAAATTTTTTTTTTTACTAGACAATGCTACAGACATCAAGTTAAAATTTTATTAATTTTTGAATTCCAACTCAGGTAATGGTAAACAGTTATCTTGTCATTGGTAGATATAAATTTTAAATTTAATTGACAAGACAATTATTAAAGACTTATCAATTTGAAAAATGATAACTCAATTATAGTATAAATTAGTATCTAAAAGCTGAGATTATAGTACATATTCTTTTTGAAAAAACGATGTTCTTTTTGATAGAGTTAGCTTTACAAGAACGACCAATAAAATATGTCTGTTTTATATATAATACTCCGTACTGAGAGTTGCTACCTTTGATTATGTGGGCACTGAATAACTTTAACCCTTTTTTTTTTTTTTTGAAGAAAAGAGTAATACTTTAACTTTTTGGTAACAAATTAACTCTACTACTTGATTAGTTATCAATAATATTTTTGTAATGTGTGATGCTCATCTTAATTATCTCTCAAATTAATACTTTAACCATATTTTTCTATTTTGTTACCAAAAAAGTTTTGTTTTCTTGGGCCCGAAAGGAAAGGTTTAGCCCGCACTATTTTAGCCCGTAATCCCAGGTATTGCTTTACAGGCCCACAATCCCAGCCCGCGAGAATCTCGGACCGAATCCTCAGCCAACTCTAGCCCAGGCAATCAGTTTCTTCCAGCTGGATTACCGCCTCCCTCCACTCGGATTACCAGCCTGATAGCATGATTTTTTGGGCCGAAATTCTCTCTTTAAATGGTGGAGATTGAAGCTTATAAAAGGGGGACTTGGGAGGGAGCAAGCAGAGGACGTTTTTCCAACCAATTTTTAGTTAAGTTTAGAGCCAACTTTTCCTATTTTTCTTGAGAGTTTTTGTGAGAATGTTGAGCATGTTTGGCTAAATTTCTCTCGGTAAAGTTAGAGATGAACTCATGTGTTGAGTATTCCAATTGAGGTTTTGTTTGTTCGGTATTATAATGTATATATATTTGAGTGAATTAGTCTTCTCTATTTTCTAATTTTCATTCAATGCAAAATATTATGTGCTAAGTTTTTATATAGATTCAGTTATGCTTTTTCTATGTAAATTTTATCATGAAATGTTTTGTAATTAGAATTATTTTATAAATTAATCTTTTACTGCAATATTGTCGATTTGATATATTGTCGATTTTAGACAATTTATAATAATAATCTTTTTGGTCTTAAAGTGAGAAGTCTAATTCATTTGAATACTTTTATTAAATCCAAACTAAAATTGGAAACAATACACATGAGGGATTCTTGATGCTTTACCACATTTTAATTATTGAATTTTTCTCTATTTTGAAATACGTTGTCTTTAAATTTGTTCAAAATCACAAAAAGATTTCTTCTTCTTCTTTCTCTTGATTACTTATTTTTCTAACATTTTTGTTCCGTTAATCTCTTCTTGTTTGTTTTTATCACCTACTCATGGGATCGACCGTCCTAATTGTGCTATATATAATCGACCGCTTGTTTTTGTACACGTTTGGGCGTAATCAACAACCGTTATAAGAAAAATCATATAAAATCACATTCATAATAAAATTCATTAATGTTAGTGGCATTGGAAACTAGACTTCTAGATCTTTTCTATCGGTATATGATACGACTAATTTGGATATCGTAAAGGCATCCAAAAACATGTTATAATATAAAACACAAAATCTCGTAGTTGTGCATATGATAGATTCATCGACCTCCACGAGAAAACACTACTACAAAAGTTAGATTACAAACGAAGATTGCACGATGGTTTTGTGAAACCGTCGTGTAAATGGAAGATTACACAACTGTTGAACCAAAACCGTCGTGTAATCTTAAGATTGCATGACAGTCTCAGTCACCATCGTGCAATCCTCGGATTACACGATGGTTCTCAAAGAACCGTCGTGTAATCTCTAGGATTACACGACGGTTCCAAGGAACCGTGGTGTAATCCCTTTAGCTCCCAAGGGATTACACGAAGGTTCCTTGGAACCGTCATGTAATGTCAAGCTTTACATGACGGTTCGTCCAAGAACCGTCGTGTAATATTGGTTAAAAAAAATTTCTCATTGATTAGATACATTACACGGTGGTTTTGACTCAAAACCGTCGTGTAATGTAATCAATTTTTCGCTCACTGCAACTATATTTCTTGTTTCGACGACGGTTTTAACCGTCGTGTAACATTGAGATACCACGACGGTTAGATAACCGTCGTAGTATCTTCCACAACACTGGATTACATGACGATTATTTAACCGTCGTGTAAACTTTACATAACGGTAAATAACCGTCGTGAAATCCACAATTTTTACTAGTGAAATTCTTAATAAATTCTACAGAACTTGAATCCTTATGATTCTTATCCTTAATTAAAATAGACATCTAGAACTTCCTTTTAACATCTTACCCATTATGTTTTGAGTTCATTAAGGCCACGAAAAATATGATGTAAAATGACTATTAAAATCCCATTTTTCAGAAAAAAATCCATCACTTAACATAACTTTAAAAATCCATATCTAATTGTACAAATCTCCATTTTAAGCGATCCATATATCAAACAAAGCTTAGGATCTCTGGCTTACATATAAATTGTGATTCAACCAAAATCATAATAAACTTATATAGTTTTACATGAAGATCACAGCAGCTTCAAATTTTATTTTCATATGTTCATAGAAAACCAAAACCCTAATTTCCTATCATAAAGAAACAACAAGATTTATCAAATACATCATAGAAATCCAATCATGAAAAACCATGTGCGTATATGTGCATATGTGAGAAGAAATATAACATGTGATGAATCATAAATCATCCCGTCGTGAGAATCTACCGTGAAAAATCATAAAATATGCTTGACATAATTATTTGAAATTGCTAACCAATTAAGATCATGGATTTCATAAACAAACATGTTTATGTGAGTAATAAATCTTACCTTCAATACACGTGAGTGGCTTAGAGAAAACTTGAGAATCGAAAAGAGAAGGAGAAATGAGAAAAAGGAGAGAGAGAGAAATTAGAAAAATAGGAGAATGAGTTTTTTGAGAGGCTGGAAGCTTAATGTTTTATTTATAATGATATCTAGGGTTACATCGGGTTTTTTTTTTTAATCTCTAATTAGGCTTCAATTTTCGAGCTTAGAAGGCTTAAAATTTTTTTATAATATTTGAAATGTTTGGGCTAAAACTGAAATTCCCGTTGGAATTTGAATTCTGAACATATGGTGGTATTTCAGTCATAACTTTTCATTTTGGTATCAGAATTGAGCGATTCAAGTGGTTACGGAAAGCTGATGAAATAATTTACAAATTTGTATTTCACAATGCCTGTCAAATTCGGATGTTTTGAAGGTCCAAATTGTATTGGAAAATTATGCTATTTTTATGAAATCTTTGTTTTGGAAAGAGAAACATACTAAAGTGATCAATACTTAATATTAATCAAACTAAACATCGATAATAATCCATATAAATATATGTGTCATATATAAGAACACAAAATTTTATTATCAAAATACTTCCAATTACATAATTTCATATTTATCATAATGTCATAACCTAATACCTTATGCATACCAAGATTTCTCTTCGCAATCATCTGTAAGGAAACTGAATAAAATATTAACAAAATTATAAATCACAATTAATGATTTACACATACTTAGCTTTTCTTTATCATTAGGTTATTAATACAGCAAATGTAATCTAAAGCATTATTAAATAAATCGTTGGTTGTATTTATTCATATCGAAACTTTTTTACTATCTTATACGGCTTAATTTATTCAATATTAGGTTAAATTCGGGATGCTACACTCTGAAACTAACAAGAAAACAATAAATTGTTATTCGGGATATTCGTGATCGTAATCAAACGTGATTCACATGTATGTCTTGTACTTGGTCATTTACATTAGTGATACTTTTTGTTGATTTTTCAAACAAAGATAAAAATTGCAATAGAAATTTTAGGCTTGGAATGAAAAGTCAAACAACCCCATAAACTAATATTATTGCTTATGTTCTCATCATGGATTTAAATAACATCTTAGCTTGTGTTTGGTTTGCCAGTTGGAGATAAAATTTTTAAGTTGGAGTTTATTAACTTTTCAAATACTAGTTATAATTTTGTTGATTTTTTCAAAAAAAGACAAAAACTGATATGAAAAAGTACAATTTAATTGGAGTTAAACTTAAATATCAAATAAAGCCTTAATAAATGACATCCCATTGAGAACTTCGAGAACCTCAAAAAATGCATCTAGCTGGAAAAAAAAAATCTTGAAAGGAGGAGGAACATTATTTAAAAAAAAAAAGAAAAAGAAAAGGTGAGACGAGTGCTCTGTACGGGAATTAAAAGGAATACCAAAAGGAAAACGATTAACACGTGAACAGAAAGAAATATCACAAATCATCACTACAAATACATGAGGCCTACATATTTGAGGCCGTTTGGGCTACCATACACAGTTGATAAACACCATTTGAATTTCAAAATCTCAACTTTAAATCAAATTTTCTCTCTTTTTTATTTTCAAAATATTCAAACTTTAAAAGTTCATAACCTTTTGATTTAAAATAGAAATGAGATAATTTTTATGTCAAAATACTTGTAATGACGAGACGAACAAGACAAGATTCATTTTACATATTTTTTTCTAAACACATTTCAAATTTTATACTATTTTCTACATTACAAAATTTTTTCAATAGTTTCCCCTCTAAATACACATTGCCAACCCAACCTTTAAAACACAATCTCTATATATCTCCCCAAACAGCCCTTAGGCATGCAAGTATATAGAGGCAGAACCAGAAATATTTTTCTGTGGCACATACAAAAATTTTTTTTTTGCTAAAATAAATTTTAGTGGGGACTAAATATATGAGAACTTTTAATTTTAGTGGGTTTATATGAAAATATTTAATTTTAGTGGAAACAAAGTAATAAAACTAATAAACATAAAAGTAACTTTAAAAGGGATTACGTGAGAATTTCTTATTTTTAGTATGGACAAAGTAGGAACTATATAATAACTTTTTGTTTTTTGTGAGACAAATTATAAAAATTATAAAATTTTTAGGGTAACTTTAATAGAACGAAAAATTTCAGTAGCCCCCCACTTGCACCCCGTTGCCTCCGCCACTAAGCTACAAATGTATACAAGTCATCATGCACATACTAAACCTGTAACACATAATTACATTTTTCAATGATCGCATAATGCATATGCTGAGTGTGCAAGAGACAAACCTGAACCTCTCTTTCTTAGTGCTTTCATGCCTATTGGTATCTTTAAAGGCCTCTACAGCTGTGTTCGTAATTTAATTTTTATCTTTAAAAAAAAATCAATAAAAATTATAATTAATTTAAAATAAATTAATCAATTTCAATATAAAAATTTCTATCTTTCATCGCAAATGAAACGGAAGTTAAGTCATCTTGTCTAATATGATGTACAGTGTATGTTATTACCATGACACGGGTCCAAATAAAAGAAACCAACCTATTCCCTTTTTCTCTCAAAGAGGTCCGATCGGGTTGGGATGCTTATTCAAACATGACCGACAAGAAACATAAATAGCAGAAAATAAATAATAGAAATGTGAAATGACAGTACGTAAATCTTCGTACCTAAGCTAACTTTGATACAGGACCTGTTCCACTTATCATAGTCTACCTCATACTCTTACCAATAAGGCCAACCAAGCAAAAGAATCCAATATCGTTGTTGTTGTTGTTGTTTTTTTTTTTTTTTTTTTTTTTTTTTTCATAGAGTGAGCTTTACAATTATTTGTTTATATATATCATTCTATATATATATAATAAACGACAGTTACTACATGATAGTTTTTTAAAATTCCTCGCATAATTAAAAAAAAAAAAAACACATATGGAGATTTTCTCCATCGTAGTGAGAAGTCCAAAATTTTTCTGGAAAAAGTGTGTAATTTTTCCCGCACGTTATTTCTTCTCAAGATTTTTGAAATTTTGATCACTCTCTATAAGTACGGAACTTTCATATCCCCATTTAAATCTCTTTCTTCCAAATTCTCTACATCTGTAAAAACATTTTTTTAAAAATTCTGAAATAACATGTTACACTCTATGCATGTACTCAATAACAGTTAACACACCGTTTTGAAATTCTTGTACGTATCACACTGGAGGATTTATTATAATTTTTTAATCATCATGATAACTTTCCATGACAATCTGTCATGAAATCTTATGTTTCTAGTAATCTATATACGATGATCGATGATGTAGGAACATCTGTGTTTACTTGTCCTTTTCTTTCCTTTGTTTGCTCGTCTTTTTTTATTCCTCTGTTTTAGCCTTTCTTTTTACTTGTCGTTTGGCTACTTAGTGTGTCGTTTGTTATTGAAGACCAAAAGGTGGTCGTTTGGCTGAACGTAGCCTTTGGTATTTGTTTCTCTGTAATGCGAAGATCAAGGCAGACTTGAAGAGTGAATAGAAACATTCAGATTTGAGTCTCATCTTTCCGGCTATGGCGCCGTTTCATCTTTCCTTGATGGGTGACGAATCGATCAAGTTTTCCTGATGGTTTGCTTAGCAAACTTCTCGGTGAAGACTCCTACGTCAGATGACCAATAATACATCCACATCGGTTTTTTTTATATATATATTATTCCCTAAATTTCGGCTGCCTAATCTGAACTGACAATTGATACCTTTGTTCATATTGGGCACTCTTTTTCATAACAAATATTAACTTTACTTGATAAGTCCTAACTAATATAATTTTAATGTGGTTCTCGTGTTATCACTCAAAAAGTTAACACTTTGACCAGCTTTTAGAATTTGTTATCAAAAAGTTTTTTTTCCGCGGGTCCTAAAGGTAAGGCCGTTAATTGATACAGTAGCCATATAGTGTTTCACGTGTTTCACGTGTATGTCTTGTAAATTGATTTTTGACATTTCTCCAAAGAAAAAGGAAATGTTGTCAACTCGAAAATTGCCTATAAAAGGGAATCTACTTGTGATATGTGTAATATGTAGCCCAACATCATACATCTTTCCTCCTCAGAATTAGCGAAGTCGTGAGAGAAAAATGGTGAAGTTTCTTCGTGTTGTCATAACCCTAGTAGTGTGCTTGGCTGTTAATTTCCCTATAAGTTCACAATCATCAGAACAAGCCCCCATCGCCAAGGCAGGCTGCGAAACACACTGTGGACGTGTGAAAGTTCCGTTCCCATTTGGAATCGGACACGGGTGTTTCATCGACGAATGGTTCGAGATAGTCTGCAAAAGGTCGACCACCCATGATGCCAATGGTGACACTCCTTTCCTCAGAAAGTTGGATGTTGAAGTGCTGGATATCTTCACTAACGGCACGCTACGCGTGATGAACCCTATAACTCACCAAAATTGCACAGGTGAATTGGAAGTACAATTCTATGATTTTTCATGTTAGATTTTGACTAAAGGTTTTTAAGGAAGCATAATTTGACCCTACTTTCAGAGGTCTAGTTTAATTCGTACAAACTAGCCATCAGCTTCTTAAATTAATTTTCTTTTGCTTTCTGTGTTGGCTTTTGCTGCGTAGTTTTGTTGTCCCCCTTATATAATAATTTTTCTTCGCATTTCTTTTTTAATTTCATTACTAGCAATATTGATTTTGATGTTTTATTTACAAAGGATGGATTTTTTTTTTTTTTTTGGTGGGGTGTAAACTTAATTGGGATGCATGAAAAATTTTGGATAATCTCCTCTTTCTAGTTTTTAAACTGCAGTCGTTCTTTTAGCTCTTCGAGTTGTTTTCTTTGTTTTCGGATTTGTAGCCTTTTGGCGGATATTTCCTAGTTCTGTAACTTCTTTTTTATTTTGTTTTATTTTATTTTTATTTTTTTAATAATAATACCCGAGGTGAGGATTTGATAAAGGATTGATCATGAAATGGGAGTCAACCTAATTGGGATGTGCTTCATTTATAGTCTTGATTTCAGTTATCCTATCTCATCATTCAATATAACTATATATGTATATATATATGATTAGGCATAGATAGTTTTACACTTCAAAATTATGTTTTGGAAACATGAAAAATAATTGTCGATAAATCTTGCTTGAAAAGAAGTTGTTTACTCAATTTGAGTGAGTTATGACTAAGAAACTTTTGTAACAAGGTAAGGGTATAGGTCTTTAGTTCCTTGATAGTTGTAAATTTAATATTAACCATAGGTAATTTGAAAATATGTGTCAAGTTATATAATCTTAAAAATAAAAACGAAAATGAGAAACTAACATTTAACCTATTTTCATTTCCTTTACAAAATCCATTCTCATTATTTTTTTGTTTGTTTTTGTTTTTGTTTTTAAATCATTTGCTAAAGAAACACTACTTAAAAAAAGTTTTCATTTTCACTCATCAAAAGACATGCGGAAGCATTTCCATACAAATAGAAATGAAACAAACGGACCCTAATTAATTTTTTAATCTTGATAGCCTATAAATAAAAGGGAATCTGCTTGTGCAATATGTGGTAAGTAGCCCAACATAATACAACTTTTTAATTTGTCTCGGAGAATTAGAAAGTAGTGGGAGAAATACGGTAAAGTTTCTTCTTATTGCTGTCATATCCCTAGTGTTGTTGGCTGTTAATATCACAGGAAGTTCAAAATCATCAGAAGAAGCGCCCATAAATAATTTGTTGGCTGTTAATATCACAGGAAGTTCAAAATCATCAGAAGAAGCGCCCATAAATAATTAAAGTAAATAATGTTTTATGAGGAAGCTTCAAATAGCAGTTTTGTCATAAATAATTAAAGTAAATAATGTTTTAAAAATATTTAGAACAGATAAATAGTTTATTTATCTAATAATTTCTATTTAACGTTATTTATTTCAAAATTTTAAAATCTTACTATTTACTTTTTAAAATTAATTTTGTAAAAATGTTATTATTACAACATCCTTTTTCCGCCTTATATTACTTTTCTTTGTTTTTCTTTTCTTCTTGAAATATATAGTTGGAGATTTTATGAATAGAGGATAGATTTTTTAGTGAGTATCCTCTGATTTTTTTAATATATATATATATATATATATATATATGATTAGAGAAAGATCATTTTAATTTTTGAAAATGTGGCGACAACAAAAAATAATAATCTTGCTTAGAAATAAATTATTTAGACAAGTCGATTGAGTTAAGACGCTAACAGACTTTGTTACTATGTATGGAATAGGTATTTAGCCCCTTGATTGTAAATTTTTCTAATGATATTATTTTCATTTTCTGCAACTAATATATAGCATTAGTCGAACGTGGATAGCAAGCTTACATTTTCCGACTAGATTTTAGTTGTTGAAAATCTGGTGAATTATTCCTGATATTTTTATTGTTTGGCGCTGATATTTGTTTTTTTTTTTTTTCTGTTTTTTTTTTATTCTTGTAATTAATTTACTCCTAATTTTTTAACTCCTGCAATATTATTTGCTACTCATAAATTAATATAACCTAGTCTCTAATAAGGGGTAAATTTGTTCAGGTATTTCTCAGAGCGAAACCACTGATAAAGCAATCAATTTGACGGGAAGTCCCTTTGTTTTCTCCGAGAGACGCAACAGATTCAACGCAGTGAGTTGTGGTTTGTTCGCCTATATAGAATCGACAATAAACCGTAGTTTTGTTCACGCCGGTTGTACCTCAATCTGTTCACTGGATGACGAGGACATGTTTATGAGTTCTACCACTGAGACAAAAAAAAAATGTCATGGCTTGGATTGCTGCCACACCACAATTCCTTCCTACACAAAAGCCTTCAAAATATATTTCACCGATGAGGATTTCACAAACGACGACAACAACGATACGAAAGGAAAATTAGATGGATGCAAATATGCTTTTGTCTCGGACAAGAGTTGGTTGCATGATAATTCGGCGGCAGTTCTTATGCCTGGCGTTCTCAATTGGACACTTGTTCCGGTGGCTCTAAATTGGGATTTACCTCATAATTCACATTACGTCCGATCACTAGAAAAAAAGCTTACGAGTGCCATATCAAACTCGACTGTCGTTTGCAACATGACTCAGTCTAGATCTACAAGACATGAGAGTAGCTTTTTCTGTAGCTGCCGACAAGGACATGAAGGAAATCCCTATCTGCCTACTGGTTGTCAAGGTAAAGTCGTCTCCTGATCTCTTTTTATATTTATGTTAAAAGATTAATTTTTATTACTAAGTACGTTTATAATTATTACTGGTATTTGGAACATTCAGATCATCCCAATCAGTTTATGTGTAGTTTTTTATAAGTTGTCAAACAAAATACATATGTACGTACTACTTGATTTTCACAGAATATACCGCAAAATCATCCCTAGATTATGTGATCAATCAGTGTAGTAGTTTTACCTGTCTGTCCGGTTTTACTCTTGAACTTTACCTAAAAAAAAACCCCATAATATTGAGAGATGGTATCCTTATTTACAAAATGAACGTCACTTGCAACCTTCCCTAGACAATGTAGGACAGCATAAATTAACATTTCTTGCCTTTTCCACTTGGTTCAAGAGACATTATACTCACTAACGTCCCTTTTTTTGGGAACCAAGGTACTAGTTGGTCCCTTTGATTTATTCTTGTCACATCTTGCTACTCTATTGTATTTCAAGCGGATTCGGCTGAAAGAATTGTGGCTCACATGATGAGTAGGGGCTTTGGTGTTAAATGAGAGATCTAGTAAGTACCATCCTACAGGGATATACAAGAATTTTCTGATGTCAGTTTTCTACTCTTATCATTTACCGCAAAAAAAAAAAAAAAAAAAAAAAAAAAAAAAAAAAAACCTTACCTAAAAAATCATATTTTTCCAATCTTTCTTCTTATTTATAGCGGTGAAGATTGATCTTCTTTTTGGGTCTTCTTTTAGGCTAAATTTTGTTTATCTAATTTATCTAATTTTCTATGGGCCTAAGTTTGCATGCTTTTTTTATTTGACTATATCTCAAAAACCCTCATACCATTAAGAGCAAGTATCCTTACTCATGAACAATCACTTAAAAACTTTTCCAAACCATATGAAACTGTAAAACATACCCTTTGATTTATTCTTGTCACATCTTGTATTTCAAGCTGATTCGGCTCAAAGAATTGTGGCTCACATGATGAGTAGGGGCTTTGGTGTTAAAAGAGAGATCTAGTAAGTACCATCCTATAAGGATATACTAGAATTTTTTGATGTCAGTTTTCTACTCTCATCATTTACCTCAAAATAAAATTTTTTTTTTTCCTTACCTAAAAAATCACATTTTTCCAATCTTTCTTCTTATTTATAGCGGTGAAGGTCGATCTTCTTTTTAGGTCTTCTTTTAGGCTAAATTTTGTTACATTATGTCTTTCACTTTTTTTTTTTTTTTTTTTAATGATCTTTGTTGCTCTTGCAGTTGTTTTTGGATATTCTTGTATTTTCTTTTATATATATATATATATATATATATATAATATAAGAGTGCTGAGTTGTTATACTAACCTTGATATCTAAGCTTTCAATTTTTCTTTGTTTTAGATGTTAATGAATGTGATCGGGATTCCAAAACATGCTGGCGACCTGGAGAAGTTTGTGTGAATCTTCGTGGGACTTACAAATGCATTAAGAATACAGTTCACATATATAAGACGGTTCCTATGATTATAGGTATGGTCATATATTAGTTGTGTTGATGTGTTAATTTAATCTTGTTTTAAATTTATATAAAATAATATGCTACTCTAACAAAAAGAATTTGAAACCAACCAAATAAATGGACCATTTGCCAAACATCACCTTCTTTTCGAATTCGAGTTAAGTGTCTTTTACATGTTCCTCTGATTATATCACGACAAATTAATTAAAAATTGTCATTTTATTAAAATATTTAATGATATTAATTTAAAAGATATATTAGTTTTAAAAAATTTAAGTTAAAGATGGTGCCATATTATTGAAAGGATATATATATATATATATATATATATTTATTTATATTTATATGAGCCAAATCCCTTCTTTTCTACTCTATTTCTACGTGCCTTATAAACTTTTTCCACTTTATAAAGGTCTCAAAGTAGCCTCTAAATTACTTTCTCCTGAGTGCTAGACTTACCTTTTTGGTCAACAGAGCATTAAAATATTAAATATACATCCATGCATGAAATTAATTAAACATTTTAAAAAAGAAATCGATCATACTATATTTTGGCCAAAATTTCCCTACAAAGACCATTTAAAGTAGTACCTTTATTTATTTTTTAATTAAAGAAGTATTTGGAGAGAATTTGTTAAGGGGTAGAAATGGTGACTTTGAATTTAGACTATTAAAATTTCCCTACAGTACCGTAGATTTTGGCCAAAATTTCCCTACAAAAACCCATTCCCTTTTGCCCTTTGCTAGTTCATCATCCCGTCAAATATTATTGCCAGTGCTGAGGGTTCCGCCACAAAAGTGGGGATTTTTTTTTCGAAATATTTTCGAGACTAATTCCATTTTTTAAATGGCTCTAAACAAAGATTGCACGGCTTCAAAATCACTTTCATATAGCACTTTTCCATTAAATTTTTGATAAGACTATTCACAAAGGGACAATTTGCACAACAAGATAAAAATTCAAGGTAGTGTAATATCTAAAATGAAAAGATAAGAGCCAACATTCGATTAGATGTATACTATTTGCGAAAAAAACTCTTATTTTTCATATATGCTCTTCTAGTGAGAAGGCTAACGTCTAAACACTAGAGATAAAGTTCAAGAAACATACCGGGACGTTTCAAAGTACAAAAAACTAGAATCATTTAAGATTATAAATATATATATATATATATATATATATATATATATATAGAAAAAGAATATTGATGATAGAGGATTCCAAAATGTTATGAAACTAAAGTTCGCAATGGATTTAAAACTTGAAATTATAACTTATGTTAACTCATTTCATTTGGGTTATGTAGGCTTTGGCAGTGGTATTGGATTCTTGGTTACAATTGGTGCTGCAGTGGCGTTGTATAAAATGATAATGAAAAGGAAGGACATCAAACGTAAGGAGAAATTTTTCAAACGGAATGGAGGTTTGTTGTTACAAAACCAAATATCTCGTAGCGATCAAGTTAACCTGGAGAGAACCAAGCTGTTTAATTCAAAGGAGTTAGAGAAAGCAACTGATCACTTCAATGTGGATAGAATTATTGGCCAAGGAGGTCAAGGCACTGTGTTCAAAGGAATGTTGGCAGATGGGAAAATAGTTGCCGTGAAAAGATCTATAGTCGTTGACGAAACAAAACTCTCTGAATTCATTAATGAGGTTCTCATTCTTTCGCAAATCAACCATCGAAATGTGGTTAAATTGTTCGGATGTTGTTTGGAGACTGAAGTCCCTCTTCTGGTATATGAATTTGTGCCTAACAGAAACCTTTATGAGCTTATCCATGACCGGAATGAAGAACTTGTGGTTACTTGGGAAATGCGCTTGCGAATTGCAACAGAAATCGCAGGAGCTCTATCATACTTGCACTCTGCAGCATCATTTCCTATTTATCATCGGGACGTCAAGTCGACAAACATACTCTTAGATGGTAATTACAAAGCAAAAGTTGCAGATTTTGGTACGTCAAGATTGATCAATGTGGACCAAACACACTTGACAACTCTAGTCCATGGGACATTCGGTTACCTAGATCCAGAATATTTCCGTTCAAGCCAATATACGGACAAGAGTGATGTTTATAGTTTCGGTGTGGTTTTGGTCGAGCTTTTGACCGGACAAAAGGCGGTTTATGTAACAAGATCGCAAGAAGGAAGAAGTTTGGTCGCATATTTTATTGCTTCAATGGAGGAGAATCATTTATTTGAGATTCTTGATAATGAAGTTGTGAAGGGCCCGAAAGAAGAGATCTTTGTTGTGGCGAACCTTGCGAGGAGATGTTTGAATTTGAACGGAAGGGATCGACCTACAATGAAAGAAGTCGTGATGGTGTTAGAGGGGACTCAAATGTTGGAAACCGATTCGCATTCGGTCCATTGGATTGAGGCATTGGAAGTTTATAAGGATCACTCTACCTTGGATTGTCCTAGTTTTGGAATGTCAATTTAGAAAATGGTTAGCGAATGATATTTAGATTATGATTTTTTTCTCATCCTAAGTTCTCTGAGTTCTTGTTCTCTCTAAATTCCTATGAATTTTGTCTTTAATTTGGTTCCAGTTCTCTCTTTAGTCGTACTATGTCTCTATATTTGTTTTATTATTCCATCTATATTCTGCGTCTTTACATTATGGTCATACACCAATTAGCGTTGGAAAAAAGTCGTTTTCTTTAGCCATTCTTATTAAGAAAGATAATTTGTCCAAAAACACTAAAGAAAAAAAGTTTTTGTTTCTTGGCATCATTCAGGCGCCACCACATACAACCACGCATTAATCCGACACCGTCGGCAACCGCCTCTAGTTATGACGCGGCCTCTAAGGTCAGATAGTCACGACTGGTCACATGTCGAAACTCCACCACAATCAGTCCCACGTTTCACACAAACCACCCATGGCCCTCACTTATTCGCTCACATCCAGCACTATAAAATATCATGCTAATATACCGACGATCAATAGGCGACTACCGAAAAGTATCACAAGAGGAAACCGGTGGTTGTCAAGATCCTTTTTATGGCGGTGCGATATCTCTAACTACCGTGGTAGGACAATGTCAATCAACGGCCGACAATCGCCAGTTGCCTGAATTTTTAGTATCACAGAAGCCAGAAAGTTACCCCTAGTAAGCATGGTAGGATACCGACCATCACCAGTTGTCTTTAGTATCACGACGGGATACCTTCGAGCATATGTTAGGATACTGATAGTCACCTATTTACTTATACGACATTTTTTACACTACGAAACAACAAATTTAATCTCAAGAACCTAATAAACCAAAAAGAACTTGAGCCAACGCTAGATGATCAAAATTTCGCAGTCCAAAACTGCTTAGCCTAGTAGGTTAATTTTTTCTTTTCCTCTCACATAATTCAACAAAGAAATTTTCAAAGATCTCTCTAGTTTTTCATTATTTTTTTCCCCCCACACATTCTCCTTAAACACCATGAAATTACAAAGAAAACGCCTTCTGATTTTGACATTTTGCTAATCTACCCCGTTAGATGTTCACATAGTGGAAATCGCATGATTTTTCCGATTTAGTTTCTCCGATTACCAAAGACACTCGAAGAAACACATGTAAACATTGAAAGATCAACAAAACTTGAGACTTCAATCTTGAATTGCTCAGTGGATTTGATACAAGTGATTTCTATTGGTTACAGATTTAAGGAAGGATTTGGATTTTCTTTCTGCAATTTTGCGCTTTCTTCTCTACTTCTTGGCCTCCATTTTTCCCTCCTTTTCTTTCGTTTGTTGCTCGATAAAAAGCTTCACATTCCTTTTTTTTTTTTTTTTTTTTTTTTTCTTTTTTAATTAACCATGGTGTCCGAGACTTTACCCTGATCAATCCATGGAATTCATGCAAAGCACCCCCTCCAAATAAATCGAATAAATCTCGAACCTTTGATAGCACTCGATGGGAGTCAAACATTATACCCAATACGTACTTCCAGAGGCACTCAGTCCAACAGATTCATCACAAAGGCAACCACTTTGGGTTTAAAAAAAAAAAGAAAAGAAAAAGAAAAACACCATATTCCCAGAATGTTCCGAGTAATTTGAAACTGTAAAAGCTACTTTCTGTATTTATCTCAACATTTATTTAAAAAGAAAAATGTACAAGACAGTCAAGGCTACTAGCAGCATTTACATGATAGACCAAATTCAAAATGGCAAACAGTTTTTCACTTCCACGAGATCATTATGCCGTTTCCCATCATGAGAAACTATATAATTTGCTGTTATTAGTGATCCAAACATATTTTTAGGATCTCTATGAAGTTTTCTGTTTACAGGTGATCAACATTCCGAAACCGATCCTAATTCCTCAGAATCGAAGTTTGTCATAAAACGACAATTAAAACCTCGGATAAAATTTTTCACCTCAACCTTCTCCTTCTAGTTTCACGTTGAACTCCATGAATTGGATCAGAAACTCTTGCAGCACCAAGGCCTGGCCTAGAGGAAGACGAAGAGAGCTCTGTTTCTTCAGTTTCTCCATTCGCGGTCTGGTTTTCTGCACCCGGAGCAGTAGAAGTGATATCAAGCCCAAGAGACCAAGCCGAAGGAAGCGAGGTGGAGCTGCTTCCAGCAGCAACATCTGAGCCTTCGCTATCCGCTAGTGCAGTAGCAGCAAACACAGACGCTGCATCGGCATCGATATAAGCATAGATAGATGGTTGAATGTTGTTGCTTCTTCCTGTGTTGTTGTCACCGTTGCTATACGTCTCTAGGTCATCGACCAACCTTTCTTCGGGGTCAGACGTAGCATTCAGCGCTGACGAAAGGGAAGCAAGCGAAGCACCTCTTAGTACTAGCCTTGAAATCCTAAAAGCCTCGCGGTATTGGCTGGTGGATGATTCGTTGGAGGGTGATGATGGCAGCTGAGATGCACGGCTCTGGCTAGCCAACGAACTAGTTCTCTCTCCAATCCTTTCAATCATGTTACTAAGCCGCATAATTCTTTCTTCAATCCTCCCTCGATTGGCTCGGTTCTGCCTCACGCTCTCGACCCTCTGAGCCCGTGGCCTAGGAGGAGCCTCCAAACCTGACTCCTTTGGCTTTCGAGCACAGTTACCATCAGTGTTCCCGTAAATCGGAACCAAACTCGTAACCGTCACTTCTCCACCACAAATAGGGCACTCCTTCACATCCAAGTGATCATAAGGCAAGTTATAGAAGCAAGGCCAACAAAACAAATGACCGCAACACGTTAGTACAGGCTCAACCGCCATGTCCAAGCACACATTACAGTCGAAAAAACCGCCCTTTCCAAGGCATTGGTCCACATCTTGCTTCGATTCCATATCAAGTAGTGCCTTGGCAATCAAATCGGCACCATTCATTTTGTTCAATTTGTCACTCTCACTAACGACTCTTTCCTGAGCTTCAATGGAGTCATTATCCCCACTAAACAAACCGCCTTCATTTCGGGCATCGGCGGAAACATGTCCTAAAGCTGTCACAACAAAAGGGGGGGGCGGATTTTCAATTTCTCTCCACCTCCTAGCTCTATAGTCAATCTCCTCTAGAGCTCTCACTCTGATCCTTTCTTCAACTTGTCCATGGTTGATCACAAATTCCTCAATCTCTCCAATAACCGAATTCCGGTTTTGGTCCAAAGGGTCGTGGTTCAAATCAAGGCTCATTATTTCTTCCCTCATAATATTCCCCATTATTGTAAGACACGGAACTTGCAAATGACTATGGTTCTCTCTTTAATTCCACATAACTGAAATTCCACTGCAACGCAATGAATAAGAAAAAAAATGAAAACCCAGAACAGGGAATTTCTCTAAAAAAAAAAAAAAAATTGCGTCCAAATTCTTTGTGGGTTTTTCAAGATTGGGGAAAATAAAACCGACTACCCAGATTCCCTTGAAGAAAAACAACAAAAACCCACAAAAGGGAATTTCAGAAAACTGAAGAAAAACCCAACAAAAAACCAAGATTGGGCCTGACGATAACAATAGCAATATTAATATGAAATAAAAAAAATAAAAAAGGGTAAAAGGGCAGTGAAGAAATCAGAAAAGGAAATGAAATTGAGAACCTTAGGAAACAGTCTTGGGAATTGGGATCCACGGAGGTGTTGAAGAAGAATAAGAAGAACATCGTGATGTTGTTTAACGATTTGTCCGAGTTTTCATCGGATTGAAATCCATAGGTCGGTCATTTGTCTCTTTCGGTTCCATTTCTTCTTTTTTATTTTATTTGATTTTTGTGGGGGCGAGAGAGAGAGAGAGTGAGAAAACAGAGAGAGAGAGAGAGAGACGAGGAATGTTATGTTACTTCTGCTACATCCTGGCGCTGCAGAAGACAACTACCCAAGACTACGCAACGTCGTTTTTTTTATAAGGGTTTGGTGCCTTGGTGGAAATAAATGATGTTTAGGAGGTTTTTTAATATATAGCGGAAGTTTGGTGACAGTGAAAATGATCATTTTGATTGATTGAGTGACATGATTGATTGATTAATATTAGTATCAAATGTTTTATTAATCGATGAATATCACTCATTTTTCAAAATAATACTAAAATAAGATTTGGTTATTAAATGAAATAAATGTAATAATAATAGGGTTATTTTCATAATCCTAATTAATTATATATCAAGTCTTATGTTAGTCACTGATTTTTAATTTTATTTGTCACACAATCTCAAGTAATTTTTAATTTACGCAATCAGTACTTATATCAAGATTCCATAAAAACTAAATTAAAATTAAACACATTTAGATGAAGTTAACTTTAATTGATCACACTAAAATTGTAACTGAATGTTTTTTTAAGGAAAACTATACTTAAAAAATAATATATGATGACGTTAGATATCATTGATAAAAGTATGATTTACTTTCAAATATCCCTGAAAAAATATTTTATTCTGAACGCAAATTGTTCAATTTTTGTCCCTTTAAAAAAATATATAAAATAAGAATATTGATAGAATGATTGTTGACTTAGTAGTAGAAAAGTTTAGGATATTGTAATATATAAAATTAAAAATTAGGGGCGAACATAAGACATAATATATAGTTTAAAACTATTTATAAGAATAATACGAAATAATAATAAAGAGATACGTGAGAAATTGTCTTTTTTAAAATATGTTTTGTAATGAAATTAGGAAAATTATCATTTTCTTGATTGACCACCTGATAGATGGTTAATAATTATTAATTGACCGATATCAACATGTGTTTTTACCGGTCATTTTAATGGCTACCTTTTATTAAAAAAAAAAAAGCTATTTTTTGAAAAAAAAAAAATAAGTGTCAAAAAACTACTCATCTACCTAATTCCAAAAATATATTATTTTTTGTCAGCTAAAGGCTCACTTGGTGGATATCAATTGAGAGGAGTATAACCTTTTGTATCGGTGCGTCTTAATAGCAACAATATATTATTAATGCTTTTGAGGCTATGCAAGCAATCTATCGGAAAACTAGTGGAATAAAAATAGTTTGATAGCTCTTAAACTAGATATGAGTAAGCTCTATGACCGAGTAGGGTGGGCATTCCTAAAGGCTGCATTTTCTTTTACGGTGAAATTGGAATTTTCTAATACGGGCCGAGTGAAGTAGGTTATGGATTGTGTTTCTACATCACAATTCTCTTTCCTCCTACATAGCAAACCAGCTGGTAAGATGACATACTTAGGGTTATCTTTTATCTTATTATATTTGTCTTCTTTGTCTGGAGGATTTTCACGCTAATTTTGGATTGTACACGAAGCCTCCATTTGGTAAGTTAGTTGGAGATAAAATTTTTAAGTTAGAGTTGGTTAACTTTTTAAAAACTAGTTATAACTTTTGTTGATTTTTCATAAAAAGAAAAAAATTTAGATAAAAAATTACAATTTAATTGGAGTTAAACTTAACTATCAAACGGAGGCATAGAGAGTTCTAAATATCGGTCGTCTTCAGGAGGTTAAGTTATAAACTTTTAAAAGTCAGTGATTAGTTTCGACCCCAACTTGCCGGAGGAAAATTGAGGTAAAATTCCTAACTTGTTGTGCCTATCACATGGTAAATCCTATGAATCTTTACCTAAGCTAATTGCCTTCTTTTGTTGGTCATAACAAGAAAAAGGTGATTAATAATCATCTTCTGAAAAAGGGTGTATACGAAGTTGCAGTTGTGTAACGCGAAATTATTTCGACAGTGGAAGAGAGATTCTTATCAAGGTCATGGCCAAGCTAGATCCACTTATACGATGAGTGTTTAAATAATTAGAAATAAAAAGGGCATTTGTTTTAACGATTTAAAGTTTTGAAGTATGTCGGTTTTAAAAGTTTAGTAGACAAAGTTTTAAATTACACACTAAAATTCAGGGAACAAAAATGAGATTTATTCGTGTCTATATATATATATATATATATATATATATTTAAAAGGATCATTCCTATGTGTATTCCTCGAACTTTGTCACTTTGTCTCTGTCTTTAAACTTTAAAACTCTAACTTTATCCCAGAATAATTTTAATTAGCTCCACTTAGTTCATTTTATTAGAATTTTGATTACAAACATAGAAGGAAAAAAAAAAAAAAAGAAATCAGTATCATTAAAGGCTTTAATTTATCATTAACGTTAAAAAAACTGTTTAACCCCACTTAATCCTTTTTTTTCCTTCTGCTTTTAACTAAAATCTAATAGATCAAGAGGTTAAGTGAGATTAAATTCAATATTCATGAACTAAATAGAGAGTATCTAAATTCACAAAAAAGGGAGAATACCTTTAAATTTGACTGGCACAGATAAAAATAATTATATTTTAGAACAGAAAATTGTTCTAGAAGAAAAACTTGAACATGCTGAACCCACTCAATAAATTTTTAGTCGGGTGAGTTAAGTCAACTTTAAGGTCAGGTTAGAAATGAATCCAATCCGTTCGTTAATAGGTAGCTAGATATGATTAATATATCTTGGATCATTCAAGACCATTAATGGGAGGTTTTTTTTTTTTTAATTTTAATTTTTTGGCTGTATAGCAAAAGTACGACTTTAGAAACAGTCCGTAAATCGACGTGGTATAACATTGGGTCGTCGCCGTCAAAAGTCAATATATTGAACATAAATATATTGATTATTAGCAGAGTTTCCAATATTTGTAGCAATATTAAATAATTCAAAACTAAGGGCATGATGAATGTTAAGGTAAAAATAAATTCTTGCCTTATATGATAAAGATACAATAATAACAATAAATATATAGGGTATTGATATATTTTATTTACCATATTAACCTTTTAAAATGGAAGTCTAATATCATAAAAATCTCAAAAAAAAAAAAAAAATTTTGTTTCTAATCTAGTATCAGACTCCTAACAAGTTAAAATGAGTGGCCCTATCTAGTCAATACAAGATTAGTGATTCCAAAATCTTCACAATGAAATTCTTAATTCCTTCATAAAATTCAAAGATAGGCTTTAATTTTTACCTCAAAATTTGATTCAACAAGCTCAATTAATTGGGAGTATAAATGGCAAACAAATTATGCGAATTTGATCCTTGGAAGATTTTGTTCACACAAGTACTAATATATGAGGCGAAATAGACCAAGAGACCCAAGAACATTACACATGAAACTTACTAGCATGGGGGAAAAAAATAGAAAAAAAAAAAAATTACACAAGTGTGGAGAATATTCAAAATAAGCCAAAACTTGAAAAACCTGAAATTGCTCCGAAATCGAATCCTCCAGCGAAATCAATACCGGATCCTGAGAAAGAACCTGTGAAATCGAAGCCTGATCCATTGACACTGTTCAAATAGTCAGCCATTTCTGGTGGCGTGGAAAAAGCGCTAGGGTCGCCTCCAAACGCCATCGTAGATGGGTCACCGCCAAACGCCATCGTAGACGGATCGCACCCAAACGCCATCGTAGATGGGTCGCTCCCAAAAGCCATCGTAGACGGGTCGCTCCAAAAAGCCGGCGTATAATTTGCACTGCCGCCGCCACCACCACCAAATAACCCAGCCCCGCCACCACCACCGAATAATCCAGCCCCTCCGCCACCGCCACCGCTGCCGCGGAAAAGTTGTTGAAGCATTATTTGGTTCATCCGATTCTGAGCATTAGCCTGCATGGTCATATTCTGAAGCATTTGATTATTCTGAGCATTAGCCTGCATGGTCATTCTCTGAAACATTTGAGTCATCTGGTTAATGGAATTGTTATAATTTTGTCCATAACTATTATTACTACTGCTTCCCATTCCCATAGGCTGTCCACTATTATATCTTCTTAACATAGAGAAAACATCTTGTGTCGGATCATATTGACCAGAAGCACCGGCAGCGGCGGCGGCGGCGGTGGCGGTAGCGGCAACATAAGGGTTTGGTTTCGCGCAATCAAAATGAGCGTCGAAACCACACGCTTCGCAGCGATACACCCAGCCTTTTACCCCGACGCGCCTGCATACGTCGCATTTGTAGGTTTCGTGGGGGTAAGGCGGCGAGAAAACAAGGCTGAGCGGGTGGTGGTGGAGGGCTTGGCGGGGGAGGGAGAGAGGGGCCGCGGCGCAGGCGACGTGGAGGTCGATGCAGCATGTGGCACAGCTGTAGGAGAAGCACGTGTCGTCCTTCAAGCAAGCGACGCATTTGAAGACGCCGTTGTCGTGGTGGGAGGGCTTGGTGTGGAGGGAGAGGACGTGGGATTTGTCGCAAGGGTGGGTGATTTTTTGGGGCATTTGGGAGCAGGAGATGTGGAGGAAGTAGCCGCAGGGCGTGCAGGAGTAGACCAAGCCTGTGGCTGCAAGGTTGCAGCCAGAGCAGAGTCTGCTTTGGTTTTGGTTTATGTATTGGAGATTCAAGGCATGGGGGTGGCAGAAATGGTGGATTGTTGGTTTTGGTACTTGGCCTTTGTGGAGTTGCTCCATCTCTTTGGTTATCTAGCTAGAAGGCAAATGTCTTTGGTGTGTGTATGTGTGTGTGTGTGTTTATTGTAGCTATATGTGTGTGTGTGTGTGTGAGATTGCTTGTTTGAACATTTCAAAAGGTTTTGGTTGGTTGGAGACAACGCATAGAATTACATATATGAGTATATATAATTTGCAAAATATTAAGTGATATTAGATATAGTCAAAACATCTTAATTAAACTGATGTCATCTGATTAGAGTAAACAGAAGCTTGAGTTCTGTATTGTAGAACTACAAATAACAGATATATAAGAAAATATATATTGAATTGCCACTTTATTTAACTGATTGACTGAGAAATTTGAGACTTTTAAGACATATTAAAAGATTTACCTATTAAGTAAAGTAAGTAATACATTTATATATCTATAATTATATTATTGTGTTTTTATTATGTGATACTTGATTTTTTTTTTTTTATACCCTTTAACACTGACCACCTCATTCATTAGACATGCTCGATATATCTAGATTAAAAGAACAATTATTGCTATAATTCTATGAAAGCTTACTGTTTGTATTGATGTGTTTTAAATACCTTTTATAAGTTTTGTATAGAATTTTCGATATTTCAACTGACATCGAAATTTTTATTTTGGCTATAGACTAGTAATAGTGATGTGAGGCGACACTATATATAGTTGAGTTGCATAACATATATGATAAAATATGATTAACAAGTACATATTCCATATTATTCTAGTTTTAAAAAAAATTACATATTCCATATTAGAATATGTTATAATGTGAACATCGAATTGTAATTTTATACATAATTTCGTAAATTATTTTTGACATATTGTTTTAACCAAAAGGCAGAAAGAAAATACTATACCAATACGTGCCCCCAACGATCAATGATAAAAAAGATGAGATTGTTGTATTCTATTTGAAATCCAAGTCGATGATCATATATGACTCCACCAAGCTAAGTCAACTATTTTTGTCACAATTGCCAGGTCAACAAGAAATTTGATCGTATAGATTGGTTGGATGTATATGCGTTTGCTGTGGAAATTTTATATTAAAGTCTTTGTTAGGATAAACGTTTTGTGTTGAAAGAGCCAAGTCCCTAAACCGAATGATCATGTGGGACATATAAATATAAATAAATCAATATATATATATATATATATATATATATTCTCTCACCATATGTATCAAGAAGTGGTAGGTGTCTTTTAAAAAAAAAAAAAAAAGACGTTGTTCGTGAATTAGGTTGAGAAGCAAAACTTGTTCACTACGACATGGATACCTTTTAACATCGCAAATTTCACGTCAGCTAGAAGATCGACGCGGTAACTTTTCAAGGTCATCAGTTTCTCAACAATCGGAATTAAAAGCACCAGGTATAGGTTTTCTACATATATAACCGATGAGAAAAACGCGTCGTTTAGCGTAAAATTTGTGAAATCTGAGTATTGATCGATTTGTATTTATTTTGAAAAGCAGTCATGGAATGGGAGAAAGATTGCCCTCGGGGAGTCCTTTTATTTTTGTTGCTTTAAGCAATAAGGGAAGGGGAGGAAAAAAAAAAAATTCCCCTGGGGAGTCCAAAGTCTGCGTTTTTAACAATTTTTAATGTTTTTTTTTCCACCTAAACAGACGTGAAAGCTTCTTAACGTCGGTTTTAAACCAAGGTTAAATGTGTTTGTAGTGTTGTAGTTGCACAAAAAAAAAAAAAAAAAAAGGAAAAAATTGTGATTGCTGATAATGTAGTGATAATTTTACAATTGATCTTATTTTCTTTTAAGTGTAGAGTTTGAATCTCTATTCCCATTCCTAAGTTAAAAAAAAAAAAGAAGCTAATTTCCTAAACTCTAGCTCTAAATATCCCCCTTTCGTGGAAAGTGAACCTAACAAGGAAGTATACTTCACAAAGTCAACTTGTGTTATTTGGAAATTAGAACTTTAACCGCACAATTTGGAATCTTTAGACTTTTTTGAACTCAATGTGTAGTGCTTTAGATTTTTTTTTGGACCAATTCAATGCTAATCTTTATCAAGTGAGCGACCAAGTACAAATATATTTTTCACATTTATAGAATATCAGGGGGGTGGTTGGGGTGGGGTTTCTTCAAAAAAAAAAAAAAAAAAAAACTTTATTTTTTTCCGCTCATCGGCTTCGCCGGAGATAAGCAGCAGATCTCATCATGGATCGGTGTCTTCCGTTCATGATCTTGAGATAAAGCTAGCTCTTCAGCGTCATGACCAGATGGCTAACTTCAAAATGATGAAGAATTTGGGTTGTACAACAGCCAGTTTGGACTGTCTTATTGTTTGTTTTTCATTTCAAATGAGGCCTCTATTCTACTTTATTTTATTTTAAATAAATGATCACTTCTGCACTCAAATTAATTTGTTCTTTTTTTTTTTTTAATGAATTGCAAGTGCCATAATATATATATAGGGTGTGGTTTCAATTATTACTTGTATAGTTATACGACAAAATTATTAAAAGTAATGCATGTATTAATTACATTTGGTGATATATCAATTTTTTTGACTTGTAATAGCAGGTTAAATACTTGTTATAGCAGGTTATAACCAGTCTATCTAGATATTTATTAAAAGATATTTTTATGGAGGTGATCACTTGAATATTTGGAATCAAAATCCTACAATTAAAAAGAATTTGTTTCCTTTTCAATTTTAATTTCTATTTTTATTCAGTTACATTTTTTAACATTTTTTATTCTTAATCACACTCTTGCATCGAAAGAGATTTGATATTATCTTGAGATAATTTGGAGAAACTTGATATTCCAAAAAATAATTTAACAAACAATAACTTTAGAAAGTGACGGCAGAGAAACATCTCTACTTAGGGCTATCAGTGAGAAGAGTTTTAAAATGAGAAAATAGTTTTTCCCATACATTGCTCTTAATTGGGATACAAGGCATGAAGATTTTGTGTTAGAAAATATCTAATCTAATTCAATCTAACATATTTAAAAGAGTGAATGTACTCTTTTGTCTTGCTTCAACTTGTGTGTGTTTCCGTTCCCCTTATCTAACTTTTATGGGTTTGTGGTTATTATTATTATTATTTTTTAATTTGTTTTCTTTTTAATCTTACATTTTAAGGAAAAAATTTTCTTTAAGACCTTATATCTTTTATTTCAAATATGTATCGTCAAATGCTTTTTTTTTTTTCGCCTCCGAATTATCCTTTGAATTTATTTTTAAATGAAAATTTGCCACTGCTTAAACATCCTTGGTTTTTTTTAATTAGTTTTAACCTAAAGGTGGAGAGAATCGTACTATATACTTTGTACTGGAATTGAGCATGGAATTGCTACTAGGTTTATATACATGAAGCCTCAATTTTTTCTCTCATTTTTACCTTAATTAATTTTCTATATAGTAGTTTTGTTTAATTACAATGTAATCCACTTATTTTGGTTATTTTTGTTCCTTTTCCTAGAACACTATCCATTTTCCTTTCAATTTCCCCCCTAATGAAGTACTTTTTTTCAAACATATCCTCACATTCTTCCTTCCATTTTAACTTTTGCTTCATAGAAATAATAATTTTTGTTTCTTTTGTTTCCTTTTAAAATAAATTTCCTTTCTCATGTACATCCCTATTTGAATATTCTTTGTTTAAAAAAAAAAAAAAAAAAACTACAAACCAGCTAACGTACTCTTTCTCCGCACGTGTTTATAAACCAGTACATATAAAAGCATTGTTTTTGACACCTTTCAACACAATTGATCAGTAGCAAAAATTTTATTGAAACTACAAATAAATTGATGCATACCTATAATATACCAAGTATTTGGTGAACTCATCAATACTGAAAATAATTACCTGCTTATGCTTGGAAGGCAACAGAGAATATCATGACGATGGCCAATAAATATATATTTGTAGCCCTTGCCATTTTTGCAAATGTATATAATCCAAAAATTGAAAAATAATTCTAGAGGTTTCATATTTAAAGAACAAATAACATTATAGTGGAGCTACCAAATCACTGTCTGTAAATTGGTCCAATTAAATGATATTGGCTCGGTAATAACTTAGCGGTTTAATTCCACAATTGAATTTCATTGTAAAGTGCGATTTTTTTTAGGGCAAAGAAAAAAGGGTCCAATTAATATATGGTGATAAGGTGTTAATTATACACCAAGAATTGCTCATCTATAATTAGAAAAACATTTATCATAAACTAATAGCAAAGAAAATATCATACATATTTTGTTTAACTCATCTGTCTTGCATTGACGGAAAATATGTTCATTTAAGTAGGAATGATTTTCCTGACAATTTCATATTTGGTACAGCATCAGCTGTCTACCAAATGATTGTGATTTTTTAAATATTATTTTATCATCCTATGAAGTTGCAGAAAAAGATTGCAGACCGAAGCTCTGGAAAAATTGCTGAAGAATTCTATTAATCGATATCGGGTTTGAAAAATCTAACTCGCTAAGTAATAACAAATAGTATTTAATAGGTTTTATGTTTTAACTAGAAAACAATCATTAAAAACACACTTAATTGCTTATTTGTAGATTTTTCCTACTCTAAAATGTACATTATTTGTTTAATAGATACACGTTTCCTTATTTTCATTTTTCCCGCACATAAATGAAAAAGAAAAAAAACACAGTACTTGTTGCTTGTGGGGCTCTCAAAATGCTTAAATTTGTTACAAAGTGACATAGTTGACAGACTGAAAGTCATGGGTTTTGACTCCTTCAGATTCTCTATCTCTTGGTCGAGAGTACTACCAGGTTATGCTTCATATACCATTGTACTTATATATATATATATATATATATATATGGATTATATATTTTAAGCTTTCTTGAGTAAAGTATCTTTCTATTCATCATGCTAATAAAGCTTAATTTTGATTATAGATGGCACAACAGATGGAGGAGAAAATAAGCAGGGCGTTCAATTTTATCACAGACTCGTACAAAAGCTTATCGACCATAGTTGACTTCCTAATTTAGTATTTATCCTCCTATTATTCAACATTTTGATGCAATATGGATTTAGTAATTTCACTCTAACTAGGAGATTAGCTTCAAAAAGCTGTTTTAACTTGATTTGTTTTCTGTTTTTTTTTTAATTTATTAACAAGTAGACATCGAACCCATTGTGACTTTGTACCATTGGGATCTTCCACAAGCCCTAGAAGATAAATATGGAGGATTTTTAAGCCCGAACATCGTGTAAGACATCATAAATATATTCAAATATCACTTTATAGGTTTTTTCATATTAAATCGATAGATTATGAATGTTTATCAACAATAACCTAATAGATTTTAACTAATTGATAGGGATGATTATGTCAAGTATGCGGATTTTTGCTTCAAAACTTGTGATTTCAAACATATATCAATTTCTCTACATCTACCAAATAAGAATTTCAGCTCATCTAATTAGTGAAAGTTTCTAGTGACTAAATGAGGTTAACCATACAAGTCATTATTGTTAATGAATATAGAATATGTCATGAATTATACAGGGTTCTTCATCCAATCACATTTGGGGACTACCCAGAAACAATGAAATCTTTGGTAGGATGTCGATTGCCTAAATTTACCGAAGATAAATCCAAACTTTTAAAAGGTTCGATCGATTTCGTGGGTGTAAATTATTATACTGCAAGATATGCTAGCTGAAGATTTAAATGTCTCATGTGTCATATATCAAGGTCCCACAAATGATTCTCGTGTTAATTTGACAAGTAAGTTCACCATCAACCTATATTAATTTTATCTCATAATATTGGACCAAATATTAAATCATGATTGATAGATAAATATGTTAATTTTTTAATATTAACCTAATTTGTTGATACAGCTTCTCGATATGGTATACCTATTGGCAAGCAGGTACTTTCTTTCTCTCTATTTATCTTTTTATTATTTTTATTACTTTGTACGAATAAGTTTTAAATTAGCCTGAATTTATATAGGATATGAGGAAAATTGAATCAAAATTCATAATTCTCATTCAAGAAGTATATTAACTTCAAACTAATATACACATAATTATGTAGGTTGAAGATTCGTGGATGTTCATTTATCCAAAGGGACTTGAAGATTTGGTTGTGTACATAAAAGAAAATTATAACAATCCAACCATGTACATCACTGAGAATGGTAAATTGAGTGACCCTTCATTTTTTTTTTTCTCATTTTTCTTATATTTATGGCATGGTAAAATATTAAAATGTATGTCAAATTTTGTAAAAACGTTGAATTACTCGTTGTATTTTGATTTGTACTTGTGAAATTAGTATGAAAGATTTATTATTGTAGGAGTTCAAGACCCATCTGTCCCCGAGGACAATATAAGAATAGAGTACTGCCATGGACATCTATGGCATCTCCTACAGGCTATAAAGTAAGCACCAATATCTACACTTTCAACGTGTATTTAGTACTTTTCTGTTTCCATCTAGCACACACACACACACATATGTTTTACATTTATAACTATTTTTTAGTTTATTTTTCAAATAGTATGGGTAAAAAGAATCATCTATCATAATGTACAATAATGTCCCTTAGTTACACGAGCAAGGAACTTTAACAACATTTTATTATATATATATATATATATATATATTAATTTAAAGTAACGAAATAGAAAGGCATGAAATAACTTTTTTTTTTTCAAGTTGCAAGTTAAGACTTATTCTCTGCGATTGGGATTCGGTTACATATCGGTTACATAGGGAATCTTTTTCTCTGATTGCCTTTGTTCAGGTTGTTGTTGTTGTTGTTTTATATATATATTGGCATTCTTTTCTTGAATATCGTTTTTGTAATAACTTTTTGCTATATTTAATAATATAAAGGAATTGGTAAGAGATGAAGGTGGTAAAAGAATGTCAATCTAATTGGGATGTTTTGGTACAACTACTAATATCTATCACTATCATTTACATTAAAAAAAATAGAACTAACACTTAAGATTTTGCCAGGATGGGAGCCAACATGAAGGGATTCTATGCATGGACATTTCTTGATGATTTTGAATGGTCATCTGGTTACACCATCAAATTTGGTCTCTACGCCGTCGATCGCGAAAGCGAAAAATTGGAACGAATGCCAAAAAAATCCGTGAATTGGTTCAAAAAATTCCTCAAACGAGAACCAAAAATTGTGGATTATGGGGAGCTGGCTTCTTCTTCATTGCTCTCTGGGGCCTAAATAGATCCGTAAGACAATATGTGCTATTGAAAGAATAATAATTTCTAGTAAAAATTAAGCCAAGAAGTAAATAAACTATAAGCTTGACTTCCAGCTTATAGACTAGAAGGGAAGTATTTACGTCCTATAAATATATATTATGTATGTGTTTGTTTGTATGAACTCCCAATCATATAAATAATGGAGTTTTGTACTGCGCTTTATTTATCTATTAAATTGTGTTTTGTTTCTTATGTTTTGGTCTTACTTTCTTTAAATTGAGTGTAACCTAATCCAAACATATAGTTCCTGAGTTATAAAAAGCCTTTCTTAATAATCAATAAACGTAGAGATGGACAAGCTAGGGAATGTGCAATATAATATATTAAAAACAATTTTTAAAAAAGGAAGGGTTTTAACACCAATATATATAGATATAGATATAGATATAGATATAGTCAGTGTATTATATTCATTTTCTAAATTTGAGAACAACTCTCAATAGAAAGTTACACAAGTTAATGTTCTCGAGAAAATAAATGAAACTTGCATAAAAAATAAGAGAGTTGTCGGCATAGATTAAAATGAGTGCCCATTTCTTTAAATATATATATACAGACACACACATATATATAGCAATAATATTTAGGGTAAATTGCTCATTAACTCTCTAAATTTTTAGGTTCGAGCAACTTTAATTCCTGATCTTTTTTTCATAGCTGTAATGTCCTTAAATTATTCAAATATTATTATAATAGTCATTTCTTTTAATTTTCTGATGGAATCCATCTAACCAGAAAAAGGATTCATCAAGCGATGTATTATTCAATAAGGCAAAAAAAAAAAAAAAACAATAATTATTCATTGGATAGTCCCAAAAATGGTCCTCAAAACATCTAGCTTAAGGATCTAAGTATAAATGAATTGGAATCTGCTCAAAACTTTTTGGTGATTGACAAGATCATGGGATAGTTGGGATCCTCATCGTTGTCCATTGAATGGTGTCTAACATAAATCAGCTCATAAAAGAATAGAAAAAGCTTGTATTGCGTTGCTTAAATTATATAGAAATTTTTTAAGATAAGAGTATTAAAGAAAATAACTATCGACTATACAATATTGTGAAGAATTGTCAAATTTGAGGTTTGAAATGTCAAAATTAGAAGTTTCAGTCGAACTTTTTTTATAGGCATTTCGGATCAAACTTACAGTTTACGAAAAAATCTACATCATTTTGATAATAAGTTATCAGTCATATGATATGAACAATAAATTTAGGAATCATTTTTGGTTTCCCGAAAGAGCACATAATCCATGCCAAATCATCACTGCCATCGGCAACCAAAAAATATCCCGTAAGGATCCAGCCAATCTGATCACGGAAATCCCCCACAGGAGCCTCAAAATTGATATCAACAAGAAGATTAATTTTAGAAGAAATATAGAACAAAGAAAGTTAACTAGCTAGATGATTTATTTAGGGAAAAAAAAATACTAGCTACATAATTGTAAAATAAAGAGAGGAAAGAAAAACTAGGGAAAAAGATAAAGGAAAGGGATGTTAAAGAAAAACCGGGAAACTGAAAAAATTGATCAAACTCAAATCAAAACAACTAGTTGGTTTTTTCAGATGAATTTTTAATTAGTTTGGTCACATTGATTGGTGTAAAAGTTCTTCTATTATCATTATTATATTTTGATTAACTGCTTTTAGAAATGTCAGGGTGAAATATTAGAAATGATTTCAGAGTGAAAAAAACCGACCATACTTTTATATTTTGTGGAAAATATTTTCTTGTATTTTGCTCTTTGTAGTTTTATATATGTCGTCCTTTAATTAGTATCTGAATGTTGTTTTCTTCTTTAACAGTATCCAATTATCATTTCTACTAATTAATAGTCTTAAAAAAAACATATTTTAACTCCACTAGTAAATTAATCATCTCGGTACACCTTTCCCTAAATATAGGCACTTGTCGAATTATATTCCATTTTTATGCCTTTTTTTTCATTTTTTGTTTTGTCTTTTAGTTCACATAATTAGTAACAACGATATTAAAGAAAGTACTCCTAGGAAATTTAAAAAAAAAAAAAAAAAGAGTACTCCTTGAAATAGTCACAATATTTAACAATTGCAATTAATGGAAGAAAATTGAGAGAAACTCGCTCTGTAAAAATAAATAAATAAACAAAAAAAATGATCATTAATCACAATATGTTTTTGACCATTTTAGTTACAACATTTTGTATCACTAAGTATCATTTTTTCAGTGAATTAAATCACAATTTTTGGTGTAACTAAAATTTTCAGTGTGAAGTTTTTAGTTGTTAGAAAAAAAATTTTTAATTCTGAACATAAAAAAAGTTTTAATCACATCAAAAAGTTTCTATGACTAAAAATCTTGGGACTAAAAGATGTTTGTGTCATGATTAAATGTTTTTTTTTCTCTCTCTCTCTCTCTTTATTTTTTTTATTTTTTATTTTTTATTTTTTTTTATGGTGATTTCAATCTCATTATAAGTTCCATGACTTTGCCTATATACTCAACCTATTCGATGTGTAAGGGTCCATAATATACAACAAGTGGCCCTGCATGCATGGTAGACTACAAAAAGTCAACTCAATATTCGTATAGGATTTAAATCAACGATTCTTAGAGTCTACCCACCACACGTTATTTACATTATTCTTATCCCTTTTTTTTTCTTTAGAATAAAAAAGAGGATGAGAGCAATGTCTTCGCATTTTCATTCACCATTCGTATGAAAATCTAGTCGGAAATTAGTTAATCACACGCAAAATTGATATACTTTAAAGTGTGATAAAGAAAAATACTTTTGACTAAAAGTTATGTTTTGTAGGTCCAGGGGTGATTTCATTCTTATAAGTACAAAATGCTATTTCAATCTCATTATTAGTAAGTCCAATGACTTTATTCACCAAAAAAAAAAAAAATTGTCCAATGACTTTGCTACATTTACATCCAGTTCGGTGTGCAAAAGATTAGTCAATAATATACAACTGGGCTCACAATGCACGGTTGACTAAACCAAGTCAACTCATTCATTATGGATATAAATCAACGATTTCTTAGACAAGTAGAAGTCTACTCATCATACGCGTTAAAATCATCTATTTAAAAATTTAATTGAACTATAAATATAATATTATTGCAAGGATCTAAATCAATCTGTTATTAAATTCAATTCTTATCTAGTAGTCATTTGACGAGTCCTACATTGATGGGAAGTGAGGACTTTAAATGGCTTAAAAGTACTTATAAATTCTTTTTCAATCAATACTTACCTGAAAATGGTAACTTAGTAGGGCCCACTTATAGGTTCACTAATGTGGACTGATGTCCTTCTTCTGAAGGTCATGTGGTCGATTTATCCCATGAGAATTTCGTGTTCTTGTCTCTACAAAAGAAAAAAAAAAAAATCAATTCAAAGTTATATAATTCACCATAAATTCATAGACGTTCTCGTAAGAAATATCATTTTTAAGTTTGGATCTTAAAAAAGAGAAATGATTATTGAAACTTTATTTCTGAAACTATTAAAAGACCTAAAAAAAATAGCCACGATTATTATGATTGCCACTATTGGCGGTCTATACCTACACATTAATAACTTCGAGTTTGCATTATTTAATTAATTCCTAAAAACCAAGAAAAAGTCCACTCCCACATTGTACTATATTTTCCACGAAAAAAGTTAGAAACTTCAACTGTATATCATTTTATCTATCTATGCTCACATACATAAACATGTATAAATATATGTATATATATATGAGCTTACTTAAACATAAAAGATCATCCGAAATCAAAAAAAGAGAGAGAGAGAGAGAGAGAGAGAGAGAGAAATGGTGATCAAGCATTTCAGCCACAAGCATGCCTTGAGTCCATATGAAATTGAAGAGGAAAAATACATAACTTGCTCCATTTGTGACCAAGAAATGGTTCCAAATTCACCAGCTTACACTTGCAAAAAGCCAAGCTCATCATGTGATTTTCACATCCACAAAAACTGCTACGAATTGCCAAGAGAGATCCAACACGCCTCTCACCCTCAACACCCTCTCACCCTCCTCCCCGAACCGCCTTCTTCTTTCTACAATTGCCGCGCCTGCGCCGGCTTCTGCTTCTCCTTCGTCTACAGCTGCGCCGCCTGCGAATTCGCCATCCATGTTCAGTGTTCCTCCTTGGCCGAGTCCGTCCAGCGTGAGGACCACCAGCACCCGCTCCACCTCGCTTTTTCCTTGGGCCCCGAGTGCAAGGAAGACGACGAGGTGGACGAGGACGACGACGAGGAAGAAATAGACACTAAATGCCGCGTATGCAGTTTCTATGTCTTGGAGGGACGTTGGGCCTATCTGTGTAAAGAATGTGGTCATGTTACTCATCTTGAATGTGTAAATGCTGAAGCCGAACTGTTTGCGAAAGAAGAAGAAGAAAAGAAGAAGAAGAAGAACTTAATCATGAATCGGAGGAAGAAGAAGTTAAGGAAGATCAAGAAGAAGAAGGGGAAAAATCCCGGGATTCGGGTGGCGAAGAAGGAGAAGAATTGAAGGAGGAACAAGAAGAAGAGAATGAGGGTGATGAGTTGGACGTGATTGCAAGAAACCAGGAGAGGATTATCATGCAGCAAACGATGTTTAACAACCAGATGCATCTGATGAGAATGCGAATGCATCGGCAAATGATAAACGACAGCACAAAACGTCTATTCCAATTTGGATTATAGATCATGGGATCTATATGTCTTATATCTATATACATATATATATATATGTGTGTGTGTTTGTGTGTGTTGGATGATATTCAGTTATGGTTGCTTTGAATAACATATTTCATTGTTCGATTGCGTTGTAGTCTTGGCTTCTGTTCCTCTGATAAGTTTGTAATCATTTGAATCAAAGATATTATGCTTATTAATTAATTTGCCTTTTCTACTTTGATTTGATTAACTAGTCTTGGTCATTTTTTTGGTATAATATATCACCTGGATAGATTAGGATCTTGGTTTTGCTTATTTGCATTAGATAAACAAAGATGTAAATTATAAGGTTTAACTTGGATAAGATCACTATGTCCCAAGACAGTTCTTCCACCCAAAACACTGATAAAAAATGGGCACTGATTAATCACCGATGAAGATCGCATCTGTCTAAAATCACGCGTGTTTTTTGGAAATTACAAATTGAGAATCTAAATCTATCAAAATATTTTGTGATATAAAAAAGACAAAATTGATCATGACTACTAAAACACGTTTTAATCTTTATGCCATAACTACAGTTTATTTTTATAATACTGTTTTGGATCATATTGACTATTATAAAACATATTGATAGTTTGAGTTCGGTAATTCTTTATATTGCAATTCTCCAATGATATCGAAATATAAATACGCCCAAAGTAGTAGGTGATCATAAAAACCACCCATTGTATAGCAAATCTTTCACTCTAATTAATGAACTATTGAATACGTTTCGTAATCCAATCACAATAGCTAATTAAAAAAAAAAAAAAAGTTAAAACACAGAAAACAACATATCAACAATCATATAAAAATATATAAAAAAACAATAATTAGAATGAAAAACGAATGAAATATTTGAATAGATGAAAATTTTACTACAAGACCTTTTTGTTAAATGGGTTTAAATAGAATTAATTCTTAAAATTAGCTCAAGAGAGCATACACATTATAACCTAACCATGTGGGACAAATTTACAACTTAACAATTTTGATATCCAAATTTTTGTTTTAGTATTTTGACTTTCTTAAGCAATATGTATGATTGCAATAGACTATCAAAGATGAACAAGGCTGGCAATTACCATAGTAGTACTGCTCTTGAGGTAGGAGAAATGGTGTTTGCTGCTTTTTTCCCTATAGTGTCGTTTGGGGTTTATTCTCCTAGAAAGCACACTATCTTGGTTTGTCGTTTAGTTGTTTATTTTATAAGTGGCATGTTGAGTCGTTTAGTGAGTCGAGGGTATTTTCGTAGTTTTCTTTTATGTGTTGCATATCATCTTTTTTGTTGGAAGGAAGGTGCTCAGACTTTGATATTGAAATTTTCATAATAAAATGTTTGGAGAGCTTTCCCTGTCTCTCCTTATGAGTTTTCTTTAGGTAGATTTAGAAACTCAGTTTCATCCTCCGTTCAGATTAAGCTGGTAAAGTCTATCTTCTTTGTACTTTATATTGATCTTTGTTAACTATTTCATTAATTTTGTTTTCCCTTTGTTGGAATACAGTTTCTATGAATTTCTACAATATGATCTTTATTTTACAAGTGGTGCTAGGGACACCAAGTACATTCCTAACTGTTTTAGTACAAACTCATATGTTATATTTTTATGATTGATTGATACAATTAATTGATACGGTAATACTTTAAATACTTATCAATAAAAAAAAATCACAAATCATATGTCACATATATTAGTATTCAAAAGTTGGGATTATAGTTGATATACTTAATATTTTTCTTATTTTACACCATCAGTAAAACTTGTCTTTTAGTTGTTGGACTAAATTTTTAACGGTCTAATATAAAATTAAAGAAGTTCTGAGTCAGACTTATAGATTTTTAAGGTAAATATCATAAATCAAACTAATAATAAAATTAATTTAACGGTAAAAAACTAGTTTCTAAAACAAGTTTGTATTGATAATTAAGACGAGATTACATTTCTTTTTTCTTCCTTTTGAAAGGAATCTCTCCTCCTTTCAATTTCAATTACATCAATTTTCCTTCTACCGAAAAAAAAAAAAAGGGCACATCAACAAAATTTCCAACAAGAGGATTATAATTATTTGGCATTTAGCACCCACCTGTTAGGACTAAAACTATTCATCATTTTTTCTTTCAAAAAAAAAATATATTCATCGTTTAATAAATACAGATGCACCATAAATGATCAAAATTGATATAATTATTTGATAGACTATAAAAGTCAACCGTAGCAACGGGGATGACAGCAAATACCAAGGATTTATGACTTAGTCAAATTTCACAATTTTTTTTAATTAATTTTTTCAGATACCATATGACACGTTGACCTCTAATCACGTTAACTAATAAGTAATAAATTAACAATAATTGGAAACTTCAACTTGATTTCTTATTAGTTAGTGCATTCCATAATACTAAATTAGTACTCCATATGTATATATATGTATGCATATATATATATATATATATGTATGTATGTATTTGAGGGATTAGTCTCCATATATGATCCTTATAAAGCAACTCTCTCAAGATCATCCAAAACCAGAATACAAAGAGTTTGAACAAGTGTGATCTCCTTTCTCGTTATCGATAGATCTCTATATATATTACTCTCGCTCTGTTACCCAATCTTATATCTTACTCCAAATCCCATTGGAAAATCTTATGATGATCTCACATTTCAGCCACCACCATCTCTTGAGTCCATACCAAGTAGAACTAGATCATCATGATCAGAAAGAGGATGATCATGATCATGATCATGAGGACCAAATGATCACCATCTGTTCAGGCTGTGAGCTCGAGCTGATTTCAGGCTCATCAGCCTACAAGTGCAACAAGCCCGGCTGTGACTTTCGCCTCCACGAGCTGTGTTCCGAGTTGCCGAGAGAGATTCGGCACGCTTCCCACCCTCAGCACCCTCTCTCCCTCCTCTTCACCCCTCGCTATGACTTCTCCTGCAGAGCTTGCGCTGGCTCCGGCACCTCCTTCATCTACAGCTGCAGTGCTTGCCGGTTTGACCTACATGTTTCGTGCTCCGCTTTGGCTGAGTCCGTGAAGCGGGCAGATCACAAGCACCTGCTCGAGCTCGTGTTTTCGTCGAAAGGAAAGGAGTGCTGTGGCATCTGTGGTTGCAGTCTCATGGACGGGCGTTGGGCATATTCGTGTAAGGAATGCAGTAATTTTGGTACTCATCTAGATTGTGCGGCTGCTGAAGAAGAAGAGGAAAGAGAAGAAACTTCACTCAGCTCGAGCAAGAAAGAAGAGAAAGAGGAACCCCAGGATCGAAATAAGGAAGAAGAATCATCATAGATTGGAGAAGAATGGGATGATCTTGATTTTGACTTGGTTGTTGCAGGCTTGATCTAACAAAAATTTCATATAGATCTTTGGTGTTGAAGTCTAGAGTTCAAATTCTCCAATCTAAATTTATAAACATAGACCACATATATGTATGTTTGTATGTATTCTGGCAATGTTTACAGTTCAGAGTTTTTGATGTGGTTTGACTTCAAGAAATATCACTTTGATGCTTTAATTTGTATTTCCTTGCTCATGATAACCTGTGGTGATATATATACATACATTTATATTTATATATATATATGTGCATGTATAAGCTTTTATGGGAACTATGAAGAGCCTTCCTTACAGTTCCATCCATGAAGCATGAAAATTAAGAAATCAAAGTTAAATCAGATATGCGAAAAATTAAGATATCAACGATTAGAGCGAATAGGCAAGCTTGCTCACTTGTGTTATATAGGGTAAAAAAAGAACATCAAGGTTTCATTTGCTAAAAATTCTCAGATTCAAAATTGGTAAATATAAATCAAATGCTCCACTGGGAGCAATAAACAGAGATCTCTTCTTCGCAATATGACCGAATATTGATGATGTCTTGAGTGACACCGTTTCGAAACCGCCCCACTTTGTCGAAAAAAAAGTCTTAGAACCCCTCGAATAGAATACAATTGTTTTTCCGTTGATTTCAAGCTCAGAGCTCGTCTTCCATCCTCAAATACTCTCCAATATCTGCCTGATGCAGCACCACGATGCCATTTGGGTCCAGCTTCCTACAATCCTGTGTCGATTTGGCAGCGATTCCAAAACCCAAAGGCACATCGGACATGGAGAACACGATGACCCCATCTCCAGGTGCAATATTCTCAGTAATCCTCCCCAGGCCACCTTTCAAAACATGGTTCCCGTAGAGAAAGGACATCTCGGAGGTGGGTTTGAGCCATACCTTGTGCTTGGCATTGGAGGCCAGGAGGCCTAGACACTGTACGGTAAGGTGGAAACTGCCTCCGTGGGTGAACTTGCCAATGCAGGTACCGAGAGAAACAAGGTTAGAGCGGGCAACGTTGGTGGCACGCTTGACTAGGGACTCGCTCACGTAATAGACCTTGTTCTTGTTAAGGCGGAAGCAGTACCGGCCAGGATTGGCATCCGGGCCTTCATGAGACGGGTTCTCAACGATGTTCTTGAGGTTGTTTCCCGTGAACTTGAAGATCTTTTCGAATACTGCCGTCGTCTCTGTTTCGTCTAGAGGCCGCATCTTTGCTAACAGAATATGGGATCAGCTTTTTATAGCTTTCGGAGATTTCAGCCTCTGTTAATCGATAAAAACAATATCTCCGGTCATGTCATCCATGTAAAAAACAAACACGCAGGTAACTAAGGTTGTTCAAAAACGAAAAATAACCGATTAGATCGATCAAATTCAATCCGAAAAGTCAAGATTGGTTCAGTTTGAATTCTGTTTTTACTGAACAGAGTTGGATACAAAATCAACAAACAGAAAGTCATCCCAAAATCAAGCATTGCATTTGAGCATAATTAATTAAAACCCAAGATAATGAGAATGTAATTCTACATATACATGCATACATATATACAAACACATACATACGCATATGCATATGCATCAAGCAGCTGAGAATGCAATTTCATATACATTTAAAAATACAAGACCAAAGATTAAAACAGAGAACTTCACAACCAGATAATCATTCAACAAAACTTTACGCAAATGCAAAAATCAGAATAAAACAAAAAAAAAATTGGGATTTTTTTAGGAGAAGAAAGAAATCCAATTTTCACGTCTCATGGTTGAACAAAGAGAGCAAAAAAAAAAAGTTCGGAAATAGAGATTACTTACAGATGGAGGACGGCGAAATCTTGATGGACGACGAGGAACGAGGACGGCTGAGGCGGTGGCGGCGAAGGGGAGAGAATGGAGAGAGAGAGTGGAGAGAAAATTAGGGTTTAGAGAAATTGGGGTTTTTGGTTTACGCTTTGGCGTTTGGACAGATTAGGTAATTTTTATTGCTGTATACACCCGGAACGGTGGGAGTTGTTAAAACGTGGCCCCAAAACTTTGATTTATTACATCAGTGACCCTATCACTTATTCACCTGTCCATTTGAGATCCTTAATATATTTCGTAACATATTGACTTTTTTTTTTTTTTTTTGAATGAATGTAACATAATGAAATATTGAAATGTCGCTACCTATTCAAAACATGTAAATAATTTTGATGATTTAAATGCTGGTTAGAGAATAATGTAATAGGCCAAATTAAAAAAAAAATTTCCTCCAAAATGAAGTAGTTTTCAAATTTTCAATAGCAATGATTAATTATTTAATTGATTTTTTTTATTAATTACTAAATTTACGTAAATAGTTGTAGGGCTCACATATAAAACAGAGAAAATGCCTCAACCTATGATAGGTTTAGTTTTCACTCTCCACCGCTATATGTGTAGAGCGTCAACGTCTACTGTTCGGTGGGATCAAATTGATTATGGTTATACTCAAGAGAAGAAATAAGAAAGATTATTGCCACACGATCTTTATTAGTATAATTGATTTTTAATAAGACTATTAGTTTAATTCAAACACTCGAGAGAATAAAAAAGAAAAATTATTACCACACTATCTCTATTTGTATAATTGATTTTTAACCGAATGTACAATTCTAAATATTCACATTTTTCCAATTAAAACATTTTTAAAACTCCAACTCAAGTCTACACACCAAACGAGGGCTTAAATTAGTCATGCACAAATAATACTCGACCAATTAGAAATCGATTCAAAACATGGTATGCTGTAGGGTTACCCTTGGTAAACCACTAGGTTTCTCTCCATTGTCATTATTATAGGAAGGAAAGTACAATGCCAACTTAAAACACTCCTCATTATACTGGTTATATACACATCTGACAATCACTTCGAATTTACATATATATGTGTGTGTTTCTATATGTGTGTATACAACTATAACAGATATCAGAACAAGAGTGATTTTATAATAATATATAAAGCCTATGCAGTATTTACATTGCAATCATCTAAAGAAAGTAACTAAAAACTATGTACATTTTACAAAGCCACCGTCAAATGGTGATCTCCTCCTAGTGATTCTCAGTGATGATCAAACTACTCTTTTCGGTTCGAGGTCTGATCCTTCCTGTGTCCGCCGAGGATACGCGAAATCTGCAGGCCTCTGCTGAAGGCTTGGTTGAACAGCATTCGAGTCTGAAACTCAGAAACGAAAGGGAACCAAGCCAAGAACGCAACAGGAGTGAACAGAAGCAATCCCATGATTATCTCGTAGAAACGAGCAAGCGTTCGAATCGAGCCCCAAAATCCCAATTTTACTATTAGAGGCTTGCAAGCTTGTGCAATCTGTGTTTTTGCAAAACAAGGATTGTGAGCAGAATAGAAAGAAATGACCGAAAACGAGGGTAATGTAGATAACGATCTGTTAACTAACCAAGAGCACTCCCCATCCGGTCGGCATGAAGGCGAGAACGATGGCTACGACGTCACGAACAGTCATATGGGGGAGCGCTATCAAGGTGATGATAACGGTTAAAGCCGACAGGAAAACAAGTCCCTTGACAAGTCGAAATAAGAGCTGAAACTCTGCGCTAAACCGTCGCCTTCCAACAGAAGCAACCTGCAAGAGTTCAGCTAAGAAATTCAAAACAAAATCCAAGACGACGAAACAATGAACACGAATCACGGTCATAATTCATAGCTAGTATGCTACGAAACATAATTTGTCTACTCGCCTTTGTCAGGAATATAATTAGCACAATCACAAGCAAGGAAACACCGTAAACCTGCACGTCGAAGAATGTCAAAAACTTCTTTTCTTTGAAGCTCATTCATGATTATGTGTAAAATTAGCATAAGAAAATGTAGAAAGAGAAATTTCCCATGTACCAGAAAGCTTCTGGTTTTTCTAGTGAGGGTGAGGTGATACACAAGGCCATACTGATAGATGAAAAACCGAAGCGCTAACAGAATCTCAACAATAACACCGCGCTTCCCCGTGTGACGAAGATGCAGTTGCTCCTTTTCCCACCATGATTCCCAACTTTTCTCAGGGGCGACACCGATCCCTCCATGATTGCTTATCCACTTGTTCCAGTCATTCCAGTCATCGACAATCTTTTGCCACTCGAATCCAGATGGATTGAAGAGGAAAGGAGCAAAAAGCCACGTCCCCACCATGAACCAAATCGAAACCGTAATGAAAATGTATGCAGCTACACCTCTAAAAGCATGACCGAAAACGTGGTACACAATAAGCAGAATCATTAGTTCAATGCCCTTGACAAAATGGCTCCTCGAATACATTCTATAGTTTTCGGCAAATTTGGCATGGAACACCACAAATCCGCGGCCCGTGCTTCTGTATTCAGCTCCACCATGAAGCAAAGTTCTTCCGTAATAGTGAGTCTTTGTTCCGAGAGAAAACGTGAAGAACAGAGGGGCTAATTGCAATTGCATTAGTATGAATTCGGTTAGCGCCTTTCGGAACCCTCTTTCCAATCCAATTTCCATAATCATAGGCAAGGCCATCAAGAGTCCAATTTGTACAAACGACTGAGAAGCGAGTGCTACTTGCAGAGACTTATTGTCCCGAATGGCTGGATGCGTTTGCAGCTCCTTATCAAGTCCGCTAAGAACAAGATAAAGTCGGCCGTAGAGAAACACATAGACCGTGAGCACGGTCAGCTGTCAAAAGAAGAAACAATTTAGTTAGCATTACCGCAAAGAAAAATGCTCGGGGTATAAACTTTAATTGGACACTAACGAACACGGACTAAATTTTCAATTACATGAAAAGAGAACCAAAGAAAAGATGTTCCTACCAAGGTGCTGAAGTAGAAGCCGACTGTGGTAAAGTAGCAGGACAACATTCGGAAAAAATCAAACCGATGGCCAAGTCTATAGATGTCACGACTCATAGTCTGCTCGCCGTTCCCATTAGCTATTTTCGCCTCAAACATCGAAATCTGGTTCAGTCCAACATCCCTTCCTTTACCAACTTGAATGTATTCATGATGGGTGACATTTCCCCCGCGCAATGTAGAATTGTAACCTATGCAAAACGAAATAAATATGCGATATAACAATCCGATATGTACCGATCGAGGCAGAAGATCTCTAGAGAGGGGAAATATTATGTTTTACCTGCAAATATGTCTTCACTTAAGTTGATGACTTTGGAAGCTTTGCTAACGCCTCCTCTTGTCACATGAAACAGTCTATCAAACACGTCTGGATGGCCATAGTGGAACCGAACCCTGAACGAGGAGTGGAGCATTAGACGTTCGGAACATCAGAATTTAGTGTCAATAAGAAATAGTACATGAGGTCACTTGAGACTCTTACTTCAGAGGGTTAGCCAACAATCTCTGTCCAATCGTAACGAAGCTAGTCTCCTGATTCGACATAAACCACGCAAGAGACGAGACACTGGAAAAGTTCACAAAGCACAACATTAGCAGCAGAAACCGTCCACGTGATCGAAGGGCCAGTTCGGTATTGCTTTTAGAGTCTCTAAAGTAACTTGAATATAAAACGTCATGAACAGTGTGTTCGGTAAAAATGAACAAAAATATTTCGCGAAAACAGCAATGCACTTTTGTAGTTGAAACACGAGATTTTTTTAAGCCTTAAGTTCTAGGAAGAATTTGAGTTGGAAGTAAACAACAGAATCGAATACCTGCCGGTGAATATATGCTCCCTAAGTCCAAGGATAGTCGGATATCTCACATCGTCATGTTTTTTAAGGAATTCTTGCAACAAGTTTCTCATTTTGAAGGCTTCTTCAAGATAATTATCCTGTTTGATTATGCATAAAAGCGCAGTTAGCCAATAAAATTCCAAGCGCTACAAACACGAAGCAGACATATATACCAGACAAGTCATAAGTAGAGCTGTAACATGAGACCTGGTTCATATCTATTGTTTGCAATCCTTCCCCGCGGGTGAAAATTATGGCGTGATTTTGATTTTCGGGCTTGCCCTCGCCCAGAATCGCAGGTCCTGGTAGCTTTATCTTGTAAATTAACTGCACGATATCATCAACGATTATGCCTAACAGGTTTGAGTACGAGTCCTAAACGCTCGAACTAATCATACTTATAAAGCATATGTTTATCTAGAGATTTACCTGATCCAAATTTTGATCTGGCTCGTTAGCATCACCCCGCTTAGCCGGGACCTTCACAAGCTTCGAGTAATAAACCTTTTGAACTTTCGGTTTGAATTTATCGTTGCCTTTATCTACGGATTTATCTTTACTTGCTTCTATGTACTTGTCTTCCTTAATCGGTTCTTCAACCTCATCGATGTAAGCTACACGAAGAGACGGGTAACTGCCACAAGGAAAGTAAGCCGATGTAACCATAACCATCTCATAAAAGCAATAATACACACACAAAAAAAAAAAAAAACTTCATACATACGTTCGCATAAGCTTCAAAATGTCTTTTGCACGAGCTTCACCAGATCGTTTGTCAAGGCCGTATTGCTGGCACGACACAACGTATGTGAACTTCATATCAGCTACGGCTTGACATTTTACCATTAGCGACTTTTCGCCCTGACCTGCGCTGTTGGATTCTGCTGCCTTGTAGCCTTTCATTAGCTCTACATGAAAACAAAAAACAAAAAAAGTTTTGACAGGAGTTGCGTCTTGTATAAGAAACATAGTAGATGAGTAATTTCTTATGTAAAACTGTATTACCCTCATCCTTAGCCGTATCCAAGAAGGCCTGAAGTTCCAAGGCTTTTCGGTAGTACATCATACCCCGTACTTGAATATCGAAAGCAGAGAAAGATAAGAAAGAGAAATTAGTAACTAAAACACAAACTTCAGATAGAGTACGAAGCAAAAAACAAAAACAAAAAACAATGTAGTCAAACAAACAAGGAATTCATAATCACATGTCGAAAATCGATATGACATACTAATGCCGACATGAACGGAGAAAGAGAGAGAAAGGTTATACCAGTTTTTGTCAATGTTTGACCTCTATATGATGCCCAAAGACAGAGTTGTTCCTCTAGTTCTGGATTGGCCCTGAGTTGTTCTTCGCTCGTGCATTTCATCCGTTCAAGAAAGTTCGTCCATTCATCTACATTATAACAAAAACACCATATCAATTCGCCAATGGACGTGATATAGCTAGGAAATGATTAAAAAAGAAAAGAAAAGAAAACGAACCCGGAAAGATCTTTTGCAGGTAAAAGAGGATAGAAACTCCGTCTTCATTACGCTCTTCCAAGTGATCAATAGAGAATGTCACATCCTCCTTATAGTATGGTGTTAGAACTCTGCCAAAGGTTATAACGATTATACATACTACCATCATTCAATACACACAATCGGGTAACTAAAATCAAAATTTTAGGACCGTTGGACGGTATTGTTTGTGTCTAACGCGCTTGTGCTCTCAATTCTCGGTTCTCAAAGTATGAACATGGAAATACGGCCATGAGTCCCCGACTTGAAAGATCGGAATTAGCTCCCCAACCTCTTATCTTTCTTCTCCCTCTCGCCCTCTCTTTATGCCTTAAAAAAAAAAAGGAAAAAAAATGCTTGGAAATGAAGAAACTTACGAGAAGGAAAGCATGTTCTGGACTTTGGGTGCAGGAGGCATGTCCATAAACAATGAGTTGGAGAAGAAAGAAATGCGCCTTCTAGCTTCCAAGTTCGATGGTACGTCCATGGCAGACTCCTTCTCCGTAAGCAATAGATGAAGTCTTTTGATCTGTAGAGACAATATAGATTCGTACCGTGATCAAATTAAATGGTAAATATTAAGCAAATCATAGCTTCATAAATTCATGTAAAATGACAGATAGAGACGCTCGACTGGAAGGAATCGGTGGAGAATTTTTACACGAGTAATACTATTTAAACTAGTAGGCTTAGCCTAGCAGTAAATTCACACCAGCCTATCTCACCTCCAAGTTCAAAAAAATAAATAAATAAATAAAAACGACGATAACAAGAAAAAGATATCAAAGTGAAACCTACCTTTTCTTTCCAAGCATCGGTTTTTGAGGTCATAGGAAATTGAAGATCGCCAAAAAACTTATACTGTTGATCCAGTGGTGTCATCCCCTCCTCTACTCCATATGATCCGCCATGGGTCGACTCGAGCATGCTACAAGTTGAAAAAGATAAAATAATATAAAATAAGATTCTTTACAAATATTCTTTGAAAAATTAGTTTCTCTCAACCGTCTACCTCGGGGCTTCGTCCTCCATAATGTCCCTGGTCACAATCTCCAGCATATTTAGCAAGACAATTGCAACCTCATCCTTGTCTTCCTTTTTATTTACTAACTACAAGACGGATACAATTAAAGTTAGTTATTGTCGTTTAACGGAAATTATTTGTAAAAATTTGTTTGGTGAAAAATGGATTTACCAAATACTTTATCAGCTCAACAGATTGATCATAGAGGTTAGGAAGAGCACTCATATTCAATTCTTTTATTAGAGTGCCATTATTGATATACTCGTCAACGGTGGTGAATATATCTTTTATGACCCTGAGGCAAAAAAACAATCAGAAAAATAGCAAAAAAAAAAACCTTATGCATTATATATTCAAAGTAGTAGTGAGACATACAATTTTTCACGTTCGCCCTGAACCAGAGCATTGATGATACTCTGGAACGAAAAGTAACACTCACGAACAGCGGAGCGCATATAAATGTCCGTGTTCATTCTCTTTTCTAGCTCACTGTCCTTTCCGACACTATCTTTCGCCATATCTAGCGCTATTGGGATCTACACAGCAGATACAAGGTGAGATACATATGTGTCGGTCTTGATCTGCCTAATGGTAAAAATAATGGTAGAATTTCAATTATGTAATGAGAAGATAGACCTTGCTCGCAAGTAAGAAGGGAGGCCACTGAATAAGGTCCACATCTGGATCGGCCGTGTACGGGACAAGCAACAAGCTCATCTCCCTGAAATAAACGAACGAAAAATGTGCGGTATATATAAGCATTTCGTTATGACTGTATGGATGTAGCAATTCTCATGGCACGTAAGTTGTCGTCTTTTCTCAATACCTATCAATAAAAGAATGACAACTCACTACCACGTCGATGGTATTTACAGATAAATGTCGTGACCGAAAAAGTAAAAGAAGGGAAATACAATTTCTTTGTTTCACGGTACCTATTATTTATTAGATCTTCTTCTCGGAAACTAGTGATTATTTCATTCCACAACTGAGCGAATTTTGCTGCTTCATCTTTCTTAGATAGGACCTGACGTGAACATAAACTTGATTAGCGCAGAAAAAAAATGTATTTAACTAGAGTTGGAAACGTTTAAGATTTTGAATTTGTGGTGTATAACACGGTGCAAAAGCAGCAGCAGCAGAACCTCGTCATATTTGCGAATGAAAGCATCCCTTATCCGCTTCTTTTTGACTGGCTTGTCCGCGTCCTTCGGAATCAAGCAAGCATTAAAAGCACCGGGAATTGATTGAAATCGAGACCTTAACATTACCAGAGTCCGAATCTGACAACACAGAGAAGTAACACTTTCACGAGTCAGATTCAAGAAATACAATGAAGATGAAAGATTTATAAGAAAAGGAGGCCTTTAAAAAAAAAAAAAAAAAAGCACCAACCTCCCCGAGACGCCTAAATGCACCATATATACCTCCGAATATCGTGGAGAAAATCGCATACCAAATTTGAGTGTCCATAAAGTAAACCTACAACAAAGAATAATCAATTTTAAAAGATCAACTAAGGTTAAAAGAGGTTAGAAAATGAATGAAAAGTGTCCCGTTACGAGTGTAAAGATACATACAAGGACAATAGGAGACCAAAGCGCAATCACCACGCCAATGTTATCCTTGGCTGCAAAGAGTTAACGAGATATGAGCGATAATAAATCGCCTTACAATAGGAAAAAATTATAAGAATTAATTTTGTTTTCGTTCCATGAACTATAACTCTAACCCCAATTTAATCCTGAACTTTAAAACATCCCAGAACCAGTCCTCAAACTATCTGTCTGTCCCGCCATAGTCCTTCTGCCCAAAACACACATAATGACCGGTCGTGGGACGTTTTAAAGTACCCATAATTGAGGGATAAAAAACAAAATTACGCCTAATTACTATAATGTTTTGAACTCATTTACTTACCATTGGGGAAGAACTCATGCCATTGATAATTCTTAATATGTACACGCATAACGGCTTTTGTTGGACCCACAAGAGGCTTAATCTGCAACGAAAAAAAAAGGGGGGATGTAAAATGAGAGAGGAAAAATCAAATTAGCCAAGATATTGAAGACTGAAATCAATGTCAATTTGCTAATATTATATATATATATATTGGTCAAGTATAAACTATCAATTTGAAGGAAAACTAGTAAAATGATCATAACAGAGAGAATAGCCATATCAAGATCGTAAAAACAAATTAGTGAAATGATACTAATAGATCAGAGAATTACCTCAACGTAATAACTGAGTGCTAATTTCGATACAAGCAAGAGAACCCAAAACATGGTGTACCTAGAAACAAAACCAGTTTCGTAACTTATCAGTAAAACCACAGCATTTCTCGTTTACGACATTCCAACGGGGAGAGGAAAAAACAGTAAAAATTATATGTTTGTTTTACTTGAAAAGAGAAAATAAGCTCTCGTGCATTCCCCTTCCAACGTAGAGCCGGGGCTGCCAAATAAAAGAAAAGGAAAAGCAAAAGGTTGATGACACTTTACCAATTCTCCGAAAACTTAAGTTGTTAGGAAGTCGACGAACGTTAGTTTTTCAATCCTAACATCAATAGTTATTTGGTTAATCACTACAAAACCAAGAACGCATCTTCATACCTGAGACCACCAAATCAAGAATGCCAAAACCCTATGGTCTGATCTCTCAAAGTTTCGGCGGAACCATGGGAAAAGAAACAACAATAAAGAGAGCATGTTCGGAGCCAGGTAAATGACAACGGCTATGATGAACACGGAAGATGAGCCCTGACCATTGCCAAACCAACTCTTCATCGTCTGTGCAAACCCCGAGGGATTTTTCAAACCGTACGCATAAGACACCGGTAGAATTACAACCCACCCCGCGGCCGTGATAACCTTTAAGATGTATCTGAGCTGGACATAGAATGACATGGTCTTCCTTGCTTTCCAACTTAGAATCACATCAAAAATGGCTACAAGATAGGGAAAAAAATATTATTTTTCTAGGAAAATCTAGCGGATAAATGAAAGAAAGGCGCAGAGCTGCCCAAATGGCTAGGTGTGGCGCCCCTGTCCTGCAGGGTTCACCATTCTCTCTTGCGGAGGTGGAGGCTGGCTTTGCGCCCCGCCCCCAACCATTTCACATTATGATCAGCTACGTACCTTGTCCAAGCTTCAAAACCGCAGCGGTAATGAAGACGCTGAGAACTTTATTGAAAACATTAGACTCGAATATGGAACTTAAGTTCCCCGATCCGTTCCATCCAACTATGATCATTGCCTATATTTGAAAGGATATTACAAACAAATTGAGACAAAAAATAAAAGAAAAAAATTGGGAAAATGAACTGATGGAGAATGTAGAGAAGGAGAAGAAAAAATAAAAAGATTTACCTGTAAAAACAAAATATAGAAGCTCCACATTCTATCGAAACTCCTAAATATATGCGCATACGAGCGGATTTCAACAAAATTGGTTTTTCCAATCCATTGATCGCTGGTATTTGGTTTCCTTTCCTGAACATGATCATGAGTATTCGTTTCCGAAAATCAATACTATTAAACAAAAATCATGTTGTGAGTAACGGGAACTTTCTTTTTTTCACATAATATAAGTAAGAAACTCTGATTTGCAATGTCCGTTGATAGAAAATCTACTATAAAAATTAAAAAGTAAAAAAAAAAAAATTTTTAATTATATTTTGTTTCTCCTCTTTTCTTGAGGCCAATTACGAGGCCTGAGACATTTCTTTCTGAAGCAGCCCTATTTCATTGAGCACTCCTATACATCCCGACTCATGATGAATAACATTTTTTCTATTTCATTTTAGCTTTGGTGCACAACGAGGCAGTTTGGCCTTGAAAGTTAGAGCGTTTACTTCTCCTTTTCTACTATATGATGCAAAAAAGCACAAGCAATGCTAAACGGAGAAAACGCAACCAAGCATGCACATTGAAAAGCATAACGTACTTTGTCTTTCTCAACTCGAGGGCTTGGAGGAGGCTGGCGAAAGAAAGCCGTGTTGGAACGCATGGGCCAACCTAACTGAAAACAATCAACCGACCTACAGTTTTTTCCGAAAGAAAAAGAAAAACACAGAAGAATATGTAATGATCTTCAGTTTCTTCTGCTGAATACTGTAGCTTAAGAAAAGAAAAATGATCCTAATAATACCAAAAGTATTCATTCAAGTCATCATAGTTCCGCCATTGGGAGTGCTTCCACGTTTCCTTACTTCTTTGAGCTTCCTATGTGGAGAAACAAACCTCAATCAGATCTATGAAAAGGAAAACAAATAAATATATACATGTACACATATATAGATATATATATATATATATATCACTACCTTTGCAATTATATCATAAATTGGAGTCACAACTTTCCTTAGGAAAGCCTCCTCTTCACCGCCGTAGGCTGGCTTTATGTGCTCGCCGGTCAAGGAACTTACATTCCCAGCCAGCATCCCGTACAATTCAAATGCCATCTACCAAAAAATAAAATAAATAAATAAATGTACAATGAGTCAGGACATAAGTTTTTGTAAAGGGAACGGGACGATCCCAAAACCGATCCCCTGTGTTTTATCGAAATGTTGCGTCCCACTTTACATTTTTAGAAAATGCTACAATTTTCCACTGCATTTACAAATTGTGTAAAGGGAGGTTTTGACACAATTTTTCGAATGCAGGGGACAGTTATAACAAAGCGAGACACAACATTTTTTAATGTAAAATTTCCTGTGACAACATGGTGAGACATAAATTTCTTTTCATGTGCAGAAATCGCATGTAACAAGTGCGTTACGATGAAAAAAAAAAATTTAACGCATACATGATGATATATGTAGCATAGGCATTCCGGCATGAATCTCAGATTTGCGGCTTCTCCCCATATAAGAAGATATAAACCCATATATAACAATTTTCTCTGTTGAACTTCCTGTTGAATGCTTGGCAACCTGCCGATTAGAACCGCCACAAAAGTAAACGGGATAGTCATAAGAAGACCGCAAAAGAAAAACGTTATTCTCGCGAATGCTCATAAAAAATCATTCGGACAACAAGAATGTGCTAATGTAATCGAACTTCTTGAAGCTTTGAGTAGGAAGTCTCACCAAAGGCTACTTTTCCGGCCCAAGTATTTGCACCACTTTTTGTAGTTCTTGAAAAGCTTCTTCATCACTTCCGTTATAGTGCGATCATCCAACTAAAACGAAACCGAGAACAGGAAATAGGTGTGTGTGATTAGAAGAATGAACAAAAAACAGAACAACAATGTGAAGAAAAGGAAAGAATAAGAACCTTAGCTTTCTGCTCGAGCTTCGGGAATTGTCGCATGTGCACATTAGCAAGCAAAAGAATCAAGTGCTCCCTCTGGTTCGCCACATTATGCTCCTGAACATTAACGAGTAAAACACAATTAGCGCCGAAGCGAAGCGAATCTAGTTAACTACGTAGGTTTGTCGTCTCACCTGAAAACCGAACATGTACATAAGCCAGTCTAGCATATCTTCATCAACTTTCTTTTTGCGCCCTGCTGGCCACGGCAGACCCCTTGTATTACGAAGCGCCGAAGTGGCTGCTTGAATCTGCAAAGTCCGAAATAAGCAACTAGCATGACAGAACCACAAGCTAAAAACAGAAATTCGAATCCGCCATATCGTTACAAACCTCGGGATATCTCATGATAGCATGACTTTGGCTATCCGGGTCGAGAGGAAGAATGTTGTAAGGCACGTATATCTGCGATTTCTCTTCCACCTTAGTGTGCGCTGCCAAAATCTACGAGTAGATGTTACGGAAGATCACAATCCGCCGGTAACTAAACAAAAATATTCATATCAGAAAAAAAATAAACACAAAGAAGTACTATTTTCACCTCTTCAGGGACAGCTTCTGTTTGGTTGACAGCTCTCAAAACCTCAAACAGAACCTTAGCTGTTTGATACGCCCTCGTCAGCCGAGTGCTGAGTTAAAAACACGAATGCGATATCAAATCAGCCATAGTATCGGAAAACAACCCTTTTAAGGAAAATTAGCATTCTGATCTTTATGCTTTATAGAGAACTAACCGATCAGCTTTATCACCGTGTAGAGCTTGAATGTATTCCTTGTAGTAGTTTTGATAGAAATTCTGCATTTCCCGAGCATCGCTCTTTACCTTTCCTTCCAATGTTGTCTTGTCTTCCTAAAAAAAAAAAAAAAAAAGAAAAAAAGCCAAAAAATCAGTTTAAATTTTTTATTCACATTTGCATCTTCTAAGAACAAGTGAAGTCATAGCTTTACCCTTTCTAGACGTTGAAGAAGAGCGGTTTTGAATTGGCGAACACCGCGTCCGTTAGATTTGGGATCTAGTCTGTGAGCTTTCTCAAAGGCGTAAAACCGACCTAGTATCAACATCGACAAGAGTTCAGCAACACAAATAGACACAAAAGCAAATATGCAATTAGAGATTTGAAGCATGACATCAAACTTACATAGATAAGCGACTCTCGGGTTTTTGGTCTCGACTTCATTGGCGACACGGAGGATCGGAGCTATGTCAACAAGCGAAGAAGGCACCACTTCACTGTCCAGCATTGGCTCCCCAATGTTCCGAGCAGTCTGAGCCCGCACAAGCGGCTGCTGCGGCCCATCAGACCGTCGGTTGTAAGCCATCTTAAAAGCTTAAGCTTAAAAACCCCGAGTCGTTTTCGTCTCAAAACTCTTACCTACCTATCAAACCAACAAAAACTTGAGATTCTGTTCGGTTTCCGAAACACATTTTCGAGATTGATCGGAGAAACCAAACATTTTCAGGACTTGGAACTTGGAAATTTCACTACTTCTTTTCCTCACAAACAATAAAAATTGACTTTGGCTTACTTAAATTTAACAGTTTGACTTCTCTGCTTAGAAAATCAACAATAATAAGATTCAAACTCTGCTCTTGTTCTGTTTTTAAATTGCTTGGATAAGAAAAATAACAAAATTTAACTTCTGAGAAACTAATAAATAATTAAGAATTAAAAAGATAAACATACACAGAAAGAAAAAGGCAGAATTCTCCATATATTGAACTTCAAAAGAAAAAAAAAAACTGCAAATTCCAAATATAGCAAAAGAACAGAACGGAAATTATTTATAAAAAAATAAAAACAATCACAAGTTCAAATTCTTCCAAATAAACCAATAAAAAATGATAATATCAAATGGGGACAACAAAAAAACTTAGTGAGAGAAAGAGGAGAGAGAGAGAAGCTAGTAAACTCATACCAGTTGAAACCAAGGCTTCTGGTAACAGAAAAACATGCAGTTTAAAGTCTGATGAAGAACTAACAATAAGAATAAGAGTACCACACCAGGCAAAGAGCAATTATTAATGTTGTGAAGTCAATGTGTTGTCCTTTCTCAGTTTTCTTCACTGTCCAATCAAAACTCGCCACCTCGTGAACTTCAATTTCTTTTCTTTTTTTAAGTTTTTTATTTTTTTATTTTTTTTTTTGGGCAAATGCAGTTTCCTAATGGTTTCTTATTTTTGTCCCTTAGAAATTCACCAAAGTCTTTGTATATAATAAAATTTAGGATTAATTTTATTAATCGCATGTACAATGTAACCTATTTTATTTTATCTTTTAAATTATTAAAACCGTTTATTATTTTCGCTAAATTTTATAAAATTATTCAGTTTGTTCTTTTCGTCTATTTTCACTTATTTATTTAACAAAATATTGACATTGCATGTAATTAAAAATGATTATTTTATGAATATCCCCTGGATTATATATCATATTTCATTTTGCCCCTCGAATTATTAAAATGGTTTAAAAGCCCCCTAAATTATATAAAATCATTCAATTTGCTCCTTTCGCTTCCGTTTATTTATTTAACGAAATGCTAACGTGCATATAATTAAAAATTAAACAAACATATTTTAGAATATATATCCTTATTATAAAAAAAACAAATATGAATTTTTAATAAAAGAAAGCATATAACTTTCATATAAATAATATTTTTTTCTCTCTCATTTTCTCTATACTATAAATTTCCTTTCTAACCCTTTGTAGTTGGCTTCTTAATTGTAATTTCCTAAGCTTGAGGGCAAAAGGAAGAGACTAATAGAGGAGAATTGATCGGAAAAAACGGTTGTGGCTATGGTTTCGGGTGGGAGGAGAGAAATGAGAGGGGAGGGAAGAGAGAGATGAGAGTGTTGTGGGGTTGTGGAGAGAAAGGCAAAGAGTAAGGGAGAGAGAGAATAAAGTTGGAAACTTTGATTTTTTTTTTTTTTCTAATTAGGAATTAATATTTGTCTCATAATAAAGATTTATATTTTAAAATAGAATTGTTTAATCTTTAAATTGTGTCATATCAGTATTCTGTTAAATAAATAAGTAGACGGGAACGGAAGAGGCAAATTGAATAATTTTATATAGTTCAAAGGGGATAATGAACGGTTTTAATAATTCAGGAAGTAAAATGAAATATGATACACAGTTTAGGGGGTATTTATAAAATAATCCTTTTTAATTACTTGTCATATCAGCATTCTATTAAATAAATAAGTGTAAGTAGATGAAAGGGATAAATTGAATGATTTTATATAATTCATGGGATATAATAAACGGTTTTAATAATTTAGTAGACAAAATAAAATAGGGTACCTAGTTCGGAGGGTATTAATAAAATTAATCCTAAAATTTACATAAATAAAGTCTAAAAAAAAAAAAGGAGAAGAAAGAAGAAGCTAAAGAGTGGGTAGGAAATAAAAATTTAAGCCCCACAAGCTAAATACAAAAAGGATATATATATACTCATACAGATACATATATATATATATATATATATATATATATGAGGCTTGGCAAGTGACCATAACAAGCATGAAGGACTAAAGATCTGGAGGAGTGCCGTCTTGGGAAAGTACTGTGGGCCCTACACTGATCAGTACTTGCAACTACCGTTTTGTTTAAATGATTTTCAAAAATAAGAAAAAAGAAAAACTAGGATCATACTATTTTTGTAATTGCGTGTTTAGCCTGACACTAAATTAATCCATACTTTAAATTTGAGATCTTTAGGTGGAATCTCCATATCAAATATATATATAGAGAATAACGGCCTTTTTTAGCCTCAGATAAATATCTCAAGTTTTATTAATTATGAAATGACCTTTTTATTTAAAAAAAATAATCATTACTAGTTAATATTAATCTATGATTTATTGGTCAATCACTAACTGTGATCCGTGCATCAACAACAATTTTAAAGGTCAGTGGTTTTTTTTAAAAGGTGGCTTTTTTTCAAGATAAATGTCTGATAACTATAATTTGGCCTCATTTCTCAAAGGAAAAAAAAATGATAACAAGTAAAGTCATGGATCTAATTTCCTGATTTACTGATTATGCAGAGGATTAGTGTTTGATACATTGGTTAATTGGTTAGAATTTTAGTAACATATGTAGCTAGTTAATGTTATTTAGATTATGTGTAAAAAGAATAATTTGTAAGAATTTTCTAATAATGCCATCTGAAAATAGATGAAATCATGTAATAGTGTTTTCTTTCCTTTTTTTTTTTTTTTGGGTATGAGACAAGGGAACCTCTTTTATCAATTTTGAAAAAAAAAAATTATCAAATTTGGAATATGAGACCTAAGATTTTGAAGCGGTCCCCACCCGCTGAGTGAAGACATGTAATAATTCTTTCCATTTAGGATATTAGTTGGGTATGAGATGAGGAGGGAAAAAAAAAATATATATATATATATATATATACATACATATATATATATATAAGGCAAAAAAAAGGGACTGTAAATACTTTGAAATTCTTATACCCTTTTACTGCAATTTCCTTGGGGAAAAAAAGGATAATAATTCAGTAAGTTTTTCTTCGTAGATTTCTTTTTTTTTTTTTCATAGTTGTAATTTTTTGGTGTTGTCACTTTCATTAAATGTTTCATGTACACTTGTAAAGTAGTTCACATCACTGTCCAATAATACTTTAGTTTTTCTTTCTTTTATTTTTTTAAAGGAAAGAAAAGTTAGATTATTTCTTTACTTGACCATTAAGAAATAGTAAATAATGTAACTTTCTGTATTGTATAAATTAAGATAAGGTCGTGAAATGGAAAACAGCTATATGTGTTTGTGTGTTGTCCACCATGTGGATTACTTATGACATTAACTTCCACTAACAAGGAGCCAAATCCTTATTAAATTCACATTTAAAATAAAAAAGCAAAAACAAAAACAAAGTTGGCGAATTTTTTTTTATAGATAACAAAAATACTATAAAAGATTTTGTAATTCTAAACTATTATATTTTCATCAAATTTTATTAATAATATATTTTTTTTATTGCGATATGTTCTAATTATTCTAAATTATATTAGGAATTTTTCATTTAGGAAAATGGTCGATAATTACTAATATTAATCATGATTTTATTAATATAATATAGTATTTTAACTATTTTAGAAAATTGATTGACTATCTATTAAAAAGAAAACATTCATTTTTCTAATTTTAAAAACTTCAACCATTTTTTTTTTAAAACAGCTTAAAAACGTTGATTTACAAATATATCCCTAAAAATTTGTCTTTCAAAAGAACACAATGGTTGGTCGAGTATTCATTTATCTGCTAGTAAGTCCAAAACCAAAAAAACTTTTGTAGCCGCCTTTGAATGATGTTTTTTTTTTTTTTTTTTTTGGTTTTTTCTCTATCTCATACTTACTTTTTCTGTTTTTTTTTATTTTTTATTTTTGGCTAAAGTTTCTCACTATGGTTACTTAGCATAAGAGAAATCAAAAGTTGTTTAGAAAAATTCAACAATAAAGTTTGTTGAAAGTTTGGCATATGTCGCATCAATTGATTGCAGAAAGGTTTTTTTACTGAAAAATTTACTAAAAAAGTACTTTTTTTTTTTTTGGTAAATGACTGAAAAAAAAAGGCTAAAAAGCAATTAAATTTGATCATAATCAGCATAGTAAGATTAGTATAAAAAGACAAATGACAAATAACTTTGCCACCATGATAGTACGAATAAGGTGACGTAATATATAATAATAGTATCAAACAATTTGTAGGGTCCATTTACGTGGGGATTAAAATATGCATAATTGGTTCATATATTAATGAGTTTTCTTAAATATCTAACAACGACATAAAACCACAAAGAAATTGGCTTCATTTATATCCCAAAGCCAAAAATGTTCCTGTTTTTTTAGATCTCTTGCTTTTCCAGCTGGAAGTACAATTGTTCATGGTAGTTGTTGTCTTTGTATACGGATTATGATATCAGAGAAACATGCGTTTTGGTGTCAAACCCGATCCACAAAAAATACTAATACAATAATTTTTTAATAAACAACACTGATTTAAAAATAATTAGTTATGAAGCTAGAAATCCTTGTTATTTGAGGGAGGCTGTATGAAACTTTATAATATAAAAAAATGTAAATATATAGGCTAAAAAGAAAGGGGGAAAAATAAGTTGAGGTAATCCTATGGTATCATAAATTATGATCATCATGCTCGCGGTATTTGAATGTTACTGGAATATCCATAGTATTTCGGGGCCCAAAAATCCTTCAAATTGCTGAACCATAAAAAGGGAGAAAGGGAGAGAGAGAAAAACAAATCACATATCAGAAATGTGATTGAATCTCACTGTATCACTGTATGTTGGAACATGGGTTTTGCATAAAGAACCTTTTATCTTACCGACTGAAGGACCCCACCAAATTAGTGTCCTACTAATTAATGACATCTAATATATGTGTGATTTTAATAATTTATTTAATAAAAAATATGATTCTAATTAAATTTAAAAAAAAACCACATGTGATGGATCACATGCATCAACCTATTATATTATATACATATACTAAAGTGAAGGGGGTTTTTACTGTTATCGTACCAGTATTACACAGTAATTTTCCCCCCCTCCCCCCTCTTTTTCGCGTTCAAGCTACAGTAACGCACAGTGTTGAACAGTACTCCACCCCGTTTTTCGCGCTGCTGTTACAGTAGAGCGCAGTGATGAACAGTGCATAACACCCCGTTTTTCGCGCTGATGCTACAGTGACGCACAGTGTTGAACAGTGCAAACAATATTGCACAGTGCATTTACCTTTTTGCCCTCCTTCCCCTGGCTGCCGGATGAGGTTCTATATATACTAAAAGGAGGTATGAACAGTAAAATCACATTTTACCCCTCTAAGAATGATTGTCGGTTTCTTTGTCTTTTTCTCTTTCTCTTTCTACCTTTTTTTTCCCTCTCTCTCTCTCTTCTGCGCACGTCTCTCTCTCTCTCTCTCTTCTGCGCACGTCTCTCTCTCTCTCTCTCTTTTCTTTCTCTTTTGAATCTTCTTCATGTTCTCTCTCTCTCTTTACAATCAAATTATACTAATTATAGAAATAAAATTACTTAATATACTAAATGAGGGTTGCCTTTTTACTGTTCATTGGACAGTGTTTTTTTTCCTTTTGCTGCTTTGCTATGGTTTTTTTTTTTTTTTTTTTACTTTTGCTGCTTTGCTGTACTGTTCATTGAGTTTTTTTTTTACTTTTGCTGCTTTGCTATTGTGCAATATTTCACCGTTTAATAACAGTGATTTTTGTTTTTGTTTTTTTTTTATTTTTGTTGCTTTTCCTGTACTTTTTTTTATTGCTTCATGCTTCCACGACGGTTGAGCTTCCACGACGGTTTTTGTCAACCGTCGTGGTAGGGTCCAAAATTTTTTTTTAAATTTTTGGACCCTACCACGACGGTTTTTGGGGAAAACCGTCGTGATATGTTCCTGTACTTTTTTTTGTTGGTTGAGCTTCCATGACGGTTTTTGTCGACCGTCGTGGTAGGGTCCAAATTTTTTTTTTTAATTTTTGGACCCTACCACGACGGTTTTCGGCATATACTAAAGTGAATGAGGTTTTTACTGTTATCGTACCAGTATTGCACAGTAATTTTCCCCCCTCCCCCTCTTTTTCTCGTTCAAGCTACAGTAACGCACAGTGTTGAAAAGTACCCCACCCCGTTTTTCGCGCTGCTGCTATAGTAAAGCGCAGTGATGAACAGTGCATAACACCCCGTTTTTCGCGCTGATGCTACAGTGACGCACAGTGTTGCACAGTGCATTTACCTTTTTGCCCTCCTTCCCCTGGCTGCCGGATGAGGTTCTATATATACTAAAAGGAGGTATGAACAGTAAAATCACATTTTACTCCTCTAAGAATGATTGTCGGTTTTTTTGTCTTTTTCTCTTTCTCTTTCTACCTTTTTTTTCCCTCTCTCTCTCTCTCTCTTCTGCGCACGTCTCTCTCTCTCTCTCTTTTCTTTCTCTTTTGAATCTTCTTCGTGTCTCTCTCTCTCTTTATAATCAAATTATACTAATTATAGAAATAAAATTACTTAATATACTAAAGGAGGGTTGCCTTTTTACTGTTCACTGGACAGTGTTTTTTTTCCTTTTACTGCTTTGCTATGGTTTTTTTTTTTTTTTTTTTTTTTACTTTTGCTGCTTTGCTACTGTGCAATATTTCACCGTTTAATAACAGTGATTTTTGTTTTTGTTTTTTTTTTTTTATTTTTGTTGCTTTTCCTGTACTTTTTTTTATTGCTTCATGCTTCCACGACGGTTGAGCTTCCACAACGGTTTTTGTCAACCGTCGTGGTAGGGTCCAAATTTTTTTTTTTTAATTTTTGGACCCTACCACGATGATTTTTGGGGAAAACCGTCGTGGTATGTTCACATATCATGACGGTTTTCCCAAATAACCGTCGTGGTAGGTATTAAGGCGGGAGTTTTAAAAATTTTTGAATTAAATTCAATTATTTGCCCTCCAAACCCTTATTTCCCCTTTCTTCTTCCTGCTGCCGCCCATTATGTCTTGCCCTTTCTCTCTCTATTTTTTTTCGTTCCTCATTCTCTCTCTGCCGTTCTCTCTTTCTCTCTCTCATATTCTTGAAACTTTTGCTCTCCAAACCCTATTTCTCCCTTTCTCTTCTACCTTTCACTGCCGATTCTCCTCCTTGATTTTGTGTTTGTGTATTTTATATTTTCCTTTTCTCTCTCTCCACTGCTCTGCTTCTCTTTGTGTTTTTCTTCCTTGGATTTTTGGCGTCCAAACCCTCCATTTTGGGCTCCTTTTGCACTGATGGCCGATCATTCTATGTTTGTTGGTTGGGTTTGTATTGTTCATGGTTTTTTTCGTTTGGTTGTGTTTGTTCTCTCAAGATTTCGAAGTTCGGTCTTTATTGATTGTTCTTGGAATTTTTTTTTTTGGAAATTATTTTTGTTCCGAAAACTTTTGAGTTATTTTTTCTACTGGGTTTTGTTTATTTCATTATTTTGTAATGTTCACTTTTGATTCTTGATTTTTTGTTCCCCTATCTCCGAAGCCTAATTTTTGAATGTTGCATTATTTTTTGTACGGCCAGATGTTTTTTATGTTGAAAATGTGGATGCTGATCCTTATTGTCTTGTTTTATCCTTGAACGTTGTTTTTGTTACGATTTTTTTTTCCCTCAGAATTTGGGGGTTTTGGTTTGGGAACCCTAATTTTTTATTGAGGGTTCTCCCTCCCCCCTCCCCCTTTTTTTCCCCCTATCCGTACAGTATTTATGGTGGGAGTGTAAATTTTATTTCGGCTTATTAATTTTTCTCTCTCGGAACCCTTTTTTTTTTTTTTTTTTGCACCGTTCTGTTTTTTTTTCCCCTTTTTTGTGTTCGGTATATTTTTTGTGGCGCAAGTGTTGGTTTTAGTCTTGAGTATGTTGTTTTTTGCCTATTTCAAAACTTTTTGTATCTGTAAATATAAATATATATCTATACTGATATATATAATACAGATATCATAATGTAAATTTAAATAAAAAAAAAACAACTAAATTCTCAAAGTTACTGTAAATATATTACCTTCCTTACTTAACTACGCTTTATATACATTATTTATTCTCATAATTTTGTTGTTAACTTTTTTTCCCTGCTACCGTGCAACGCACGGGCATTAGCCTCGTGAGAAACTAAACAGAAGTAGACATAATTCCTTTAATTGTGAATGTTTTGAGGGTTTATGGATTGTATAAAATTTATAATATATATATATATATATATGAGGACAAACATATATCATCAAACTAAACAGTTTGGGGAGAACAAATCAAACAAACCATGATTTATTACCTCTGAATTATAATGAAAAAAACAAAATAGATTAAGAAAATAAAACATAACAAAACATAATGATCTGTTTCAAAGTTACTTATACTGGAAATGATAATGTAATTTTGTTCTGTTCATTATGTCAATGTGATTATGTACGATATTTAATTAGGTGGATTTTGTTCTTACTTTTAATTCTTAGAGAGAGGTGTGTGAAGAATAATTTTAGAATATTTTAGTCCTTCACAGTAGTTCTATGAATAGGAAATTCTATAAGAACAAAATTAATTACAAAAGCTGTGGGAAGAGTAGATAAAGGGGTGTTAATAGATCTCTCTCTTAATAAAATTCTAGTAAAACTAACTCATTAGCTTTCTTTTGAATTCTGTTCAATTATCTTTGTCTCAAAAGTGAAACTGGTGACCGAGCCGAGCAAAATGAAATTAGAATATAAAATTTAATAATGTAAAGTCGAAAGTTTTAATGGCATTAAACATTAAACATATTAAACTACTAAACAAAATGAAATTAGAATCCAAAATTTAATAATCTCGTTTCGCTCCTCATTAGTTCTTCGTTATTTTTAATTATTTTAAATAAAAATAATCTTTATAGAATATATAGCTATATATATATATAAAACATGTACATATATATACCAAAAGGGCCTGGACTTGTGCAACCAAACTATTGTGGTGAGAGTGTGCTAGGTTGCACCAAATTTGAGCGCATTATTCTTTTTCTTCCCTAAAACAAAATATAGTGAATTCTCAAATAATAATACTCTCAATAACAAATTAAAAAAAAATTAATTATTAAACTAAATCCAAAGCCAGACAAACTTTTTCAGCCGCCCTTGAATGATGTTTTTCTTTTTTTTTTTTTGGCTAAAATTTCTTATGGTCATAGAAGAGAAATAAAAAGTTGTTTAGAAAGATGTGCATTGCCTTTTATGGCTTTTCCTGGGAGGCTCTAGAGTAAAGTTTATTGAAAGTTTGGAAAATGTCGCATCAATTGACTCAAAAAAAAAAAAGTTCAAAGTAATGAAATTTGGTCTTGTTGAGCATAATAATTAAGATATTTTTATAAAGAAAAACGGCAAATAATTTCGCCAAAGGTGATGTAATAATAATGATAATATTATAATTTTGTATTATTTTTATTAGTAAACAATTTGTGGGGTCCACTTACGTACGTGGTGGGGATAAAAATATGCATAATTGGTGTTGATAAAAACGTGCATAATTGGTGTACATAATAATGAGCTTTCTTAAATACCTAACGACGACTTGAAACCACAGAGAAATTGACTTCATCTATATTCCAAAGCTGAACATGTTATTGTTTTTAGATCTCTTGCTTTTCTAGCTGAGTACAATTGTTCAGTAATAGTTGTTGTTTTTGCTTACCGGTTATGATCAAAGAAGCGTATGTTATGGTGTCAAAATCGATCCACGAAAAATATCGATTCAAGAATTTTTCAATAAACAATACCAATCTAAAAATCTTTCAATGATAATCAGTTACGAAGCTAGAAATCATTGTTATTTGGGGAGGGAGGGCTATACGCAAATTTGTAAATATATAATTATATAGACTAAAAAGAAAGGAAAAAAAGAAGGTTGAGGGGAACTTGAAAGGACTACATGTGTAAATTAATTTGCACAACGGGGGACGGGGGATAGTGTTGAGGAGGGGCTTAAGCCTTTCGCCTAGGCTCTCATTGACTATGTCCATGGTGGTAATCCTATGGTATCATCAATTATGATCATCACAATTCGTGGTGTTTGAATGTTATTAGAACAAAACATATGTTAAAAAGGGAGGGAGGGAAAGAGAAAAAAATAAATGACACATAAGAAAAGTGCTTGAATCTCACTATTTGTTGGGATGTGGATTTGACCAAAAGAACCTCTATCAGACAATTTGAGGGACCCCTTTAAATTAGCGTCCTATAATTAATAACATCTAATATATATGTGGTTTTAATTATTTACTTGATAAAAAATATAATTCTAATTAAATAAATAATGTATAAAAAAACACACACACACACACACAAATAACGGGTCACATGATCAATCTATAAGAAAATAAATAGAAGTAGACAAACTCTTTTAATTGTGAATGTTTTACAAGTTTAAGGATTGTACAAATTTAAAAAATATATATATGAGGACAAAATATATTATCAAAATAAACAGTTTGGGAGGACAAATCAAACAAACCATGATTTACTACCTCTTAATTATAATGAAAAAACAAAATAGATTAAGAAAATAAAAGATAACAAAACATAATGGTCTGTTTCAAAGTTTGTATTACTTTTGGAAGTTATAATGTAATTTTGTTATGTTCATTATATCAATGTGATTAGGTACTTTGGATTTTGTTTTTATTTTTTAATTCTTAGTGGGAGTTGTGTGAAATATAATTTAGAATATTGTTGCCCTTCACACTAGTTCTATGAATAGGCAATTTAATAAGAACAAAATTATTACAAAAACTGTCAGAAGAGTAAATAAATGGGCGTGACTAAATCTCCTCTTTGTAAAATTATAATGAAACCAATTCATTAGCTTTCTTTTAATTCTATTCAATTATCTTTGTCTCAAAAGTGAAACTGGCGACCGAGCCGATCAAGACAGATTTGATTGTTTTTTCAACCGTGCAAGATTCGGTTGTTTTGGTCGGTTTGCTTCGGTTTTGATTATACAGTGGGTCACCAGGTAGTATACAAGGGGTAACCGGGCATTTTTTTAAAAGCTTTTTGTACCCTTTTTTTTTTTTTAGTTTTTTGGATCAATAATTTGTTCTTAATAAAATAATATACATGGATATTGGATACTTTGATTTGATAGTGCTAAAACAAAGAAACAGATCCAAACGTTCCATAATTAAACATAATGTAAAGTCGAAAGTTTTAATGACATTGAACATTAAACATAGTAAACTACTACATAAAATGAAATTGGACTCCAAAATTTAACATTGTCATTTCACTCCTCATTAGTTCTTCGTTATTTTTAATTAATTTATATAGAAATAATCTTTATAGAATAATATCGATAGATTGTGCAAGTAGACTATTGTGCTGAGAATGTGTTAGGTTGCACCAAATTTGAGCGCATTAGTCTTCTTCTTCCTTAAAACAAAATATAAAACTGAGATTTGTCCCAACTCTGCAATTGCCTCTTCAATAATTTGAATCACAGCGAGTTAGTGAATTCTCAAATAACAAATTAATTTCCAGTTTGCATAGGGTATATTAATGTTGTTAGATTTTGGCGAAAAAGTAGGTTTTTTTTTTTTTGAACGGACTAATGAGCAATACCTTGTTACCACAATGTATGTCACTTTTATGTCAAATTTCATCGTTTAGGCTTTCAGAAGTTGTTTTTTCATTTTTTTTTTTTTCCTGTTTTTGTAACAAGTCGACTTAGAGATTTCGGTTTTCAATTCCGATTGTGTTTCTTTAATCCTTGAGTTTAATACTTTGAATTCATGTTCCCGTTAACGATTTTCCTTTTTCAAAAAGTTTCATTTTTTTAAAATAATATTAGGTTGTTTTGGCTTAGTTTTCCATTGTACCTTGTCCCATAATTAAGGACCTCCTCTTGTAATGAAAACAAAATTATGTTGAATGAAACTTCAAGTATTTACTTTATCTATTTTTCGATTCTCGGTATTCTTGATAAATCAACAATTTTTTTTTTATCAATTTTTAATATTCTATGTGAATCAGTAGATTTTAAAAGCGATTTTTGTGAAATTCGATGTGAATCAAAATAGTAACTAATATTTATATCTTAGTTTTTATTATTCTTATTTTCTACCACACTCTTCCGCTACATTAGATATTGTTTTAATCATTTCGTCTTGAAAAACATATTGGTGTTTTACCACATATACCACATGCAAAATCCACAATGTATATATATATACAACATACATACGAAGAACAAATCTCAAAGCACAATCTTTATGCTGTTGTTCAGCTAATTAGTTTCTCAACTGAGTACAAAAGAACATATAAGAGCAGTCACAAAACACACACCACACACTCCACGGAATGCTCTATCTAGTACACAAACGACAGAAAGGACAGAGTTATTAAGCAAACGACAACCAACTTTATTTAACTAAAGGACAAACGACACTAGAGTGCCTATTGGGCCAAACGACAAGCAATCAAGCTCCTGTATCAAGGTCTGTCATGTACTTCAGAACAAGTAATAAATCCAATATTTGAAGGGGATAAAAAAAAAAAAAAAAAAAAAAAAAAGCGTTGCGATTCCACACCCAACTCTACTGCACCCACCAGTAGCCTACAGTGTATCCGGCTCATCATCCATTCCGTTTCCTAAGCCTTCATCCGTATATCGATACCTGTAAATTAGAAAATTAGGAAATGAGGCCAGAGGACCCTCTTTTTTTATTTGACAGAAATTTTGTAAAATTAGAAAAATGAATGTTTTTTAAAAATTAGAAAAAAAAATGGTCAAGCAGGCAATCAATCACTAATATAACTAATATTAATATGTATCTTTTATTGACTGAACATGATAAATCACTAATTAATAATTATTTTCTGAATTAAAAAAATTCGGTCATTTGTCTAAATAAGTGTCCAAATTTTGTTATTTACCAAATTTTTCCTATAAATAAGTATCACATTCTGGTACATATTCTTGAACAGATTTTATTTTATTTTTTTAAATAATGAAAAAAAAAAAAGCAGCATGTCGAGATGAAAAGTAGCACAAACTAAGTATCAGATAGTCAAGGGTCCATTTAGGAGCTTTTTAGGAATGATTTGTTTTGTATATGAAATAGAAATGAGAATGCTTTGAAAATGATTTTGAGCTATTTTTTGAAGTTGTGCTTGATAGTGTTTCTAGAGAAATTGAATTGAGTACAAGAAAAAGTAAAAATGTGTCTGTGTATGTTTTTGAATATGTTTGTTGCGTGTGTAAGCTTTAAAAAAAACAAAAAAACATATATGGGAAAATAACTTTATTTTCTTTTCAAATTCCTTAACAAAAAACAAAAATGATTTTTTATTTTCATTTCTGTTTTCTTACTTGTGCAAAACAAAAGCTATTTCATAATCATTTTCAAAATAGTTTTATTGTAAACCGTGAGATATATTTCCAAAACATTAAGGAAACAATAGCAAACGAGGCCCATATTTTCCCTTTTACCTTATTTGATGTTGACCCATATTATTACCAAAAAGAAAATAAAAAAAATTAAAAAGAAATTTAATAAAAAGTGTAAAGAGGAATTTTGTACCTATTATATATTTGGGTGAGTGGTTACAATTAATTTGAATGTTTTATTTTCTTAGGATGTCATTCATCTGCATCGGTGGTTTCATCTTCACCTGGCTCATCTTCATGCATAGCATTTGATTCCTGATATCAAGTATTGTGAAAAAAAAACAATAAGCTCACAAAAATTTGGCAAACCGATCAATATCAAGTCAAGCAAATGAGCAAAAATAAATTAAAACAATCCCCAAAAAAAGATTCCAAGTGAGAAAGAACACGCACAGCATCGCATTCGTAATCGATTTCCATATCCTTTAGATCATCGCGATAAAGCATGTGGATACCGCACCGTTTCACTTCTTTCGTGGAATACTTGTCACGGAAACCAATAATATGATTAACAAATGAAAACTCAAGGGAGACCTCTACTGCATCGTGACAAGCATTGTAGTCTTGATGTTGATACCACAAGAACATATGATCTGAATTCAAAGGGACTGATGCTAAACATCGCTGTTCTAGGAGTTTAGAAAGCATCCAATCAAAACTGCAGACCTCTTTAGTATCTCTGATTTTAAAACTGAATTTACACTCGAAGTCGAAAATACTATCCACACAAGTTACTAATTCCTTGAAAGCTTTCCCATCAATAACAATGCAAAATGCGAAACCCAAGAAGTTGGCATTATGCCATTGTGGAGTGAGCGCGATAGTATAAGAAGAGCCATCAAATTGATAGCCGAACCATTTTGGAATCTGATTTCCCGGATAACACACAACTGTGGAGTCATCTCTCTGTTAAAAAATGACACCAATTATTCTTACTAGAACTAATGTATGAAAAAATTAGACAATCAAATAATAACAATACACTAGATTAAGAGACGTACCGGATTAAGTTTATGATGTAGTACTTTGGCCAAAATTCTCAGCTGGTAATCACTTAAAATTTCGTCCCGTGAATTTTGATCCATTTTCAAGCACTCAAAGAAATTCTGATAATCCGATGTTACCCCATTAGTGTGGAACCTATGCCGAGCTCGAAACCATTGTCTGAGTACTCTCTTAGAACTCGAAACCCTCTCCAATGACGAGCATCCGCTTGCATCAAGAGCATTTAGAGACAACGGAAGTTCTGGTATAGACCGAAGGTTCGTACAGTTCAAAAGCACAAGAGTTTTAAGATGAGACAACTTACAGATGCTGACTGGGATTGACTCAAGATTTGCACAGTTCTCCAGGTCTAGTTTTTTAATGCCAATAAGATTTCCAATCGACGAGGGTAGTTGTCTAATCCCTGTGTAGCTTAATCCAATATCTTCTAAACTCTCCATAGGCTTCAAGATTTCTGGGAGACTCTTTAGATTTGAGCAATAGTCAAGATTAAGCCTCCTAAGAGATCGGAACTCAAAAATATTACTTGGTAGACTCTCAATTTCGCAACCATGCAAGTCAATTTCCTGGAGACCCGAGCAATTCTCAATTGATGAAGAGGGAATTTCTTTTATTGCCGTCAATCCCAAATCTAATGTCTCAAGATTCCGTGGAAGCTGTACACGAAACTCATCAAGACTTAAGCACCAAGCTAGTCCGAGATATTTCAAGGATTTCAGCTTATGTATACTGCTAGGAATATTCGAAAGGGATTTGCAGTCATTGAGAATTAGTTCAGACAGATTTTCAAGAGAACCAATTGACGAGGGCAAAGACTGTATTCCGGATGAAGCTAAATTTAAGGATACTAAACCCGGGGATATGGTCTCTGGAAGAGCTGTAATTTTAACTTTAGAGCCCTTTACTCTAAGAATTTTAAGGGTGCTTGGTTCAAAGATTCTTTCTGGAAGAGTACTTGAAAGTTTTTCGCATTCCATCAAATTGAGTTCAATAAGCTTGTTACTTCGCAAAGTATTCCAAGGAACTTTAACCAAGTTTGCGCAATATTGGAGATATATTCTTTCAAGATTTGGAGCACGAGAAAGATCCGGAATTTCTTTCAAGTGGCGTGACCCAACGAGATTAATACATTTTAATTTGTCAAGGTCCTGAAAGAAAAAAAAAAAAAGAAGAAGAATAACCAAGAGAGATCTCATATATTATTATTTTATATATAAAGAATACAACAAATTGGTAAACATGTACCTGAACTCCGTCCCAAAGTCGCTCAAGTTTGCTATGTGGCATGTGAAGCTCGACAAGATTACTTGGCACAAAATTTGATGGGAAACACTTTGAAGGATATCCATGCCAATAAATATACCGAAGAGAATGAGGAAGGAATTGAAGATATTGACTAAGGAATTGAACATCGACATCAATCACCAGTAACCTCAAATTACACATGTTGCGGAAGACATAAGGCCACAAGTGTAGGACTTTTTCAAATTGATCAAAACAATGTTTCAAGAATATTCCTTCAATTTTATCAGTCCCCTAACATGATTCAAGAAATAAATTTAGATGGATAAGAGCATATAATTCCAACAAAACAGAAGAGCATAAGAGGAAGAAGATCAAAGCTTTATTAATTAACTACTAATTAGGAAACTCTTTTTAACATTGATTTTTTTCTTCCTAATTTAAGTTTATGCAACATTTTAACAAATTACTTCAACATTTATATATTTTTACGCTTACCTCATTGTTGTTCAGGACACGATATGCTTCTTCCGCTATCCACAACCTACTGCATTTTCCAAGTTGCTCTTTTGATTGTTGACGTACAATCTTCTGACCAATCTCTTGTAGCAAATCATGCATCCAGATGCTATTATCTGGGGCTACAATCCTCTGACCAATCTCTTGTAGCCAATCATGCCTCCAGATGCTTTTATCTGGGGGTACAATCCTCTGACCGATCTCTTGATGAAATTCATACAAGAATCTATTATCAGCGGGCTTGATAGTTATGAGAGACTTATCAATGAGATTATTCATACGTATACGTGCTGAGCCACAACCATCTAATATACCTTCTACAAAATCTCTGTCCCTCCCTTTAAAGAAACACGCAATATCAAGAAACATAGCCTTCTCCGAATCAGTCAGTCCATCATAACTTATTTTTAATTTCTCCTCTATATTTCCACGGCAATTTTGTTTCAGCTCATTCAGAATTGGTTCCCAACTTATGCCCTCGGGTTGAATTGAGCGAAGCCGCGAAGCCAAAAGCTTTATAACCAGAGGGATGCCTCCAGCATATTTTACCACCTCGCCAGTTAGCTTTCGATAAGACAGTGCTTGAGAGTTTCTTCTAAAAGCTATTGACTCAAAAAGCCGAATAGCTTCATCGTCACTCAATTCGGCAACCTCGTACGTTTCGTCTACTTCAACATAATTGAGCACTTCTTTATTCCTTGTTGTGATAATAATTCGACTACCGTCATGAAACCTGAGACAATTATCACCAAGTAAAACTTCTAGCTGCTCTGAATCATTCACATCGTCTAACACAACAAGTACTTTTGTACGGTGGAGCCTCTTCTTCACAAAATCTGGTAAAGATTTGGTTTCAAATTTTATATTCTCATCCTCCAATAATTCCCTAACTAGCTTCAACAGCAACTTATTACTCGATCCATTTTTCTCTGATTCCTCCCTAACATTTGCAAGGAAGCAACGACTCTTAAATTGATCGGAGAGTTTATTGAACACCACTTCTGCAAGGGTTGTCTTGCCTAGACCACCTATTCCCCAAATTCCTACAATACGAGTATTTGGAGAGTCAATACTTAACAATGATTTGATTTTCTCGATGCGTCCTTCGATTCCAATAAGGCCCTCAAAATCATCAAGCAATGGCACATCCTTCAATTTCCTCAAAATATCTTCAACAATTGCCTCAACTAATTCCGACTCATCCCTAAAATATTAAAGGATAAACTGTAGTTAGTAACAATAATTTGCAACTATGAAAAAATACCAAGACATTTTTGTCCATAGGTTATCAATGATGCTATATTTCTGTTTTAGTTCCTCAGCTTTTGATTTTGTTAAACTAGTCCTAAACTTTTTAGTATTGATAGTTTCGGTCACTGTCATTAAAATTAATGAATTTCTTTTTAAATTTAATGTATATAATCCTGTTTCAATTCCCTGTTAATATAAACATTTACATAATTAGTTACACTTAAATGTAAAAATGTCTTGCTTATTATTATTAAAACCCTAAAAAACTTGAATATTTCACAATTAGTGTAATAATTTCTTTAAAAATTTTCATTGTCATGGGTTAGGGCAGCGATATTTGTCTTGGATAAATTTCAGAAATCATTTGTCAATTTTAATGTTATGGACCAGTAAAGACTAAAGTGACAGAATTTTCATAGTTCGGGAACTAAATGGAAAAATTACCTAAATAAATTAGAGATCAAAAGCTTTTAGGTGGTAATTCTTTTTTGAATATATAAATCATCTATCTTGTAGCAAGAGTCCGTATAATGTGAACAAAAACTAAATTAGTCATGTAAAGATTTCATTAGGCATATATGTAGGAAGAAAATCAGTTCATATTAAAGTAAATAGAGATAACCTGAACTCTGAGGCTGTTGAATGAAACCCTGAAAGATTGGCTGCTTCACACAAAGCCTCCCTCCAGTCTTGCACCCGCGTGTCATTATTGAACCGTTGTTCATGCCGTTCAAATGCATCTTTAAAACTTCCTTGTTGGTTTCGTATATGACTCGGATCAACGTCATAAAAAACAGGAATAACAATTTTTTGATCATTTTGGCGGCATTTAAGTATATGGGCTAGTTCAGCTAAACACCATGATGAAGAAGCATAGTTTTCTGAGAAAATGACAACAAAAATCTTTGATCTTTCGATTGCTTCTAAAAGCTCGCATTTAATTTCATCTCCTCGTTTAAGATCATAGTCATCTTTAAAAGTTTTAATATGCTTCCTGAGTAAAGCAGCATAAAGATGGCTTGTGAATCCCCTACGAGTATCTTCACCTCGAAAACTGAGAAATACATCGTATTTCTCCGAATTCGGGGTGGAAGAAGAAGAAGGAACATCGGCCATAGCCATATAAATACCCCAACAAATCCTCACCCTTTGTATTCTAGAGTGAACGCTCTGTGCTAACAAATTGACTTTGGTTGACTGAAAATTTAGTAGTTTGACTTCCCTGCTTGCAAAGGCAACAGAACAAGATTCATACTCTGTTCTTGATTTGTTTACAAATTTCTAGAATTTGAAGATTACCAAAATTTAGCTTGTGAGAAATTAAAAAATAAAAAAGAATTGAAAAGAAAAAAGATGCACAGAAAGTAAAGCATAATTCTCCATATATTAAACTCCAAAAGAAAATTAAGGGGAAAAAAAACTGCAAATTCCAAATAAAAAATTATGGTACAATTCTAATATCAAATGGGGTTTTTCCAAAGTAGAACAAAAAAAAAAAAAAAAACTGAGAGAGAGAAGCAAGTAAACTCAAACTAAATTAGAAGAAAGAGAGGCAAACTTACTTGTACAATTATGAGAATATGAAGAGTCACCAATTTTTCATAACTTTTTTTTTTTTTTTTTGGTAAAAGAAAAACATGCAGCTTAAAGTCTTCTTCACGACATAGAAAAAAAAGGATTCATACCTTTTCTTTTTTTCATCAAAACTTCATAAAAACTCAAAACGTTTTTAACAAAAAAGCAAAAGGATTTATACCTAGCTTTCACAATATGACTTGATCTCCTTGAAGCCCTTTCTCCTTTGAAACCTCTTGAAATCTTGTTCTTGCTATAGAGAAAAATGACGTTAAAAACTAGAAGTAACCATGGCTTTTCTTGGAGACTTGGAGTAAAGTCACAAAGGAAAATCAAGAAAAACTTAAAACTTTTTACCTTGGTTGCAATTCTAAAACACCTAAGCTTCTTGGAATCGATGCTCGAGAGATTTCAGTGGGGAAAATGAAAGAAAAATTTTGTATTTGGCAAGTATTTCTTGAGAGGAAAAGAGAGAATTTTTGTGGATCCTTTGATCATGAAAAGAGAATTTGTGGAATTGTATGGGGAGTTTGATATAACGGTTTAAATCATCCAACTCAAACTTTTTTTTTATTATTTATTTTTAAGTTTTTATTTTTATTTTTTAAATTTTTATTATTTTTAAAAATTCAAAAAAATTTATTATTAGAACTTAAAATCTCAACTCAAACTATTCCACCAAACACCTCGTAATCTTCAAAATAAGGCTTATAAGTGCTAAATGCTTTTTTTTTTTTTTTTTTTTAACTAAGCATGTACATTGTCTGGTGGTTCGCTGACCCTTTTTTTTTCTTTCTTTTTTCTTTTTTTTTTCTTTTGGATAAGTTTCACGTAATATTCTTGTTCCATTAGTGACCATTCATTTAGAAGATATTTCTTCTTATTGTTGTACTGCTAATTTACTTTATGACAAATAATTATATATTCAGTCGATTTTTATTTTTGGCGGGAAATTTCAGAGCAATTGAAAAGCAAAGTTCCTCGATTCTTGTACTGCTAAAAGCCGCGTTCCAAGTGTGAAAGCCAAAAAAAAAAAAAAGAAAAAGGTGAAACGACGCCCTTTTTTCACAGTGGAACGCGGATTCTTGAGGACCCCATATAAGTCATCAAGTAAATTTCTTTGTAAACAATGCAAGTCCACAACGGAAGGCAACGATTTTTTGTTTCTTTCCCGACCCCCCCCCCCCCCCCCCAAAAGAACCTGTAGAGCTTATTATTTTTAAGTGTATGGTGTTGAATATCATTAGTATCTTTTAATATTGTTCTTTGATGTTAAAATTTTATCCCTCTTATAATATTCAATAGTGACTCTCTTTAGAATTTTTCCATATGATAATATTTAATATGAGGGTAAAAAATTTAGGATTCATTTAGTTTGTCGGTTGGAGATTAAATTTTTAAATTATATTAGTTGATTTTTTAAAAAATAATTATAGATTTTATTGATTTTTTTAAAAAAAAATAAAAATGATAAAAAAATTTTAGTTGAAGTTGTAATATCAAACATAGACTCAGTGTTAATATTTAAATATAGAAAGTGAGGTTCGAATTAACGCCAGATTCAACTCCTCTCTTCTCTTCTTTTTTCAAACAATAGATCGATCCAACTCTTCCTTGGCCAGATCCAACTCTTCTTTCTTTAAATAAAATAAAATAAAATAAAAAAGGCAAAGTCTGATGATTGATGAAGAAGTAAACAAGGCAAAGACCAATTATTTATGTTATGAGGTCAATGAGTTGTCCTTTCTAAGTTTTCTACTTTGACCAATCAGAACTTGCCATCTCATGAACTTCAATTTCTGTTTTTAATTTTTATTTATTTATTTATTTATTTTTTTGGACAAAATCAGTTTCCCAATGGTTTCTTTATTTGAGGAATTCAATGATGAAGGGCTATTTAACTCATAGGGTGAATTTTTTAGGAATATTTTTGGACAACTTAGATTAAACAGCTATATGAAAATAGTTTTGGTATTTTTACACCAAATTACATATGAAAAAAAAAAACAAAAACAAAAAAAAAACTTAAAATTTGAAAAAAATTTCCCAGACCACCATGGAAGATAGGGCCTCGACAGCTAGTGGCAGAGGATGCCCGACGGCTCGTGGCGGAGGGGGCTCGATGGCTCACGCGGCAGAGTGGGCTAAATGGCTGGCGCGGTGGAATGGACTTGCAGTGGTGACTAAGGCAAGCCTTGTGCCGGATCTGGACTATCGGCGGAACAGCCCTCGCCTCCAACGGATCTGTACGACCCACCGTGGGTGATGCTCGCAACCTTCGGCAACCCACCGGCCGACATCGCAACTGTCCCCATGGGTGACAACATCTCACTACGGCACTAAGACTCTCCTCCGTGGCTCCGCCCAAACACCGGCAACCTCTTCTTTCACCTCCAAACCGACGATTTTGTGTTTGAAGCACCGGCTTTCGAACTGGCACCTGAAGTGGCAACGGCTACGTTGACCTTGAGCAGCCCATGATTTCTTTTCTTCTTCTTTTTTTTCCAAGTGTAATCATTTATTGTAATCCTATAATTGTTTTGGTGCATATTTTTAATCCAAACCGTCTAAGATTAATCTAACGGTTGAAAATTTTTACCCTATCAATAGTAAAGTAGCTTTATCTTATTGTAAAATTTCCCTTCTTATCTTTGTCCTTTAGAAATTCACAAAAGTCTTTGTATATAATATAATTTGCATAAAGAAAGTTCTACAACGAGACTTCCACACTTTTATCTTATCAATGGGCTAAAAGTTTTGGATTGTCGGATTAGTTTTGATGGTTGAGATTAAAAGGATACACAAAAAAATCGTAAGGCCAGCTACACCAGATTAGCATTTCACAAAACATTTCAAAAAAAAGAAGCCCCTCCCCCACCAGCAACCACCTCCACCAAGCTACCGGACTGGGAATCTCATCGAAGGCCAGAATGGAGGCGGCAACTTTCCGATGGAGACGACGGCATGGGGAGGCGATGGGCAATCGATCTGCACAAACATGGAAACATCCCTCCGTTGGATTTGCGCTTCTATGGTGGTACTGCTCGCGAACTGGTCTATCCAGAAAGCTTGCGATGTTGGCGAAGGTGACTCGCTGTCACGCTGGAACCGGTGGACGGAAAAGTCACGGGCTTGCCGAAGCCCCTCCCTTCCGCTGGATCTGTGTGGGTGAGTGATGCTCGCTACCATTGACAAGCTCTTTTGACCTCCGAAATCATGACGATCTGCAAACCAGCGGAGTCTCCAGGCCAGATCTGAACTCTTGCAACCCCAACAACGCACCAGGTGACTATCAAACTCCAGGGGTCGACGGCATTGGCGAGCTCCTTCGCCTCGCGGTCTCGGAGATCCTCGTCGATCGTCCCTAGCACTCGCTGGGGAGCCACGTCGGAGATGACGTTGGTTGGGTGGCCGACGAGACCCACGCCCACCTCCTTCCTCGCCTCCTTTATCTCTCGATGACGGCGGCCATCTTTCACGGTGGGAATAAATTTTTTTGATTAGAATTGTTTGCAATCAAATGGAGTTGGACGCATGATAGTTTCTTGTGCCAGATGACACCTACACCGCTTATCAATCCAATGGTAAAAATTTTTACCCCACCATAAAAGTAAAAAATCTTACATCATTGTAGAATTAGCTTTTGCATAAATAAACTACTAAAAAAAAAGATATTTCTCCGGGAATCTATAAACTAAATTAATAAAAAAATTAAAACATTAAAACATTATAATTCAAATTGTCTATAAAACATGTAAATATATTTTTATAATGATGAATATAAATAAAGTGGGTACAAAATATGAAGAGCTTCTCCTACTCTCACTCTACATTTATGTAAGGGATTAATCTCAACTCTCGTAATCATTTTAACCCTCGTACTCATCCCATATTTATATATTTCCTATATTCATTTTTAACGGAGTGAACACTGGCGCACACGATGAGTAAAAATGACATCCTTATCTTTTAGGATTGTCACATTAAGGAATGGTAATAAATGTAAAACAGCTACGCCTATCTTTTAGGGTTGTCACTTTTAGGGTCATCACTCTAATCTTTTAGGTTGTCACTTTAAAATAGGGTAATGAAGGGAAAACAGCTGCATTCTATCTTTTAGGGTTATCACTTTAAGGTAAGGTAATTAATGGAAAACAGCTACATATATAAATGTCGTGTTGTGTATCTCGTCATGTGGATTGCCTGTGACATTAACTTCCACTAACAAGGAGCCAAAGCCTTATCACGTTCAGATTTTTTTTTTTTTTTTTTTTTTTTTTGTAGTTCTAATTTGTTAGATTTTAATCCATTTTTATTATTTCTATATTTTATGTTGCAATGTGATATAATTATTCCAAATTATGTTAGGAAAATTTTTTTTATTTAATAAAATATTAGACGGTCATCAAAATTTTTACTGATTCATCCAACAACTTATTGAACACATATCAATATTAATCATGATCAATCAATATAGTGTCTTATATAATTGACCAATGTATTATATAATTGATCATTTAAAAAAATTAATTGAATAATTTTCCTGATTTTAAAAAAATTCAACCACATTATAAAAAAATAAATAAATAATAAAAATAAAAGCCAGCTTAGAAACGATGAATTTACCAATATCCCTTGAAAATAGTCTTTGAAAAGAATACAATGATTTCAACATACAATATCAACCACAAGTGTCAACAAAAACAAAAGATAACAAATAAGATATACATTGTCGGTCAAGTATTTATTTATCAACTAAATCCAATGCCAAACAAACTTTTGCAGTCGTGCTTGAATGATGATGATGATTTTTTTTTTTTGAGTAATTAATTAAAATAATTCATGAATTCTTAATAAAGTGATTGTTTGGTCCCAATTTTTTTTTTAATTTTTGATCAAAATAACCTGAAACTCTCTAAATATTAGTAATCTTAGTCATTTCCATCCAATTCCGTTAAGTGTCTAACGGAATGAGTCATGTGCAATACATATGATCTAATTTATGAGGGTATTTTAGTAATTAATAATAATTAATTTAATAAAAATTTAAAAAATTTAAAATTCATTTCTCTTTTCTCTCTCTCTCTTCATTTCTCAAAACCCAAATCGACAACCGAGGGAGGAGGATTGGGGATGGAGAAGAAGGTGGGGCTGGGTTTGAAGTTGAGTCATGCTAAGTCTTGAGTTCGTTTTGTTGGGGGAGGGGTGGCGAATGGTGGGGCGGTGAAGAGTTGAGGGGGTTGGGTTTTATGGGATTTGTGGGTGGGGAGAGAGAGGCAGGCGACGAAGAAGAAAGTGTTGCTACATTTTGGAGCTGTGTTTGACGAATGGCAGGGCCGGGGGGGGGGGGGGGTGGGGGGTGTGGGGTGAACGGTGGAGCGGTGGGTTGAGGGGGTTGGGTTTGATTTGTGGGTGGGGAGAGAGAGGAGGCTTTTTTGGTTTTTTGGTTTTTTGGTTTTTTTTAATGTTATTGGTGTGAATAAGGATACATATTTTCGTCTTTTCATAGTTAATTGATCTCATGTGATAGGTCACATGACTCATTCCATTAGAAATTTAACGGAATTGGACAGAAAGGAGTAAGATTGTCAATATTTAGAGTTTAGGGTCATATCGATTAAAAATAAAAAAGAAGAGACTAAATCGTCACCTTATAAAGAGTTCATGGATTATTTTGGTCAATTATTCTTTTTATTTTTCTTTTTATTTTTCTTTTCGTCTCTCTCTTTGTTTTTTTTTTTTTTTGGCTAAAGTTTCTCATGGTTACTTAGCATAAGAGAAATCAAAAGTTGTTAAGAAAGATATGCATTATCTTTTAAGGCTTTTTCCTAGGATAACTTAACGGTAAAGTTTGTTGAAAGAAAAGTATTTAGGATATTAATTATAACACCAATTTTTGAATATCAATTTATGTGACATATGAGTTATCATTTTTTTAATTAAAAGTGTTTTAAAAGTTATCATATCAATTGATTGTATATATTAATAAAAATATAATATATGAGTTTAATTCTTAAAAAATTAGGATTAGAGTATTAGAGTTGGTGTTTTTGACATCATTTTCATTGAAAGTTTGGAATACGTTGCATCAATTGACTACATAAATGTTTTTTTGTTAAAATTTTTTTTTTTGACCAAAAAAGTTTTTGTTTTTTTTTTGTTTTTTTGTAAACGACTAAAAAAAAAGTTAAGAGCAATGGAACTTGGTCATAGTGAGCATACTAATAACTTTGCCACCATGATAGTGCAAAGGTGACGTAATATTTATCAGTATTATTAAACAATTTGAATGGTTCATTTACGTGGGAATAAAAATATTCATATATAATTGGTGTATATATTAATGAGCTTTCTCAAGTACCTATAACAACGACAAAACCACAAAGAAATTGACTTCACTTATGTCCCTAAGCCAAAAAAATGTTACTGCTTTTGGATCTCTTGGCTGGAAGTGCAATCGTTCAGTTGTTTGTTTTTTTTATCGTGAATAGTTGTCGTTCATAAAAGTGACTAAGCAGGAGGTTGGATATCAGGTACTAACTTAAAATTTTTATATCAGTTTTTTTTTAAATTAATAAAAATTATAATTAATTTTAAAAAATTAACTAACTTTAACTTAAAACTTTATTTTTTAACTGATGTACCAAACGCATCCTAAATCTTAGTGTATCTTGGAATGTGAAGGAAGATCTCTATTTAAATAAGGAGACCTCTATTTTACTAATGGAGGGATCCACTATCCATTAAATTAGCGTCTCACTATTTTACCAAAATATATATATATATATATATATATAGGCATTTCACTACTAAGGATATCTAATTGTGAGATTTTAATTATTTATTTAATTAAAATCTAATTCTAACCGAGTAAATAATATCATATGGGTTAAGTTCACTATTGACGTCCAACTAGATCATAATTAGATCAAAAGTTCAACCGATTGAATAGGGCCCACTTCAACTAGGAGGCCGAAACGATGATAACATATGCAATGTTAGCAGAAAATTCTTGGAGTTATAAAACTTGTTTCATTTTGATCCTCGACTTTTATTTTATAGTTACACTGAACTATCTTAGTATTATCTAAATGTCCCTCTTATGATGGTTCTGTTAACTTTTCGATGAAAAGTGATAATGCGACTATCATGTGATATGTTGTAAAAAAAATAATAACAATTATGCGGTTACTCCTATCTTAGAAGAATGAAAATTGTAGCTTAATCTTCTTCTTCTTATAATGTTTTGATCCGTGCACAGAACATTGAAGGATGGCTTTATCTTCTCTTCACGACCGAAAATCTTCATGCCAAAATTAATAATTCAGGAACAAGTAAGACCATCTCCAATGTATATATCTATGTAATACTATATTTGCTATAAAAAAGTATGAAAAATAACATTACTCAACTTTATACTCATTTCATAATATCATTTATAGTGCATTTTTTAAACTTTTGTCATCATTATTATGTGTTAAAACTTATAAAAGTGAACTTTTAACATTTAAATAATTTAAGAATAAAAATATGATACTAGGGTAAATTACTTTTTAATTTATAAACTTTTAAGTTTGTGCAACTTTGGTCAATGATACCCTTAAACTATTAAGATGTTACGACAATAGTAATTTTCGTTAATTTTTGAATGCAATCCATTAGTAATTTGATCAAAAATTGATGCTAATTAAGGGATTTCATCCAAAAATTAATTGAAATAACTATTATAGTAACATTTTAATAATTTAAGGGTATTGTAATTTTGATCTCTGATCTTTTTTTATAGCTCGAATACCTTAAACTATTAAAATGTTACTATAATAGTCGTTTCAGTTAATTTTTGGATGAAATCCGTTAGTTAGCATTTACTAATTGATTCCGTCTATAAATTAAGGAAAATGACTATTATAATAATATTTTAATAATTTAGGGACATTTTAGTCACGAAAAAAAAATATCAGAGATCAAAATTGCACAAACTTAAAAATGTTGAGACCAACTTAGCAATTTACTCCATTGTATTAATCTCATGAGAAAGTGAAAGCAACAACCAATAAAAATCAAATATTTTGATATTGAGTATACCTCGTGACAAATTTGCTAAAAAGATCAATATATGACAAATTTGACATGAACAACAGTACTACATTGGAGAACATTTTTTTCATTCAAATATCAAAATTTTCCATTATCATAACAATTTAACATTATATTAGAGATACTCTAAGACCTAAAGAGAACAATAGTGCTAAAAATTCCCCTTCAAGATCTGCCGTTTTCACCATTCTACTTTTAATGAAGGCTCACATGATGTCATGTTTACATCCAACCAAAATTTGACAGAAAAACATATAGAGGGGCCATTTATATAATATCAAAATAGTTTGGGGTAACTTGATATGTAAAATAAAAATCTGATACAAAATGGGACAAGCGCTAAATTCAGGGGGTCTACTTGTAAAAATTAATCCAAACAATTCAAAACAAAAAAGAACATCCTTTGACTACTATCTACGCATATGACCCAAAAACAGGGGACGCCAAACCCAAACCCCCGAACACACATAAAAAAGAATATATTTATATTTAAAATAAAAAAAAAAAAAAAAAAAAAAACAACAACAACTACAATGGCGGAGAAAGGAAAAGCAGATGCGCAACTGTTTGAGCTCCTCTCAAATCTCCTCCATCAGGTATTATCACAAATTGATTTCCTTTCTCGTTTTCATACCCTTTTTGTTTTATTTTTTCTTTTTTCCTGTCATATGTTCAGTTTACAAATCTCGTTCCTGATTGATTCTTGTTTTTATCCACCAGAACACGATGAATTTACAAATCTGGGTTTGTTTTGTTTTGTTTTGTTCGGATATATTTTTATTTTTATTTTTTATTTTAAAGAAGACAAGGAGGGTGAGAAAGCAGTAATTTTTTTTCCGCTAGGCTACAGTGGAATTGGACAAATTTATAGAGGTGATTCTACAAATTTTTGTAGATTTCTAGATTTCAAAAATCAGTAGAAACCATGTTGTTGGTATTTCATGTCGTGAGGAACATTTGTAAAAGAGACTAGAGTGTCAATTATCTACATTATGTGACAGTGAGAGATCGGACCGATAACATTCTTTTTTGATTAGGTATGGCTTAAACTATTCCTCAAGCCCGGAAATTGGTTAACCATAGACATATTTTAGTGGATTTATCAAGTTATAGCTGCAAATCTCGATTTATGATTACAGCAAGAGATGAACGAAACTTATAAGTCTCTTGTGAAGAGGATTTGGTGCATGATTCATAATTTTCTCAGTCGAATCTACACCTCTTTTCTACTTGTCACGCCTTTTATTAAAATAAGCTATGGAGTAGACATGAAAGAAATTTGGCTTTTCCTATCAGCCGCTTTTGTAATTCAGGTTAGATTCATCTTTATTAAGTTTGACAATCGTTTTTTTGCAGTCTCGTTAAGCTTTAATTGCATATTCTTGCATTTTAAAGTTTTTTTGTGCTGTTAAAAGTACAATGTCATGTCATGAGACAACGAAATAGGAAGGAGTTGTATGCTATCTGTATAAATAGGTAGCTTCAAGAAAATTTAGGACTGGATCTATTTGTGATGCGAAGAGAAAAGAGGAAGATGTATCTTTATTCCGAAAGGACCTTAACAAAATCACAGGATGACTTCCGTTGATTTTTAATTCTTTTTAACTGCCTAGGACAACTGATGAAAGCTGTGACAGATGAGTTTGGTTACCAACATAAAACGCAGCCAAGTAGTATTGTGGGGGGTTACTGGTTGAAGATTCTATGGTAGACACCTTTGTTTAGCTTCCTGAGTTTCAGTGCAGCCTAGTAAAATGGAAAGAAGTGGTTGGAGAGTTGCTGATGAAGATGTTGGCTAGAACTCCTTGAAGTGATTTTTACTTTGTGTTTTGTTTTGTTTATTCGTATATTGGTGAAAGCTGTTCGATGCGTGTCTAAAATGGTTTTTTGTTTTTGCTTCTCTTTGCCCCAAAAATGGAGTTATCTGAGTAGTTCGAATTTTTAGCAGGTGGAATCGTTGACCAATCAAGAAGAAGTCGAATTGCGTTCCAAAATCGAGGCACTTGGATTAGAGGTTACCAAAGTTCCTTCGACTTCAACGCACAATCTGGATGAGGTACCTACTGTGCCTGTTTTGGAAATTTTCATGTGTTCGACTTTACTTACTTCACTTTCAAGCTTTTGAGTATGGGAATTTTCTTTTTGTATCCTCAAATTCCGAGTATCCGGCTATAAAGATGAGCATCTCATACTCGCGCTTCATGTTTGCTGAACTATCATTATGGAACAGCTTGAAATAGCCAAGGAGTTGGATAAATTATCAGCCAAGCTGGATGACGTAGACGAGATGATATCTTCAGCAATGACTACAGACCCACAGGTGCAGTCGCTCTTGAGCGGCGCTGCCGACGTATGGATGCCGCTTATCACTGCTACTGCCGACGTGCGTCGTAATTTCACAGCATCTATTGAAGAAAAAAAAACCCCAAGCGCAAGAGAAGGCTTCTGATTAGTTGTGCAATTCCAACATCTTTTTCATTTATTTAATTGTTTTCCCCCGAGATATTGCCGAATAGGTTCTTATGCTGTTGTTAATATGTGAGAGAAGAAGTAATGATAAAGAAAACTAACTTTTCTTCTTCGTCACCATCTCCATCTCCATCTCCGTCTCTCCCCTTTGTTGAAGTCATACTCTGTTCGGTACTAATGAAAGAAAAAGAACGGAGAAAAATATAAGAACTTAGGTTATCATAATCGGGTTTCGAGTTTTTCACTTGGAAGTCCACCAAGCATTAGAAAGATTGCAGATGTTGTGAATTTATGGTCAAATTTTTAACAGAAGTTAGTCAAAATGAATAAAACGAATAATCGATTGGGCCATTGGAAACCGTTGGCAAAATTTATAAAGTATTATAACCAAAATAAGTAAGAAAAATGAAAAGGGAATGGACAATACCGGAATTTAGAGAGGTTCACTAAATATATGCTACGTCCTCTGTGAGTATAGTCTCTTTTCTGTATATGAGTGTTCTTGAATATAATGAATTGTAATCTTCTGAATGGATTTTGACAGTGTAAGAGTAAGTAAGAATCAGACAAAACTCGTCCTCTTTCTAAAGGGGGGTCTTCCTCTATTTATAGAGGAAGATCAATGGGTTTGAATCCATAATATGTGGTGACAGGATTCCGCTTGTTGCCCTTAGGGACACATGTGAATATGACAATTATGATTCAAATTTGACGGTTACCGGAGTGAATCTTAATCTCAGATCATGGATTTAACAGTTATAGATATGACGTCATTGTCACTCATGAGTTTATCAGTTTCCATAGTTCGTAAACATAATCCAAAACAAAAACAAAGTAAGGTGAATTTTTTGTATAGCATATTTATTTATTTCTTGGTAGAAATATAACACATTTATTTGTTACTATAAAATTGTAATAGATTTTATATTTTTGAACTTGTTGATTTACTTTCTTTCCCTTGGTAGTTATTATGTTTTTGAAGGTTTTGAAGTAAGAAAGATAGGCCTTAGACGGATTCTGATTGAAGGGTATTTTCGTATTTTTATTTTAATTTTTTAACCAAAATATGCTATTTGATTATAATATTTTAAAGAAAGATATGCATTGCCTTTTATGGCTTTTTCCTAGGAAAGCTCAAGAGTAAAATTTATTGAAAGTTTGGAAAATGTTGCATCAATCGACTTTAAAAAAAAAAAGGTTAAAAGCAATGAAATTTGGTCATGTTGAGCATAATTAACAAAACAAATGTTAAAAAGGGTGAGAGGGAAAGAGAGAAAAAAATGACGTATAAGTGAAGTGATTGAATCTCACTATTCATTGGGATGTGGGTCTTATATAAAGAACCTCTATCAAACTGAGGAACCCCACTAAATTAGCATCCTACTAATTAATAACATCTAATATATGTGTGATTTTAATAATTTATTTGATAAATAATATAATTCTAATTAAATAAATAATGTAAAAAAAAATAATACAAACACATGTGATGGGTTACATGCATCAATCTATGAGAAAATAAACAGAAATAGACACAATTTCTTTAATTGTGAATGTTTTGAGAGTTTATTGTACAAAATTAAAATAAAAAAAATGAGGATCAAACATATATCATCAAACTAAACGGTTTGGAGAGAACAAATCAAACAAACCATGATTTATTACCTCTTAATTATAATGAAAAAACAAAAAAGATTAAGAAAATAAAGCATAACAAAACATAATGGTATGTTTCAAAGTTTGTATTGCTTTTGGAAGTTATAATGTAATTTTATTCTGTTCATTATGTCAATATGATTATGTGATTTTTGTTTTTATTTTTTAATTCTTAGAGGGAGGTGTGTGAAGAATAATTTTAGAATATTGTTGTCCTTCACACTAGTTCTATGAATAGGCAATTTTATAAGAACAAAATTAATTACAAAAACTGCTAGAACAGTAGATACATAGGCGTTAATAGATCTCCTCTTTGTAAAATTATAATGAAACTAATTCATTAGCTTTCTTTTAATTCTATTCGATTATCTTTGTCTCAAAAGTGAAACTGGCGACTGAGCCGATCAAGACAGATTTGATTGTTTTTTCAACCGTGCAAGATTCGGTTGTTTTGGTCGGTTTGCTTCGGTTTTGATTATACAGTGGGCCAGCAGGTAGTATACAAGGGGTAACTTTGTACATTTTTTTTTTCAGTTTTTTGGATCAATAATTTGTTCATAATAAAATAACATACATGGATATTGGATACTTTGATTTGATAGTGCTAAAACAAAGAAACAGATCCAAAAGTTCCATAATTAAACATAATGTAAAGTCGAAAGTTTTAATAACATTGAACATTAAACATAGTAAACTACTAAACAAAATGAAATTAGAATCCAAAATTTAACAATGTCGTTTCACTCCTCATTAGTTCTTCGTTATTTTTAATTAATTTATATAGAAATATTCTTTATAGAATAATATCGATGGATATAATACATGCACATATATATAACAAAAGGGCTTGGACTTGTGCAACTACACTATTATGCTGAGAATGTGTTAGGTTGCACCAAATTTGAGCCCATTATTCTTCTTCTTCCTTGAAAGAAAATATAAAACAGAGATTTGTGCCACCTCTGCAATTTCCTCTTCAATAATTTGAATCACAGCGAGTTAGTGAATTCTCAAATAATAATACCATCAATAACAAATTAAAAAAAAAAAAAAACGAAACTCATGGGACATTGATGCGGTGAAGCAATAATTGGGTTGGGATTACCGCAAAGACCAAATACAATAATTTTCCAGTTTGCATAGGGTATATTAATGTTGTTAGATTTTGGCGAAAACGTAGGATTTTTTTTTTTTTTTTGGAAACGGACTAATGAGCAATACTTGTTACCACAGTGTATGTCACTTTTCGGTCAAATTTCATGGTTTAGGCTTTTAGAAGTTTTCCTTTTTTTTTTTTTTTTTTTTTCCTGTTTTTGTAACAAGTCAACTTAAAGTTTCGGTTTTCAATTTTGATTGTGTTTCTTTAATCCTTGAGTTTAATTGTTTGATTTCATATTTCCCGTTAACGATTTTCCTTTTTCAAAAAGTTTCATTTTTTTCTTTTATAATATTAGGTTGTTTTGGCTTAGTTTTCCATTGTACTTTGTCCCATAATTAAGGACGTCCTCTTGTAATGAAAACAAAATTATGTTGAATGTATCTCCCACCTTCCTGTATAGCAAAAAAAAGCACAAACACACGAAAGAAGGGCAAACTATTAATTAAGAAATCCATTAAGTTTAGTAACGATAATCAAACAATTAATTAGTTTTTATTGGAAAGACACCTCAAACTTACTGTTGCAGAGCTCCCGCAAGGCGTATTTTCCTCCACTTGCTAGTGATCTCTTATCCTGCCTCTTAAGGGAGCAATTGATATATGTTGCCGCTCTTTGCCAAGCTTTTTCATGAGCCAATAATCGAAGCTTCTATTGAAAAGCACCATGTATCCCATAGATATTCCGATCACCATTCCGCTTCCATATCCCATCATCACCACCTTCCAATCAAGCATTCCCTCTTCATGTTCTTCATCATCACCTTGATCATGTTGTGCCTCATCATTGCTACATGATTTAGACATAGGAAACCCGCACAATCCCAAGTCTCCAATGTAAGAATCATTGCCGAATGTATTGAATTGTGGTCCAGTGGGTATTGTACCCTCCAATTTGTTTCGAGAAAGGTTCAAGAACGAAAGCGATGTTAAATCTGCCAACTGAGCTGGAATGTTTCCGACAAGCTCGTTAGAACAGAGGTCTAGCCATTCAAGGTTTGTCAAATTTCCCAACGATGATGGAATAAAACCATTTAGCTTATTATGAGAAAAGTTGAGGCCCTTGAGTGATTCAAGCCTTCCAATCAACTCTGGTATCCTACCCGTGAAATTATTGCTTGAGAAATCAATTATCGTCAGGATTGTCTGGATTTTCACCAGCTCATAATCAAAGCCTTTCATAGTCACAATCACAGAGTCCTGATAATAATCATCTCCCATGTACTCCAGTTTGACTTTCTCTGCATTCATCATTGCTTTGAAATTCTGAAAGTATGTTATTGGAAGAGTACCGTTGAACTCGTTGTATGACAAATCCATGATTCTTAAATCACGAAAATTTCGAGTACTTTACTTTATCTATTTTTTCAATTCTCAGTATTATTGATGAATCAATGAATTTTTATATCAATCTCCAATATTCTGTGTGAATCAGTGGATTTTAAATCGATTTTTATGACATTCGATGTGAATCAAAATATTAACTAATATTTATCTCTCGGTTTCATTATTCTTATTGTCTACCACACTTTTCTGCTACATTAGATATTGTTTTAATCGCTTCGTCTTGAAAAACATATTGGTGTTTTGCCTCATATACCACATGCAAAATCCACAATGTATATATATACACAACATATATACGAAGAACAAATCTCAAAGCACAATCTTTATATTGTTGTTCAGCTAATTAGTTTCTCAACTGAGAACAAAAGAAAATATAAGAGCAGTCACAAAACACACACCAGAGTACCCTCTTTCCAAACACACCACGGAGTGCTCTATCTTGTACACAAAAGACAGAAAGGACAGAGTTATTAAGCAAACGACAACCCACTTTATTTAAGTAAAGGACAAACGACACTAAAGTGCTTTGGCAAGCAATCAAGCTCCTGTATCAAGGTCTGTCAAGTACTTCAGAACAAGTAATAAATCCAATATAAGAAGGGGGAAAACAGAAAAAAGAAAAAAGCGATGCGATTTCACACTCAGCTCTACTGCACCCACCAAGCAGCTTACAGTGTATCCAGCTCATCATCCATTCCGTTTCCTAAGCCTTCATCCGTATATCGATACCTGTACATTAGAAAATTAGGAAATGAAGCTAGATGACCCTTTTTTTTATTTGATCGAAATTTTGTAAAATTAGAAAAATGAATGTTTTTTAAAAAGTTAGAAAAAAAAAAAGGTCAAGCAGGCAATCAATCACTAATATAACTAATACTAATATGTATATTTTATTGACTGATTATGATAAATCACTAATTAATAATTATTTTTTTAATTAAAAAAAATCGATCATTAACTAAACAAGTGTTCAAAAATTGTTATTTACCGAAATTTTCCTAGAAATATGTATCGTATGTACATATTCTTGAACAGATTTTGTTTTATTGTTTAAAAAATAAATGAAAAAAACATGTCAAAATGAAAAGTAGCACAAACTAAGTAATAGATAGTCAAGGGCCCGTTTAAGAGCTTTTTGGGAATGATTTTATTTTGTATATGAAATAAAAATGAGAATATTTTGAAAATGACTTTGAGCTATTTATTTGAAGTTGTGTTTGATAGTGTTTCTAGAGAAATTGGATTGAGTGCACGAAAAAGTAAAATTATGTTTGAGTATATTTCTAAAAATATTTATTGAGTGTGTAAGGTTAAAATACAAAAAAAAAAAAAAAAAAAAAGAATAGCTGCGGTAAGCCCTTTATATATACCCTATCGATAAAGCTCATTTCTAAACCGTTAAAATATAATCGAACGGTTGACATATTGTTTGTGTATCATAATTATCATACACCTTACCTCATATCAGTATAGATTAATAAACCCACCCTTTTCCTCCCCTGACGCCGGTGCACCCCCCCCCCCCCCCCCCCACCCACCCCCCTGACGCTCAAGCCCCCCTCCCTCCCTAACGCCAACGAGCCCCCCTTAACGCTCAAGCCCCCTTCCCCAGATGCCAACGAGCCCTAAAGCCCCTCTACCCCACCTTTCCCCGATGCCAATGAGCCCTAAAGCCCCTCTACACCCTTTTCCCCGATGCCAACGAGCCCCAAAGCCCCCTACCCCCCCCCCCCCCCCCCCCGGCACTCGAGCTTAACCGACCCCCCCTCGCTTAGCGCTCGAGCCCAGACGAGCCCCCCGAAGCCAGATCTGGTAGCCGTTTGGGGGGGGGGGCGTTGGCATCGGGGAAGGGGGGCTCCTCAGTGTTTTCGCCGGCGTCGGGGGCCTGCCAGTTTTTGATTGAGAAACCTTTTTTTTTTTTTTTTGTATTTTTGAACTGTTTTGAATTTCTATTTTTTTATTTTTACTATATAATATTATGAGTTAAGATACATTACAGCTATTATGTACAAAAAACATATCAACCTTCGATTTAATCAGATAATTTAAAAATGAGCTCTATCGAAATGATATATAAAAATGACTTTCTTGCAAATTCTCAAAAAAAAAAAAAAAAAAAAAAAAACAGAAATGAAAAAATAACTTTATTTTATTTTCAAATCCCTTGAAAAAAAAACAAAAAACAATTTTTTATTTTCACTTTTGTTTTTTGACTTGGTGCAAAACAAAAGTTATTTCATAACCCATTTCCAAAACATTGAACACCGTGAGATATCTTTCCAAATCGTTATGGATACAATACCAAATGGGCCCCATATTTTCCCCTTTACTTTATTTGCTGTTTGACCCATATTCTTATCAACAAGTAAATAAAAAAATTAAAAAGAAATTTAATAAAAAGTGAAAAAAGGAATTTTGTACCTATTATATATCTTCGATGAGCGGTTAGGATTAATTTGAATGTTTAATTTTCTTAAGATGTCGTTCATCTGCATCGGTGGTTTCATCTTCACTTGGCTCATCTTCATACGTAGCATCTGATTCCTGATATCAAGTGTTGCGAAAAAAACAATAAGCTCACAAAAAATTTGGCAAACCGATTAATATCAAGTCAAGCAAATGAGCAAAAATAAATTCAAACAATCCAAAAAAAAAAAAAAAAAAAATCCAAGTGAGTAAGGGATCACGCACAACATCACATTTGTAGTCGATTTTCAAATCCTTTAGATCGTTGCGATAAAGCATGTGGATACCGCACCGTTTCACTACTTTCGTGGAAGACTTGAAATCGTTACTGAAGCTTTTAAGTACAAGTGAAAACACAAGGGACTCTGCATCGTGATAATCATTGTAGTCCTGATGTTGATACCACAAGAACAGATGATCTGAATTCAAAGGGACTGATCCTAAATGTCGTTGTCATGGGACTTTAAAAACCTTCCAGTCAAAATTGCGGACCTCTTTAGTATCTCGGATTTTAAATTTGAATTTACACTTTAAGTTGAGAAAACCCATTGAAAATTCCTCGTAAGCTTTCCCATCAATAACAATGCAGAATGCGAAACCCAAGAAGTTGGTATTATGCCATTGTGGAGTAAGCACGATAGTATATGAAGATCCCTCATATTGATAGTCGAACCACTTCGGAATCTCATTTCCTGGATAACACACCATTGTGGAGCCACTCTGTTAAAAAAGGACATGAACTATTTTTACTGTAACTAATGTATGAAAAAATTAGACAATCAAATAATAACAATACACCAGATTAAGAGGCATACCGAATTAAGTTTATGCTGTATTGCTTTGGCCAGAACTCTCAGCTGGAAATCACTTAAAATTTCGTCCCGTGAATTTTGATTCATTTTCAAGCACTCAAAGAAATTCTGGTAATCCAATTTTACCCCATTAGTGTGGGACCTATGCCGAGCCCGAAACCATTGTCCGAGTACTATCTTAGAACTCGACACCCTCTCCAATGACATGCATCCGCTTGCATCAAGAGTATTTAGAGACAATGGGAGTTCTGGTATAGACCGAAGGTTCTTACAGTTCCGAAGCATAAGAATTATAAGATGAGTCAAATTATAGATGCTGTCTGGGATTGACTCAAGATTTGCACAGTTCTCCAGGTCTAGTGCTGCAATACCGATAAGATTTCCAAATGATAGGGGTAGTTGTCTAATACCTGTGTTGGTTAATCCAAGATGATTCAAACTCTCCATGGGCTTCGAGATTTCTGGGAGACTCTTCAGTTTTAAGCAATTGTCAAGATTAAGTTCCCGAAGAGATCGTAACTCAAAAATATTACTTGGTAGACTCTCAATCATTTCGCAAAACCGCAAGTTAATTTTCTGGAGACCAGAGCAATTCTCAATTGATGACGACGGAATTTCTTTTATTGCCGTCCCACTCAAATCTAACGTCTCAAGATTCCGTGGAAGCTGTACACTAAACTCAACAAGACTTGAGCACCGAGCTAGGTTGAGACATTTCAAGGACTTCAGCTCATGTATACTGCTAGGAATCTCCGAAAGGGATTTGCTGTCTTTGAGAATTAGTTCAGACAGATTTTCAAGAGAACCAACTGATGAGGGCAAAGACCGTATTCCGTATAAAACTAAATTTAAGGACACTAAACCCGGGGATATGGTCTCTGGAAGAGCTGTAATTTTAACTTTAGAGCCCTTTACTATAAGAATTTTAAGGGTGCTTCGTTCAAAGATTCTTTCTGGAAGAGTACTTGAAAGTTTTTCGCATTCCATCAAATTGAGTTCAATAAGCTTGTCGCTTCGCAAAGTATTCCAAGGAACTTTAACCAACCTTCTGCAATATTGGAGATATATTCTTTCAAGATTTAGAGCACGAGAAAGATCTGGAATTTCTTTCAAGAGGTATGACTCACTGAGATTAATACATTTTAATTTGCCAAGGTCCTGAAAGAAGAAAAAATAATAATAATAATAACCAAGAGAGATCTCATAGATTATTATTTTATATATAAAGAATACAACAAATTAGTAAACATATACCTGAACTCCGTCCCAAAGTTGCTCAAGTCCGCTACATGGCATGTGAAGCTCGACAAGATTACTTGGCATAAAATTTGATGGGAAACACTTTGAAGGATATCCAAACCAAGAAATATACCGAAGAGAATGAGGAAGGAATTGAAGATCTTGACTGGGGAATTGAACCTCGGCACCAATCTCGAGTAATCTCAAATTACACATTTTGAGGAAGACTTCAGGCATCAAGTTTAGTACTTTTCCAAATAGATTACAATGATTCAAGAATATTCCTTCAATTTTTTCAGTCCCCTAACATGATTCAAGAAATAAATTTAGATGGATACAGAGCATATAAATCCAACAAAACAGAAGAGCATAAGAGGAAGAAGATCAAAGCATTATTAATTAACTACTAATTAGGAAACTACTTCTAACGCTGATTTTTTTTTCGCTAATTTAAGTTTATGCAACATTTTAACAAATTACTTCAACATTTATATATTTTTACGATTACCTCATTGTTGTTCAGGACATGATATGCATCTTCCGCTATCCACAACCTACTGCATTTTCCAAGTTGCTCTTCTGATTGATGACGTACAATCTTCTGACCAATCTCTTGTAGCAAATCATGCATACAGATGCTTTTATCTGGGAGTACAATCCTTCGACCGAAAACAGATGGAGATTGATACTGGAATCTTTTATCAAAGGGCTTGATAGTTATGAGAGACTTAGCAATGAGATTATTCATGCGTATACGTGCTGAGCCACAACCATCTAATATACCTTCTACAAAATCTCTGTCCTCCCCTTTAAAGAAACACGCAATATCAAGAAACATAGCCTTCTCCTCATCATTCAGTCCATCATAACTTATTTTTAATGTCTTCTCTATATTTCCACGGCAATTTTGTTTGAGCTCATTCAGAATTGGTTCCCAACTTATGCCCTCGGGTTGAATTGAGCGAAGCCATGAAGCCAAAAGCTTTATAACCAGAGGGATGCCTCCAGCATATTTTACCACCTCGCCTGTTAGCTTTCGATAAGACGGTGCTTGAGAGTTTCCTCTAAAAGCTATTGACTCAAAAAGCCGAATAGCTTCATCGTCACTCAATTCGGCAACCTTGTACGTTTCGTCAACTTCAACATAATTGAGCAATTCTTTATTCCTTGTTGTGATAATAATTCGACTACCGTCACAAAACCTGAGACAATTATCACCAAGTAAAACTTCTAGCTGCTCCAAATCATTCACATCATCTAACACAACAAGTACTTTTGTACGGCGGAGCCTCTCCTTCACAAAACCTGATAAAGATTTGGTTTCAAATTTTATATTCTCATCCTCTAATAATACCCGAACTAGGTTCAACAGCAAGTCACTCAATCTATTATTCTCTGATTCCTCCCTAACATTTGCAAGGAAGCAACGACTCTTAAATTGATCCGAGAGTTTATTGAACACTACCTCTGCAAGGGTTGTCTTGCCTAATCCACCTATTCCCCAAATTCCTACCATGCGAGTATTTGGAAAGTCGAGACTTAACAACGATTTGATTTTCTCGATGCGTCCTTCAATTCCAATAAGGCCCTCAGAGTCGTCAATCAATGGCACATCCTTCAATTTCCTCAAAATATCTTCAACAATTACCTCAACTAATTCCGACTCATCCCTAAAATATTAAAGGATAAACTGCAGTTAGTTACAACAATTTGCAACTAAGCGAAAATACCAAGACATTTTTGTCCATAGGTTATCAATAATGCTATGAGGGTGTTTGGGTGGTGAGTTTAAACTCACCACCATCAACTCAATTTTTGTCTTTTTCCCTAAAAGTTTTTTGTCTTTTCTGAAAAAGTCAACCAAAATCACTATTTAAACTTACAAATCTTAACTCAAACTTAAACACCAAACACCCTCATGTTTCTGTTTTAGTTCCTCATCTTTTGATTTTGTTAAACTAGTCCCTAAACTTTTTAGTATTGATAGTTTCAGTCGCTAACATTAAAATTAATGATTTTTTTTAATTTAATGTATATATTCCTGTTTCAATTCCATGTTAATATAAAAATTTACATAATTATTACACTTAAATGTAAAAATGTCTTGCTTATTATTATTAAAACCCTAAAAAACTTGAAATATTTCACAATTAGTGTAATAATTTCTTTAAAATTTTTCATTGTCATGGGTTAGGGCAGCGATATTTGTCTTGGATAAATTTTAAAAATCATTTGTCAATTTTAGTGTTATGGACCAGTAAAGACCAAAGTGACAGAGTTTTCATAGTTCGGGAACTAAACGGAAAAATGACCCATATAAATTAGAGATCAAAAGTTTCTAGGTGGTAATTCTTTTTTGAATATATAAATCATCTATCTTGTAGCAAAAGTCTGGATAATGTGAACAAAAACTAAATTAGTCGTGTAAAGAATTCATTAGGCATATATGTAGGAAGAAAATTAGTTCATATTAAAGTAAATAGAGATAACCTGAACTCTGAGGCTTTTGAATCAAACCCTGAAAGATTGGCTGCTTCATACAAAGCCTTCCTCCATTCTTGCACTCGCGTGTCATTATTGAAGTATCGTTGTTCATGCCGTTCAAATGCATCTCCAAAACTTCCTTGTTGGTTTCGTATATGACTTGGATCGACGAAATAGAAAACAGGAATAACGGCTTTTCGATAATTTTTGTGGGATTTAATAATATGGGCTAGTTCAGCTAAACACCATGATGAAGAAGCATAGTTTTCTGAGAAAATGACAACAGAAATTTTTGATCTTTCGATTGCTTCTAAAAGCTCGGGTTTAATTTCATCTCCTCGTTTAAGATCATAGTCATCTTTAAAAGTTTTAATATGCTTCCTGAGTAAAGCAGCATAAAGATGACTTGTGAATCCCTTACGAGTGTCTTCACCTCGGAAACTGAGAAATACATCGTATTTCTCCGAATTCGGGGTGGAAGAAGAAGAAGGCACATCGGCCGTAGCCATTTAAATACCCCCAACAAATCCTCACCCTTTGTATTCTAGAGTGAACGCTCTGTGCTAACACTTTTGGAAAGGCAGTGATTTATTGTAAGAAATCTAAGACCATATCAACCAACACCCTGGAATTTTCTTAAGCGGCTTCCTCCTGCATTCCCCTTCTACCAACAAAGATTACTGGGGGCACAAAAAATTAAAACAAAAGAATAAAAAATAAATCTTAAATCTTAAATCTGCCGGCCAAAATTATGGAATCTTCTTGCATGTTTATTTAATTATGATTCTTTTATTTTTAGCAATGGCAAAACTAATTGAGTAGTTGTACCTGCCTTAATCCGAATATGATATTCATAATCAACAAAAATTTCAACAAGTCAGAATTAAAAAATCTTTTGAATTTCTTCACAAATTCGATGATATCATCAAAGAAACGAAATTCCAACAAAAAAGTATAAATAACAATATTAAAGATTCTCGTGTTGAAAATAAAAAAATGTTTATAATTTTTTTTTTTAACTATTAGTAAAGTGCCAGGAAGCGCACTACCACGTCGTTTCCTTTATTTTATTATAATAATAAGCCAAACTAGTTGGTTTAGTCTTTGTTTGGTTGTTTGGTTGTTATTTAAATTTTTTTTTATAAACTGGAATCATAGCTGTCGTTAATCTATACCTATGTAAATTAAAAGAAAGTTATTGGATTACAAAATAAATAATAAATAATAGCCACGAACGTTATTGGAAATTACAATAAAGTTATTGTATTAATTAAATATATAACATCAGATAGTCTACAACCACTACACCAATATTTCGTTTTTATTTTTTATTTATTATGAAGAAACTTCCTTTAAAGGGGAAGACAAATAAAAATAAAAATAAATAATGAATTATAATACCAATATATTCATTTTCAACGACACTTGATAGGTGTTTAAAGTCTTTCACGACCTTTGAGTATAGCCTAAGAGTTGGAGTAAAATGTCCGAGGCTTTAATGTCACTAAAAACTTTCAACCACATCTCCTACCTACGTGTCATTTGATAGTTAAAAGGGGTTGGTAATCTCTTTGTTTGGTTCCTAAGTTATATATATTCTGTCATTTTAATCTATAAAATTTTAATTTTGATGAATTAATTCCTGAACATTTGATTTGTGATAATTTCGGTTTTTGACATTAAAATTTGAAATTTATAAAAGATTTTTATAATTTAATGTATATATTCATGTTGTCATTCCATGTTAATTAGCATGAAATTTCAGAAAAATAATTACATTAAGCCTTGAAAACTAAAACATTTTACACTTAACATAACTTTAAAACTTATAGTTCTTATATGCAATAGGGATACGGTTATCCATGTCAAATTTCAGATATCATTCGTCAATTTTAATATTATGGATCAAAACTATCAAAAACAAAAATGCAAGGACTAATTTATTAAAATTAAAAATTCAGGAACTAAAGTGACAAAATATTCAAAATTAAAGTGATAACACTTAATATAATGAATTAAAATCTTTCCTATCTTAATTTTTGACTGTCACTTTAATATTATTTTGACAGCTCATGATTCAAATTTAAGAATTTAACTACGTAATAAATAGTAAATTCTAAAATTATTTGAACATTTTTGTGAGTTATTAAATAATGTTAAAAGATATATAGTTAATGAAATAGAAAAATGTATTGTTACTTTAATATGATGTGTTTATTCTTTCTGAAATACTCCCTAGGTGTGTAAAAACGTTTCACCGATTTATAGCGTTACTTATCGCCAAATATTGACAATGTGCAAGCTCTTATTCATCTAGATGACTTTTTTCTTTGGGTTAATTTTTAAAGATATGTTGCTTAGTTTACTCATTTTGCTTTGTACAACAACAAAAATCTAGCAAAATCAAATCAAATATATGATAAATATAATTTCGAATGTAATGTATCATAGAAATGTAATACGGCAAATTTATACCAAATCCCTCGTAAAATATTAAGCTTAAATTTCCAACCCCAAACTCAAAAAATAGAAAGGAATAGTGCATCAATCATAGTTATCAAAACGGTACATGTTCATTAAAAAAATATTAACAATCTAAAAAAATATTATAAAAAAAAATTGTATTTAAAGAAACCTTGAAAAATTATCCAAGTTTTGTCCATGTTGACAATCTCTATCTTCTTGTCTAAATCCTCTTTAGTACATGACGTGCATTTAAAAACAAAATTATCATTTAAATTAAAATAGGATACAAGTACCAATATCGAAAATGAAATAATCTTATGGTACAAGAAATAAAATCCTGGACTAAGACCGATTCTATTAATAGAATCTGATAAAGCTCAGTGAGGAGAACATAAGCGAAGACCTAGTGACCTGAAAATTCTTTGAATTCCTCTGCAATCCTATAATCGAGCATGTACAAAGTTCTTAAAAAAAATTTACAATCCATGAAATATTATGATCAATTGAGAGACAGTTACTTGCAGTACAAAGACTACAACAAACTCTATTCAATTATAATACTAACGTAATCAACAGACATATAACACCGAAGAACAACTCAAGTAGAATACATATAGAAATAAAAATTGAAGATGGGAGATGTAACACCCGCTAATAAGTTTAGCCTTTAACTAAACTTAACTAGAATATGTCACTAACCTATACATTTATAAAATCTGCTATAACACAGAAACATAGTAAAACCAAGATAGTTGTGTGATAAGATATTAATATAAAATATTTATAGAACTCTTCATCATAGTGTAGTCAAAATATGAAGAGTTGGTATTACAACTATCATATATTATTAGTACTATCTCAAAATAAAACTTTTGTAGTATAGGCCACAGAGTTATATGATAAGCATTTTTCATGAAACGACCCTTTTAAGGAAAATTAGCATTCTGATCTTTATGCTCTATAGAGAACTAACCGATCGGCTTTATCACCGTGTAGAGCTTGAATGTATTCCTTGTAGTAGTTTTGATAGAAATTCTGCATTTCCCGAGCATCGCTCTTTACCTTTCCTTCCAATGTTGTCCTGTCTTCCTAAAAATAAAAGAGCCAAAAATTCTGTTTAAATTTTTTATTCACATTTGCATCTTCTAAAAACAAGTGAAGTCATAGCTTTACCCTTTCTAGATGTTGAAGAAGAGCGGTTTTGAATTGGCGAACACCGCGTCCGTTAGATTTGGGATCTAGTCTGTGAGCTTTCTCAAAGACCTAAAACCGACCTAGTATCAACATCGACAAGAGTTCAGCAACACAAATAGACACAAAAGCGAATATGCAATTAGAGATTTGAAGCATGACATCAAACTTACATAGATAAGCGACTCTCGGGTTTTTGGTCTCGACTTCATTGGCGACACGGAGGATCGGAGCTATGTCAACAAGCGAAGAAGGCACCACTTCACTGTCCAGCATTGGCTCCCCAATGTTCCGAGCAGTCTGAGCCCGCACAAGCGGCTGCTGCGGCCCATCAGACCGTCGGTTGTAAGCCATCTTAAAAGCTTAAGCTTAAAAACCCTGAGTCGTTTTCGTCTCAAAACTCTTACCTACCTATCAAACCAACAAAAACTTGAGATTCTATTCGGTTTCCGAAACACATTTTCGAGATTGATCGGAGAAACCAAACATTTTCAGGACTTGGAACTTGGAAATTTCACTACTTCTTGTCCTCACAAACAATAAAAATTGACTTTGGCTTACTTAAATTTAACAGTTTGACTTCTCTGCTTAGAAAATCAACAATAATAAGATTCAAACTCTGTTCTTGTTCTGTTTATAAATTGCTTGGATAAGAAAAATAACAAAATTTAACTTCTGTGAAACTAATAAATAATTAAAAATTAAAAATTAAAAAGATAAACATACACAGAAAGAAAAAGGCAGAATTCTCCATATATTGAACTTCAAAAGAAAAAAAAATTCCAAATTCCAAATATAGCAAAAGAACAGAACTGAAATTATTTATAAAAAAATTAAAAATAAAAAATAAAAACAATCACAAGTTCAAATTCTTCCAAATAAACCAATAAAAATGGATAATATCAAATGGGGACAACAAAAAAACTTAGTGAGAGAAAGAGGAGAGAGAGCGAAGCAAGTAAACTCATACCAGTTGAAACCAAGGCTTTTGGTAACAGAAAAACACGCAGTTTAAAGTCTGATGAAGAACTAACAATAAGAGTACCACACCAGGCAAAGACCAATTACTAATGTTGTGAAGTCAATGTGTTGTCCTTTCTCAGTTTTCTTCACTGTCCAATCAAAACTTGCCACCTCATGAACTACAATTTCTTTTTTCTTTTTTTTTTTTTTGGCAAAAACAGTTTCCTAATGGTTTCTTATTTTTGTCCCTTAGAAATTCACCAAAGTCCTTGTTTATAATAAAATTTAGATCAATTTTATGAATGTCCTTGACCATCTACTCTATTTCATTTTCCCCCTAAATTATTAAATTATTTATTATGACTCTGTGTTATATAAAATCATTCCTCCTTTCATTTACTTTCTCTTATTTATATAATGGAATGCATGTAATTAAAAATGATTATTTTATGAATACCCCTGGATTATTGGATTATGTACTCTATTTCATTTTATCCCCCAAATTATTAAAACCGTTCATTATGCTCTATAAATTATATAAAATAATTCAATATGCTCCTTCCGTCTATTTCCGCTTATTTATTTAACGGAATGCTCACGTGCATGTAATTAAAAATTAAACAAACATGATTTAGAATATAAATCCTTATTATAAAAAAACAAATATGAATTTTTAATAAAAGGAAATATATAATTTTCATAAAAATAATGTTGTTTCTCTCTCGTTCTCTCTATACTATAAATCTCCTTCCTAACCCTTTATAATTATCTTAATTGTAATTTCCTCGGTTTGGGAGCAAAAGGAAGAGACTAATAGAGGAGAACTAACAGGAGATAGTGATTGTGGCTGTGGTTTCAAGTGCGAGGGAGAGAAAGGAGAGAAAATGACAAAGAGAGGGAAGGGAGGAGAGAGATGGGAGTGTTGTGGGGTTGTGGAGAGAAAGGCAAAGAGAGAGATTGTGTGGAGTTAGAAACTTTGAATTTTTTTTCCTAATTAGGAATTAATATTTGTCTCATAATAAAGATTTATATTTTAAAATATATTTTTTTTATCTTTAAATTGTGTCAAATCAGCATTCTGTTAAATAAATAAGTAGATGGGAACGGAATGAGCAAATTAAATAATTTTATATAATTCAAGAGTCATAATAAACGGTTTTAATAACTCATGGGACAAAAATAGAGTGCATAGTTTAAGGGTTATTCATAAAATAATCATTTTTAATTACATGTCATATAAGTATTTCGTTAAATAAATAAGTGAAAGTAGATAGAAGGGGCAAACTAAATGATTTTATATAGTTCATAGGGTATAATGAATGGTTTTAATAATTCAGAGAGTAAAATAAAATAGGGTAAATAGTTTAGGGCTTATTTAGCATTTACACTTTATTTAAACTAAACTGTATTTTTTTCATTATGTTTTTTGTCTTTTCTGAAAAAATCAACAAAAATTACTATTTAAATTTAAAAATCTCAACTCAACTTAAACTCAAACTCAACTCATTCACCAAACACCCTCTAAGGATATTCATAAATAAAGTCTTTAGAAAAAAAAAAAAAAAAAAAGGAAAAAAGGGGTGGTGGGTGTTGGAGAAGAGAATAAGCTGAAGAGTGGGTAGGAAATAAATAAAAATTTAAGCCCCACAAGCTAAATACAAAAATGATATACACACACACGCACACAGATATATTTATATATATATATATATATATATATATATGAGGCTTGGCAAGTGACCATAACAGGCATGGCGGAGCTAGGATCAAGAGGAGTGCCGTATTGGGATAGTAATGTGGGCCCTGCACTGATCAGTACTTGCAACCACCATTGCGTTTAAATGATTTCCAAAAATAAGAAAAAAATAAAAACTAGGATCATACTATTTTTGTAACTGTGGGTATTTTTGTAACTGTGGGTTAAACCTGGCGCTAAATTAATCCATACTTTAACATTTTATTTAATGATTCAATTTAAATTTAAATTTTTTATCTTAATTTTATTTTTTAATTAATAAAAATTATAAGTATTTTTTTAAAAAAATTAATCAATTTTAATTTAAAAATTTTAAATCTAATCGTAACACTAAATAAAAGCTAAATTAGATATCTTTAGGTGGAATCTCCATATCAAATATGTACATAAAGGATAATGGCCTTTTTTAGCTTCAGATAAATATCTCCAGTTCTATTAATTATGAAATGATTCTTTTACTAAAAAAATAATCATTACTCATTAATATTAATTAATGATTTATTAGTCAATCACCATCTGTAATCAGTGCATCAACAATTTTAAAGGTCAGTGATTTTTTTTTTAAAGATAAATGTCTGATAACTATAATTTGACCTCATTTCTCAAAGGAAAAAAAAATGATAACAAGTAAAGTCATGGATCTAATTTCCTGATTTACTGATTATGCAGAGGATTAGTGTTTGATACATTGGTTAATTGGTTAGAATTTTAGTTAACATATGTAACTAGTTAATGTTATTTAATTAGATTATGTGCAAAAAGAATAATTGGTAAGAATTTTCTAATAATGCCATCTGAAAATAGATGAAAGCATGTAAAAGTGATTTCTTTTTTTTTTTTTTTTTTTTGGTATGAGACAAAGGAACCTATTTTATCAATTTTGAAAAAAAATATATATATATATATATATATATATATCAAATTTCTAATATGAGACCTAAGATTTTGAAGCGGTCCCCACCCGCTGAGTGAACACATGTAATAGTTCTTTCTATTTAGGATACCAAAAGCTATTAGTTGGGTACGAGATGAGGGGGGGAACCAAAAAAAAAAAAAAAAAAAAAAAATATATATATATATATATATATATATATATATAAGCATGTATGAGGCGAAAAAAAAGGGACTGTAAATACTCTGAAATTCTTATACCCTTTTACTGCAATTTCCTAGGGGACAAAGGATAATAATTCAGTAAGTTTTTCTTCGTAGATTTCCTTTTTTTTTTTTTTTTTTTTTCCACAATTGTTATTTTTTGGTGTTGTCACTTTCATGCAATGTTTCATGTATACTTGTAAAGTAGATCACATAACTATCCAATAATACTTTAATTTTTCTTTCTTTTATTTTTTTAAAGGAAAAAAGTTAGATTATTTCTTTACTTGGCCATTAAGAAATAGCAATTAATGTAAATTTCTATAGTGTATAAATTAAGATAAGGTCGTGAAATGGAAAACAGCTATATGTGTGTGTGTGTGTTGTCCATCATGTGGATTACTTATGACATTATTAAATTCACATTTAAAATAAAAGAGCAAAAACAAAAACAAACTAGGCGAATTTTTTTTATAGGTAAAAAAAAAAATCCTACAAAAGATTTTGTAGTTCTAAATTATTATATTTTCATCAAATTTTACTAATGTCTATATTTTTTTTGGTTGCGATTTGATCTAATTATTCTAAATTATATTAGGAATTTTTAATTTAGGAAAATAGTTGATAATTACCAATATTAATCATGATTAATCAATATAATGTAGCATATTAAATATTTTAGAAAATTAATTGACTATCTATTAAAAAAACATTCATTTTTCTAATTTTAAAAACTTCAACTATTTTTTTAAACAGCTTAAAAACGTTGATTTACCAATATATCCCTAAAATTGTTTTTGAAGGGAACACATTGATGCAACATACAATATCAATCACGAGTGGCAACAAAAACAGAAAGATAACAAATAAGATAAACATGGTTGGTCGAGTATTCATTTATCTTCCAAGTCCAAAACCCAAAAAACTTTTGCAGCCGCCCTTGAATGATGTTTTTTTTTTTTTTTTGGCTTTTTTCTCTCTCTCTCTCTTACTTACTTTTTTTTTTTTTTTTTGGTTAAGTTTCTCACTATGGTTACTTAGCATAAGAGAAATCAAAAGTTGATGAGAAAAATTCAACGATAAAGTTTGTTGAAAGTTTGGAATATGTTGCATCAATTGACTGCAGAAAGGTTTTTTTGCTAAAAAAAATTTACTAAAGAAGCCCCTTTTTTTTTTAATGACTGAAAAAAAACAAAAAAAAAAAAAAAAAAGGTTAAAAGCAATGCAATTTGGTCACAATGAGCATAGTAAGACTAGTATAGAAAGATAAACGACAAATAACTTTACCACCATGATAGTACAAAGGTGACGTAATATATATTACTAGAATTAAACAAATTGTAGGGTCCATTTACGTGGGGATTAAAATATGCATAATTGGTTCAAATATTAATGAGTTTCCTTAAATACCTAACAACGACATGAAACCACAAAGAAATTGGCTTCATTAATATCCCAAAGCCAAAAATGTTACTGTTTTTTTTAGATCTCTTGCTTTTCCAGCTGGAAGTACAATTGTTCATTGTAGTTGTTTATTGTCTTTGTGTAAGGGTTATGATATCAGAGAAGCATACGTTTTGATGTTAAACCTGATCCACAAAAAATACCGATCCAAGAATTTTTCAATAAATAATACTAATTTAAGAATATTTCAATGATAATTAGTTACGAAATTAGAAATCCTTGTTATTTGATGTTATTTGAGGGAGGGCTGTATGAAACTTTATAATATAAAAAAAAAATGTAAATATATAGGCTAAAAAGAAAGGGGGAAAAGTAAGTTGAGGTAATCCTATGGTATCATCGATTATGATAATTAAGCTCGCGGTATTTGAATGTTACTGGAATATCCACAATATTTTGGGACCCAAAAATCCTTTAAATTAATAAACCTTAAAAAGGGAGAGAGGGAGAGAGAGAGAACAAATCACATATCAGAAAAGTGATTGAATCTCATTGTATGCTGGAACGTGGGTTTTGCCTAAAGAACCTTTATCTTACTAACTGAAGGACCCCACCAAATTAGTGTCCTACCAATTAATGACATCTAATATATGTGTGATTTTAATAATTTATCTAATAAAAAATATGATTCTAATTAAATAAATAATGTAAAAATAAAAAAAGAAAAGCTAACATGTGATGGATTAGGGGTGACAATACGGGTCGCGACACGACGACACGACTTGAAAACGACACGAATTTCACGGGTACGGGTTGAGAAAAATAGGGAGTGGATCGTGTTCGGGTTGGGAAAAATTGACACGAAAAAAATTCGTGTCGTGTTCAGGTTGGACCCCTTTTTTTCGGGTTAATTTCGGATCGCGTGTCAATTTCGTGTCAATTTCAGGTCAAATTTTGTGTTAATTTCGTGTCAATTTCATATTGCGGGTCAAGTTCGTGTCGCGGGTCAAGTTCGTGTCGTGTCGTGTCAATCCATTACGAGTTCGTGTCGTGTTCGTGTCGCGGTTTCATGTCAGTTTCGTGTCACGGGTCGTGTTCGGGTTGGGGAAAAAAAAATTTGACACGACTCGAACATAACACGAACATGACACGAGACACGAATTGACACTCCTATGATAGATCACATGCACCAACCTATTATACTATTATATTAAAAGGAAAGGGTATTTTACGGTTTTTTAATAGTGTTCAACAACGTTTTTTTGTTTCTTTGTTTTTTTTTTTTTTTTTTTTTTTTTTGCTTTTCCCGTTACTGTTACAGTAACAAATAGTAATGCGTAGTAAAATTACTTTTTTGCCCTTTTGTCTGTGCCTGCCGGTTATGATCTCACAATAAATGGGCAATTTTGCCCTCAACATGCTGTGAAGACAGTTTTGCCCCTGATTGATTGCCTGTTGGTTACTGTTTCTATAGTGAATGGACGACTTTGCCCTCCAAACCCTAATTTCCCCTTTCTCTTCTTCCTTTTATCGCCCATTGCCTCTTCCACTTTCTCTCCCTATTTTTTTTTCCTTGCTTCTTCTCTCTCTACCGTTCTGTCTCTCTTTCTCTTCTTCTTGGAATTTTTGCTCTCCAAACCCTATTTTTCCTTTTCTCTTCTACCTTTCATTGCCGATTATGCTCCTTCATTTTCTCTCTCTATATTTTATATTTTGCTTTTCTCTCTATCTACCGATCTGTTTCTCTTTCTCTTCTTCTTCTTTGGATTTTTGGCATCTAAGACTAAACCCTAGATTTTAGGGTTCTTTTACACTCTCGGCCGATCATTCTCTGTTTCTTGGTTTCGGTTTGTATTGTTGATGGTTTTTTTGTTTAGTTTTGTTTGTTCTCTCCGGATTTAGAAGTTCGGTTTTTATTCATTGTTCTTGAATATTTTTAAATTTTTTTTTTTGTTTTGGAAACTTTTGAATGATTTTTTCTATTGGGTTTTGTTTATTTCATTTTTTTGCAATGCTAAGTTTTGATTTTTGATTTTTTTTGTTCCCCCTATCTCCAAACCCTAATTTTTGAATGTTGGATTTTTTTTTTGGGAAATTTTTTTTTATATTGAAAGTGTAGATAGTAATATTTATTGCGTTGTTTTTGTGCTTCATTGTTGTTTTTGTTACGATTTTGTTTTTTTTTTTTGGCTCAAATTTTGGGATTTTTGGTTTCGGAACCCTAATTTTTTATTGAGGGTTTTTTCCTGGTTTTTTTTTTCTCTCGGTACAGTTTTAGTGGTGGAGGTGTAATTTCTTTTTTTTTTTTTTTTTTTTTTTTTTTTTTTTCAGATTATGGATTTTTTGATCTCAAAACCCTGATTTTTTTTTTCTGTTCGGTACATTTTTTGTGGTTCAAGTGTAGGTTTTAGTCTTTAGTATGTTGTTTTTGACTTCATTGTTGTTTTTGTTTGGTTTTTTTCATTTTTTCAGGCTTGGGTTTCGGTCTCTACTCTTGAAACGTTTCTTTCTTTTTATATTATGAGTATTTTTTTGATCTTTTTTCTTCATTTTTGCAAATAAAGGCAGAGTAAATAACCTAAACAAAAGATTGGGTATGCTGAAGTTTTTTTTTATTTGCTTTATTTCGGTATTGTTTCCCGTTTTTTCCTTTTGTTCATTTTTTTATTGGTTTTTGTAGATTGGGATAACAATGGTGAGAAAATAGACAAATGCAAGTATGGAGAGGAACATTGAGGATTTTTTATCTCTTGATTTCTAAATCTGTAATTTTTAGCTCTTTTTCTCCTCGGCTAATATTTTGTTGATTTTCTTTGCAATTTTGATATAATTGGTTTACTGTGTGTGATGTTTTATTATCATGATTTTTTATTCTGTTCTAAGTATTTGGGGAGAAATTTAGTAATTGTGGTATATGATGATTTAGTTAGATTCAAACAAGTTCTTAAATTTTTGTACTATTTAGTTATGTGGTTATGATTACAGTTTTTAAAATCTGTCTTTGACATTTAATATTTTTATATTATCTGTTTTATTTTTTGTTTTGTTGTAATTTTGTGATTTATTAAAAGGCTGTATGTTATTGTTCATCATTACTTTGACTAAGATTTTTTCTCGGTTGCACCTCTGTCATTAATGCAACTCATTATGCTCAAATTTTTTCTATTATCTGTTATCTCCAAAAAATTTCCTGCCTCTCTCTTGCACCGACTCTTCTCATTTACTTAGCTCTCTTTTATAAACAAATTCTTTTCATTTATTGCTTCACCCGTTTCCTTCACTATTAATACTTATGTAAAATCCTCTTAACTGCTTTGCTTTGAATCTTAATTGGCTTCTGTCTAAACCTGCTCTGTTATCCAGATACTATGTTTATTTAAGACTTTTAATTAGTCTTTATTGCTGTTTTCATTTTGTATGTTGTTAATAGTTTATTTCTCGGTTTTCCTGTTGATTTATATATTATGTCAATATGTTTATTATTATGATTATGATATTATAAAGGGATTTAATTTTTTTTATTGTTTCTTTTTTTCCCCTCTGTTTTTTGTTTTTCTGCTTGTTTTTTTTTTTCCTTTACTATTTTATGTTCTCACAGTGTATACAGTTGTTTCTCTTTTATGTATAAATATTCTATAAATATTATTGATACAAGTTGTATGATTATGTTATATGTGATAAGTTAACTGTTTTGTATTATGTTCCTTCTTTTTTTTCCCCCCTTTCTCCTATTCTGATTTCCGTGTTCTGTTGATCTAAATATTTTTAACAAAAACTTTTGAATCATAATTTTTATATGCTATGATGATCTCTATTTAACTATACAATAATGCATATACTGGATTTCTTCTTTAATTTAGTATATGATGCTGAATATGGTATTATTGATAGCAAATGTTACATATACTATTTGACCATCTTTTACTGTTGCTTTGGGTGTTTGAGATTTGTGTTAATTTTGTTTTTATTACCATATAATAGTATTCATTATATATTGCTGATTTCATACTATTATAATATTTTAAAAGTTTTTTTCCTTTTTTATCTATCATCACTACTTTTCCTATTTGCTCTCTCTGTTTGGTGAAAACATTTGTAAGACTTGCCGTCCCCCCCCCCCCCCCCCCCCTCCCCCCCCTCTTTTTTAGACACATTCCTAGACATCATACTTGGTAGCTATCAAAGATGATGTTGAATTATATTATGACCATCATTAATGGATAATATTAATGAGATCTGAACATAGTATAAAATATTTTATAAAAATTTTTATGTTAGTTTTTTGTAGTATATATGTTTATGTATATCTATATATTTGGTTATGTATTTAGATTAGTTATATAATTAAGTATAATACACATTTAACATTCTGTTTTTTCATTATCTTTCAGTATTGTTATAATTCCTATTTAATTTGCTATTCTATACTTGGATTTTTTCCTTGCCTTTTTTTTTTTCCCTATTACCTGGGGAGTTTTTTTTTTTCAGTATCTTATTGTAATATTTAAATTTATTATAACAATCTTAATGTAAATTTAAATTTACAAAAAAGCAAACTTAATTCTCAAAGTTATTGTAAATATATTATCTTCCTTAATTAACTGCGCTTAACATATATTATTTATTCTCATACTTTATTTTTAACTTTTTCTCCTGCTACCGTGCAACATACGGCTATTAGCCTCGTAATAAACTAAACAGAAGCAAACAAAATTCCTTTAATTGTGAATGTTTTGAGAGTTTAAGGATTGTATGAAATTTATAATATATATATATATATATATAAATAAATAAGGAGAAACATATATCATCAAACTAAACAGTTTGGGGAGAACAAATCAAACAAACCATGATTTCTTATCTCTAAATTATAATGAAAAAAACAAAATAGATTACGAAAATAAAACATAACAAAACATAATGGTCTGTTTCAAAGTTTGTATTACTTATACTGGAAGTGATAATGTAAATTTGTTCTGTTCATTATGTCAATGTGATTATGTACGATATTTAATTAGGTGAATTTTGTTTTTACTTTTAATTCTTAGAGGGAGGCGTGTGAAAATAATTGTAGAATATTTTAGTCCTTTGCAGTAGTTCTATGAATAGGAAATTCTATAAGAATAAAATTTACAAAAGCTGTTAGAAGAGTAGATAAATGAGTGTCAATAGATCTCTCTCTTTGTAAAATTCTAATAAAACTAACTCATTGGCTTTCTTTTGAATTCTGTTCAATTATCTTTGTCTCAAAATTGAAACTGGTGACCGAGCAGAACAAAATGAAATTAGAATCTAAAATTTAACAATTTAAAGTCGAAAGTTTTAATGGCATTAAACATTAAACATATTAAACTACTAAACAAAATAAAATTAGAATCCAAAATTTAATAATGTCGTTTCGCTCCTCATTAGTTCTTCGTTATTTTTAATTATTTTAAATAAAAATAATCTTTATAGAATGTATAGATAGATATAAAACATGTATATATATATATATATATACCAAAAGGGCCTGGACTTGTCCAACCAAACCATTGTGGTGACAGTGTGCTAGGTTGCACCAAAATTGAATGCATTATTCTTCTTCTTCCCTAAAACAAAATATAGTGAATTCTCAAATAATAATACTCTCAATAACAAATTAAAAAAATTAATTATTAAACTAAATCCAAAACCAGACAAACTTTTTCAGCCGCCCTTGAATGATGGTTTTTTTTTTCTTTTTTTTGGCTAAAATTTCTTATGGTTATAGAAGAGAAATAAAAAGTTGTTTAGAAAGATATGCATTGCCTTTTATGGCTTTTCCTGGGAAAGCTCTGGAGTAAAGTTTATTGAAAGTTTGGAAAATGTCGCATCAATTGACTAAAAAAAAAAAGGTTAAAAGCAATGAAATTTGGTCATGTTGAGCATAATAATTAAGATATTTCAGAAAGAGAAACGACAAGTATTTTTGCCACCACGATAGTGCAAAGGTGATGTAATAATAATGATAATATTATAATTTTTTATTATTTTTTATTAGTAAACAATTTGGGGGGTCCATTTACGTACGTGGTGGGGATAAAAATATGCATAATTGGTGTAGGTAAAAACATGCATAATTGGTGTACATATTAATGAGCTTTCTTAAATACCTAACGACGACTTGAAACCACAAAGAAATTGACTTCATCTATATCCCAAAGCTAAAAATGTTACTGCTTTTAGATCTCTTGCTTTTCTAGCTCAGAACAATTGTTCAGTAATAGTTGTTTTTTTTGTTTACCAGTTATGATCAGAGAAGCATATGTTATGGTGTCAAAACCGATCCACGAAGAATATTGATTCAATAATTTTTCAATAAATAATACCGATTTAAGAATTTTTCAATGATAATCAGTTACGAAGTTAGAAATCATTGTTATTTGGGGAGGGCTATACGCAAATTTGTAAATATATAATTATATAGACTAAAAAGAAAGGAAAAAAAGAAAGTTGAGGGGATCTTGAAAGGACTACATGTGTAAATTAATTTGCACAACAGTATAAGTTGAGGAGGGGCTTAAGCCTTTCCCCTAGGCCCTCATTGACTATGTCCATGGTGGTAATCCTATGGTATCATCAATTATGATCATCACAATTCACGGTGTTTGAATATTACTAAAACAAAACAGATGTTAAAACGGGTGAGAGGGAAAGAGAAAAAAAAAATGACACGTAAGAAAAGTGCTTGAATTTCACTATTTGTTGGGATGTGTGCTTGACCAAAAGAATCTCTTATCAAATAATTTGAGAGACCCCTTTAAATTAGCGTACGTCCTATAATTAATAACATCTAATATATGCGTGATTTGAATTATTTTAGTTGATAAAAAATATAATTCTAATTAAATAAATAATGTATAAAAGAACACACACACATAAGTGACGGGTCACATGCCTCAATCTATGAGAAAATAAACAGAAGTAGACGGAACTCCTTTAATTGTGAATGTTTTACTAGTTTAAGGATTGTACAAATTTATAAATATATATATATATATATGAGGACAAACATATATCATAAAAATAAACAGTTTGGGGAGGACAAATCAAACAAACCATGATTTACTACCTCTTAATTATAATGAAAAAACAAAATAGATTAAGAAAATAAAACATAACAAAACATAATGGTCTGTTTCAAAGTTTGTATTACTTTTGGAAGTTATAATGTAATTTTGTTCTGTTCATTATGTCAATGTGATTACGTACTGTGGATTTTATTTTTATTTTTTAATTTTTAGAGGGAGTTGATAATTTTATAATATTGTTGTCCTTCACACTAGTTCTATGAATAGGCAATTTTATAAGAACAAAAATAATTAAAAAACTGCCAGAAGAGTAGATACATAGGCGTTAATAGATCTCCTCTTTGTAAAATTATAATGAAACTAATTCATTAGCTTTCTTTTAATTGTAATCAATTATCTTTGTCTCAAAAGTTAAACTGGCGATCGAGCCGATTAAGACAGATTTGATTGTTTTTTCAACCGTGCAAGATTTGGTTGTTTTGGTTGGTTTGCTTCGGTTTTGATTATACAGTGGGTCACCAGGTAGTATACAAGGGGTAACCGGGCATTTTTTTAAAAAGTTTTTTGTACCTTTTTTTTTTTTTTTTTTTTTTTTTCAGTTTTTTGGATCAATAATTTGTTCTTAATAAAATAACATACATGGATATTGGATACTTTGATTTGATAGTGCTAAAACAAAGAAACAGATCCAAAAGTTCCATGATTAAACATAATGTAAAGCCAAAAGTTTTAACAATCTCATTTCACTCCTCATTAGTTCTTCGTTATTTTTAATTATTTTAAATAGAAATAATCTCTATAGAATAATATCGATAGATATAAAACATATACATATATATAACAAAAGGGCTTGGACTAGTGCAACCAAACTATTGTGGTGAGAATGTGTTAGGTTGCACCAAATTTGAACCCATTATTCTTATTCTTCCTTAAAACAAATTACTAAACAGAGATTTGTGCCACCACTGCAATTTCCTCTTCCATAATTTGAATCACAGGGAGTTGGTGAATTCCCAAATAATAATACTAACAATAACAAATTAAAAAATTTAATTAAAAAAAAACCCCAAAACTCATGGGACATTGACGTGGTGAAGTAATATTCGGCATTTATATCATTTTGGGACCACCCCAAGACCAAATAAGGTAATTTTCTGGTTTGCATAGGGTATATTAATGATGTTAGATTTTGGCGAAAAAGTAGTAGTTTTTTTGTTTTTTTTTTTTTTTTGTTTTAATGGAAACGGACTAATGGGCAATACTTGTCGTTCTGCCATAATGGACGTCGCTTTCCGGTCAAATTTCATCGTTTTGGCTTCAAAAGTTGTTTTTTCCTCTTTGTTTTGTTTTTGTTTTTGTTTTTTGTTTTGTTTTGTGTGTGTTTTTTTTTTTTTTGTAATATCTGTTTTTGTAATAAGTCGACTTCGGGTTTGTTTGGTGAAGTAGTTTGAATTGAGATTTTTAAGTTTTAATAGTAAATTTTTTTGAATTTTCAGAAAAGACAAAAAACTTTTTAGGAAAAAGACAAAAACTTTTTAAGAAAAAGATAAAAAAAATTTTAAGTTGAATGATTTGAGTGATTGTGCCAAACACCACCTTAGAGATTTTGGTTTTCAATTCCGATTGTGTTTCTTTAATCCTTGAGTTTAATAGTTTGAAATTTTGTTTCCCGTTACCGATTTTCCACTTTCTAAAAGTTTCATTTATTATTATTATTATTACTATTATTATTTTTTTTTTTTTTATAATATTAGGTTGTTTTGGCTTAGTTTTCGATTGTACTTTGTCCCAAAATTAAGGACGTCCTCTTGTAATGAAAACAAAATTATGTTGAATGAAATTTCAAGTATTTACTCATCCTCTTTTCCAATTCTCGATATTCTTGATGAATTAATGAATTTTTATGTCAATTTCTAATATTCTGTATGAATTAATAGATTTTAAAGTGATTTTCGTGACATCCTATGTGAATCAAAATATAAACTAATATCTATCTCCTATTTTTATTATTCTTATTTTCTACCATTCTCTTCCGCTACATTAGATATTGTTTTAATCGCTTCATCTTGGAGAACATATTGGTGTTTTACCACATATGCCATTCTTCAATCCACAATATAGCCCACTTGCAAAAATCCACAATGTGTGTGTATATATATATATATAATATATATACGAAGAACAAATCTCAGATCACAATCTTTATATTGTTGTTCAGCTAATTAGTTTCTCAACTGAGTAGAAAAGAACATATAAGAGCAGTCATAAAACACACACCAGAGTACTCTCTTTCCACACACACGACGGAATGCTCTATCTAGTACACAAACGACAGAAAGGACAGAGTTATTAAGCAAACGACAACCCACTTTATTTAAGTAAAGGACAAACGACACTAGAATGCCTAGTGGGCCAAACGACAAGCAATCAAGCTCCTGTATCAAGGTCTATCAAGTACTTCAGAACAAGTAATAAATTCCAATATTTTGGGGGGGGGGGGGGGATAATTTTTAAGCATTGCGATTCAATACTCAGCTCTGGTGCACCCACCAAGTAGCCTACAATGTACCCAGCTCATCATCCATTCTGCTGCCTAAGCCTTCATCCGTATATCGATACCTGTGGATTAGAAAATTAGGAAATGTGGCTAGATGACCCTCTGTTTTTTATTTTTTTGTTTTTTTTTCATGGTGAGTCTGTGGCAAAGAGTCTCTACCGGTAAAGTCCTTTTTTAGACCGTTGAGATTTAATAGAACGGTTAAAATGTTGTTGGTATACCATACTTATCATACACCTTATCTCACATTACCCTTTTCACCCAAAGTCTTCTCCGTTGCCGGGGACCCACCCCCGATATTGGCGACCCACCTCCAGCCCCAGCCCCAGCCGGCCGGCCGCCGGCGACCCCCTTTCTCTCTCTTCCCCACCGCCGAGGTGGGGGAGGCTTGCCCTGGGGGGCCGGTGGGCAGGCCAGGGGCCGGGGGTGGGGGGCCGTGGGAGAGAGGAGAAGAAAGAGAAAGGGGAAGAGAAAGCGAGAAGATAAGAGAGAGGGGGGGAGGTCGCCGGCGATCGGCCTGTTGGGACTGGGGCCGGTGGTGGGGGGGCCGGAGGTGGGTTGCCGTGGGATAGAGGAGAAGAGAGAATAAGGGGAAGAGAGAGAAGAGAAGAGAATAGAGAGAAAGGGGAAGAGAGAGAAAGGGGGGTCGCCGACAGCCGGCCGACCGGGACTGGGGCCGGTGGTGGGGGCTAGAGGTGGATCGCCGGCGTTGGGGTGGGTCACCAACAGGAAGATCGCCGGCGATGGATAAGACTTTGGATGGGAAGGGTAATGTGAGGTAAAGTATATGATAAGTATGGTACACTAACAACGTTTCAACCACTCGATTAAATCTTAACAGCCTAAAAAAGAACTTTACTGGTAGAGACCCTCAAAAAGTCTCTACCACAGACTCACCCTTTTTTTTAATAAATTTTTCTGACCAAAATTTTGTAAAATTTAAAAAATGAATGTTTTTTTTTTAATTAGAAAAAAAATGGTCAAGCAGGCAATTAATCACTAATATAACCAATATTAATATGTACCTTTCATTTACTGATTGTAATTATGATATATCACTAATTAACAATCATTTTCTGAATTAAAAAATTTGCATTTATCTAAATAAATGTTCAAAAATTGTTATTTACAAAATTTTTCTTAGAAATATGTATCATATTCTAGTACATATTCTTGAACAAATTTTATTTTTTTTAAAAATAATGGAAAAAAAAAAAAATAGACTGCCGAGGTGAAAAGTAGCACAAACTAAGTAACAGATAATGAAGGAGCCCGTTTAGGAGCTTTTTGGAAATGATTTTGTCTTGTATATAAAATAGAAATGAGAATGTTTTGAAAATGATTTTAAGCTATTTTTTGCAGTTGTGTTTGATAGTGTTTATAGAGAAATTGGATTGAGTACAATAAAAAATAAACTTGTATTTGGATATGTTTTTTAAAATGTTTGTTAGAGTGTGTAAGCTTTAAAAAAAAAAAAAAGAAATGAGAAAATAACTTTATTTTATTTTCAAATTCCTTAACAAAAAACAGAAACGATTTTTTATTTTCATTTCTGTTTTCCGACTTGGTGCAAAACAAAACCTATTTCATAACTATTTCCAAATAAGTTTTACTGAAAACCGTGAGATATATTTCCAAAATATTATGGAAACAATACCAAACGGGGTCCATATTTTTCCCTTTACCTTATTTGCTATTTGACCCATATTCTTACCAAAAAGTAAATAAAAAAATTAAAAAGAAATTTAATAAAAATTGGGAAGAGAAATTTTGTACCTATTATATATCTTGGGTGAGTGGTTACGGTTAATTTGAATATTTGATTTCCTTAGGATGTCTTTCATCTGCATCGGTGGTTTCATCTTCACTTGACTCATCTTCATGCGTAGCATCTGATTCCTGATATCAAGTGTTGCGAAAAGGCATTAAGATCACAAAAAATTCGGCAAACTGATCAATATCAAGTCAAGCAAATGAGCAAAAATAAATTAAAACAATCCAAAGAAAAAAAAGAGAGAGAGAAAGGGACCACGCACATCATATATGTTGTAGTAATTTTCCAAATCCTTTAGGTCGTCGCGATAAAGCATGTGGATACCGAACCATTTCACTTCTTTTATGGAAGACACCATATGGAAATCAATATTATCATTAACAAATGATAACTCAAGGGAGACCTCTACTGCATCTTTACAAGCATTGTAGTCCTGATGTTTATACCACAAGAACAGATGATCTGAATTCAAAGGGACTGATCCTCGTGACATGAGTTGTTGTTGGACTTTAGAAACCTTCCATTCAAAATTGCAGACCTCTTCAGTATCTCTGATTTTAAAATTGAATTTACACCTTAAGTAGCAAAAACTACCCACACAAGTGGAAATTTCTATGCATAATGCGAAACCCAAGAATTTGGCATTATGCCATTGTGGAGTGAGCGCGATAGTATTTGAATATCCCTTCGATTGATAGTCAAACCACTTCGGAATCTCATTTCCCGGATAACACACAACTGTGGAGTCATCTCTCTGTTAAAAAATGACACCCATTATTTTTACTGAAACTAATATATGAAAAAATTAGACAATCAAATAATAACAATACACCAAATTGAGAGGCATACCGGATTAAGTTTATGCTGTATTGCTTTAGCCAAAACTCTCAGCTGGAAATCAATTAAAATTACGTGCCGTGCATTTTGCCCCATTTTCAAGCACTCAAAGAAGTTCTGATAATCCAAATGCAATGTTACCCCATTAGTGTGGGACCTATCCCGAGCCCAAAACCATTTTCTGAGTTCTCTCGTAGAACTCGTCACCCACTCCAATGACGTGCATCCGCCTGCATAAAGAGCATTTAGAGACAACGGAAGTTCTGGTATAGACTGAAGGTTCTTACAGTTCAAAAGCTCAAGAGTTTTAAGACGAGTTAACTTCCAGATGCTGACTGGGATTGACTCAAGATTTGCACAGTTTCCCAGGTTAAGATTTTCAATACCAATAAGATTTCTAATCGACGAGGGTAGTTGTCTAATCCCTGTGTAGGTTAATCCAAGATCTTTTAAACTCTCCATAGGCTTCGAGATTTCTGGGAGACTCTTCAAATTTGAGCAATAGTCAAGATTAAGGCTCCTAAGAGATCGAAACTCAAAAATATTACTTGGTAGACTCTCAATCATTTTGCAATCCTGCAAGTAAATTTCCTGGAGCCCAGAGCAATTCTCAATTAATGAAGAGGGAATTTCTTTTATTGCCGTCCAACGCAAATCTAACCGCTCAAGATTCCATGGAAGCTGTACACGAAACTCACCAAGACTTGGGCACCTATCTAGTCCGAGATATTTCAAGGACTTCAGCTTATGTATACTACAAGGAATATTCGAAAGGTATTTGCGGTCATCGAGAATTAGTTCAGACAGATTTTCAAGAGAACCAATTGACTGTATTCCGGATGGAACTAAATTTAAGGACACTAAACCCCGAGATATAGTCTCTGGAAGAGATGTAATTTTAACTTTAAGAATTTTAAGGGTGCTTGGTTCAAAGATTCTTTCTGGAAGAGTACTTGAAAGTTTTTCGCATCCCAACAAATTGAGTTCAATAAGCTTGTCGCTTCGCAAAGTATTCCAAGGAACTTTAACCAAGTTTGCACAATATTGGAGACATATTCTTTCAAGATTTGGAGCACGAGAAAGATCCGGAATTTCTTTCAAGTCGTCTGACCAACCGAGATTAATACATTTTAATTTGTCAAGGTCCTGAAAGTAGAAGGAAAAAAAAAAAGGATAACCAAGAGAGATCTCATAGATTATTATTTTATATATAAAGAATACAACAAATTAGTAAACATATACCTGAACTCCGTCCCAAAGTTTCTCAAGTTCGCTATGTGGCAAGTGAAGCTCGACAAGATTACTTGGCTCAAAATTTGATGGGAAACACTTTGAAGGATATCCATACCAATAAATATACCGAAGAGAATGAGGAAGGAATTGAAGATCTTGACTAAGGAATCGAACACGGTTACGAATCTCGAGTAACCTCAAATTACACATTTTGTGGAAGACTTCAGGCACCAAGTCTAGGAATTGTTCAAATGGATACCTATGATCCATGAATATTCCTTCAATTTTTTCAGTCCCCTAACATGATTCAAGAAATAAATTTAGATGGATACAGAGCATATAATTCCAACAACACAGAAGAGCATAAGAGGAAGAAGATCAAAGCTTTATTAATTAACTACAAATTAGGAAACTATTTTTAACGTTAATATGTTTTTTTCCCTAATTTAAGTTTATGCAACATTTTAACAAATTACTTCAACATTTATATATTTTTATGCTTACCTCATTGTTGTTCAGGACACGATATGCTTCTTCCGCTATCCACAACCTACTGCATTTTCCAAGTTGCTCTTTTGATTGTTGACGTACAATCTTCTGACCAATCTCTTGTAGCAAATCATGCATCCAGATGCTTTTATCTGGGGGTACAATCCTCTGACCAATCTCTTCATGAAATTCATACAAGAATCTATTATCAGAGGGCTTGATAGCTATGAGAGACTTATCAATGAGATTATTCATACGTATACGTGCTGAGCCACAACCATCTAATATACCTTCTACAAAATCTCTGTCACACCCTTTAAAGAAACACGCAATATCAAGAAACATAGCCTTCTCCGAATCAGTCAGTCCATCATAACTTATTTTTAATTTCTCCTCTATATTTCCACGGCAATTTTGTTTCAGCTCATTCAGAATTGGTTCCCAACTTATGCCCTCGGGTTGAATTGAGCGAAGCCGTGAAGCCAAAAGCTTTATAACCAGAGGGATGCCTCCAGCATATTTGACCACCTCGTCTGTTAGCTTTCGATAAGACGGTGCTTGGGAGTTTCTTCTAAAAGCTATCGACTCAAAAAGCCGAATAGCTTCATCATCACTCAATTCGGCAACCTCGTACTTTTCGTCAACTTCAACACCCTTGAGCACTTCTTTATTCCTTGTTGTGATAATAATTCGACTACCCTCACAAAACCTGTGACGATTATGACCAAGTAAAACTTGTAGCTGCTCCGAATCATCCACATCGTCTAACACAACAAGTACTTTTGTACGGTGGAGGCTCTCCTTCACAAAATCTGGTAAAGATTTGGTTTCCAATTCTATACTCTTATCCTTCAATAAAACCCTAACTAGATTCAACAGCAACTTATCATGCAATCTATTATTCTTTGATTCCTCCCTAACATTTGCAAGGAAGCAACGACTCTTAAATTGATCGGAGAGTTTATGGAACACCACTTCTGCAAGGGTTGTCTTGCCTAGACCACCTATTCCCCAAATTCCTATCATACGAGTATTTGGAGAGTCAAGACTTAACAACGATTTGATTTTCTCGATGCGTCCTTCGATTCCAATAAGGCCCTCAAAATCGTCGATCAAGGGCACATCCTTCAATTTCCCCAAAATATCTTCAGCAATTGTCTCAACTAATTCCAACTCCTCCCTATTAAAGGATAAACTGTAGTTAGTAACAATAAATTGCAACTAAGCAAAAATGTCAAGACATCAAATTTGAAAAAGGGTAAGAAGAAATGGTATGATTCTCTTATTTACGCCGACCATCACGCCTCGAAGATTTTCCAGACAATGTTTTCTATTTACATTCCCGTCTCTTCGAAAGAGCCACTAAAAGATCAGACCCTTTTTGTCCATAGATTATGAACAATGCTACGTTTCTATTTTAGTTCCTCAATTTTTAATTTTGTTAAACTAGTCTCTGAACTTTTTTATTGATAGTTTCGATCCCTGACATTAAAATTAATGAAAGATTTTTTGAATTTAATGCATATAATCCTATTCCAATTCCATGTTAATATAAAATTTCACATAATTAGTTGCAGTTAAATGTTAAAATGTCCTGCTTATTTATTATTTCAAACCCTAAAAAACTTGAATATTTCACAATTAGTGTAATAATTTCTTTAAATTTTTTTTGTTATCATATGTTAGGGCTGCGATATTTGTCTCGGATAAATTTCAGAAATCATTTGTCAATTTTAGTGTTATGGACTAGTAAAGACCAAAGTGACAGAATTTTCATAATTCGAGAACTAAACGGAAATATTACCCAAATAAATTAGAGATCAACAAGCTTCTAGGTGGTAATTCTTTTTCGAATATATAAATCATCTATCTTGTAGCAAGAGTCCGTATAATGTGAACAAAAACTAAATTAGTCATGTAAAGAATCCATTAGGCAGATATGTAGGAAGAAAAACTATTAAAGTAAATAATGATAACCTGAACTCTGGGGCTTTTGAATGAAACCCTAAAAGATTGGCTGCTTCATACAAAGCCTCCCTCCAGTCTTGCACCCGCGTGTCATTATTGAACCGTTGTTCATGTCGTACAAATGCATCTCCAAAACTTCCTTGTTGGTTTCGTATATGACTCGGATCGACGAAATAGAAAACAGGAATAACAATTTTTTGATATTTTTTGTGGCATTTAAGTATATGGGCTAGTTCAGCTAAACACCATGATGAAGAAGCATAGTTTTCTGAGAAAATGACAACAGAAATCTTTGATCGTTCGATTGCTTCTAAAAGCTCGGGTTTAATTTCATCTCCTCGTTCAAGAACACGGTCATCTTTAAAAGTTTTAATATGCCTCCTGAGTAAAGCAGCATATAGATGGAAGAAGAAGAAGGAACATCGTATTTCTCTGAATTCGGGGTGGAAGAAGAAGAAGGAACATGGGCCGTAGCCATATAAATACCCCCAACAAACCCTCACCCTTTGTATTCTAGAGTGAACGCTCTGTGCTAACAAATTGACTTTGATTGACTCAAAATTTAGTAGTTTGACTTCCCTGCCTACAAAAGCAACAAAACAAGATTCAAACTCTGTTCTTGATTTGTTTACAAATTTCTAGAATTAGAAGATTACCAAAATTTAACTTGTGAGAAATTAAAAAATAAAAAATAATTGAAAAGATGACAGATACACAGAAAGAAAAGCAGAATTCTCCATATATTAAATTCCAAAAGAAAATTACTGAAAAAAAAAACAGCAAATTCCAAATTAAAAATGATGGAACAATTCTAATATCAAATGGGTTTTTCCAAAGTAGACAAAAAAAAACTTAGAGAGAGAAAGAGGAGAGAGAGGAACAAGTAAACTCATGCCAGTTGAAACTAAATTAGAAGAAAGAGAGGCAAACTTACTTGTACGGTTATGAGAATATAAAGAGTCACTAATTTTTCATAACTTTTCTTTTTTTTTTTTTTGGTAACAGAAAAACATGCAGTGTAAAGTCTTCTTCACGACAAGGAACCTGAGCTCAGATCCAACTTCTCTCTTCTTCTTCTTCTTCTTCTTCTTCTTCTTCTTTTTCAAACAATAGATCGATCCAACCCTTCCTTGGCCAGATCCAACTCTTCTTTTCTTGAAAAAAAGAAGTAAAAAAAAAAAAAAAGATCCAACTCAATTCAAACTGAAAAGAAAAAGGGGCAGATGACGATGAAGAGGTGATTCCGAGGTTACGATGGCGCCGGCGGTCTGCGATGTGGTGAGCATGGTCGTCGCAGTGAACATTTTGTAAATTTTCCCCTTTTTCTAGTCCAGAGCTTTTGCTAGTGTGGTTGATTTTTTTTTTATATATATATTTTTGGTTAATTGTATTGAAGAGAAGATTGAGTTTTTATTTTTAGAAAATTCTCTCCACGTTGCCGGAATCAATGACCTCACGTGGGTTGTGAGGAGGTTAGCAGACTCGGGCTAACTAGCAAAGTTCATTATTTAAATATTAAAAATTTATGTTTACAAGTTTCAAAACACAATAATAATAACAAAAAATAAAAAATAGCATTATGTATTTAACCTAACAGTTAACAAAAAACCGAATATCTATAGAGAGCAGAATGACCTTTTATTAGCTTTTTTTTTAAAATAAATGTCTCTAGTTTTATTAATTTATGAAATGAAAGTTTTCTTGAAAATAGTCATTACTCATTGATAATTACAAGTGCAACATTTCTCAAAGAAATGACTTTTTATTTAAGTGTCTGATAATTACCATCTGATCTCATTTCTCAAAGAAAAAAAAAACAAAAAAAAAAATAAAATCATAGATCTATTTTCCTGATTCCCTGATTATCTAGAGGATTAGTGTTTGACACGTTGTCTTAATTGGTTAGAATTTTAGTTAACATATGTAGCTAGTAAATGCTATTTAGATTATGTGGGAAGAGAAAAATTAGTTAGAATTTTTTAACAGTGCCATATGAAAATAGATGAAAGCATGTACTATATATATATATTGGTATGGAGTGAGGGGAACCTATTTTATCAATTTTGAAAAAAAAAATATCAAATTTCGAATATGACACCTAAGATTTTTAAGCTGTCCTCACCCACACTGAGTGAACACATGTAATAGTTCTTTCTATTTAGGATACCTAAAGCTATTAGTTGAGTATGAGATGAAAAAAAAAAAAAAAAAAGACGAGGCGAAAAAGAGAGACTGTAAATACTTTGAAATTCTTATACCCTTTTACTGCAATTTCCTTAGGGACAAAATAATAATAATAATAATAGTTCAGTAAGTTTTTCTTCGTAGATTTCGTTTTTTTACGTAGTTTTATTTTCTGGGGTTTGTCACTTGCATGCAATGATTCATGTACACATGTAAAGTAGTTCACATCACTGTCCAACATTACTTTAGTTTGTCTTTCTTTTGTTTTTTTAAGGGAAAGAAAAAGTTTGATTCCTTCTACTTGACCATTAAGAAATAGTACAAATAATGTAGCTTTCTATATTGTATAAATTAAGATAAAGGTCGTGAAATGGAAAACAGCCGTTAGTGTGTGTGTGCGTGTTGTCCATCATGTGGATTACTCATGATGACATTAACTTCCACTAACAAGGAGACAAATTATTATTAAATTCACATAAAAAAAAAGACAAAAACTAAAATAAAAATATTAATTTAATGAATTCTTTCTAAATTATGTATCATATTTTTACCTCTTAAATTATTAAAAATCATTTATTATGTTTTTGATAGGTATAAAATCATTCAAATTATCCTTTATATTTACTTCTATTAATTATTTAATAGAAATACTGATGTGATAACCCAATACAGATTAAACAAATATTTTATGAAATATTTCCTAAATACAAAAACAAAAAATAGTTTTTAATTAAAAAAAAACAAATTAAAAAGTTGTCTCACTCTCTCTCCTCTCCTTTCTCTCTCCACAGTGAACAATCATCAGCCATTCTTTGAAACAATTCGGCAGCTTTTATAGGCAAATGGGCTTTTTCCATAAGCTCTAAAAATGATGATGAAACACTTCTCAATCAAGGTTTTGGGTTTAATCCGGTCCAAAATATTATTCAAGGAGACAAAATCGGCGGAGTTGGCGTAGTTGTGGATGAAGAAATAAAAGGTAGAATCACCGAGTTTGTAGGAACCCACCCACGAATTCGAAAATCTGACCGTCGTTCACAAACACAGTGGAAAAGAAAGAAGAAGAACATGAGGAAGAGGAAGGAGGACGAGGTGAAGATTTTCTTTTTTCTTTTTTAATGTTTTTTTTTTTTTTAAGAAGAAAACTCCCTTATATACGCCAACTAGCACAGGCAAAACCAAGAAGTTTCTGCACATTTTTTGTTAGGAAATTCATTACAGTAGAGAGTGAAGATGAGAGAGAAAAACCAATTACTTTTAATTACTTTTGATTCAGATTTATTTTTTAAAATATTTATTTAATGGTTGTCATGTAAGCATTTCTGTTAAATAGATAAATGAAAATAGATAAAAAAAAAAGTTAATTTAAATGATTTCATATATATCAATGGATACGATGATTTTGATAATTCAAGGGATAAAATGAAATAAGATACATAATTGAGGGGGCATTCGTAAACATAATCCAAAATAAAAACAAAGCAAGGCGAATTTTTTTGATAGGTGAAAAAAAAACAGAATTTATATTATATAGCATATTATAAAGGCATAGAGGGTGTTTAGTGAATAAGTTGAGTTTGAGTTGAGTTGAGATTTTTAAATTTGAATAGTAATTTTTGTTGACTTTTTCAAAAAAGACAAAAAACTTTTTTATAAAAAGATAAAAAATATGATGAAAAAAATACAGTTTAGTTTAAAATGAGTGTGTATGCTAAACGGGCCTATAGTTTAAATATAAAGCATATTTATTATTTTTTGGTAGAAATATAATATATTTATTTGTTACTGTAAAATTGTAACATATTTGATGTTTTTTAACTTGCTGATTTACTTTCTTATCCTTGATAGTTATTATGTTTGATAGTTATTATGTTTTTGAAAGTTTTAAAGTGAAGAAGATTTGGGCCTTAGAGGGATTCTGATTGGAAGGTATTTTCGTATTTCTATTTTAATTTTTTTGACCTAAATATTTGGTTATAATATTTTAAAGAAAGACATGCATTGCCTTTTTCGGCTTTTTCCTAGGAAAGCTCAAGAGAAAAGTTTATTGAAAGTTTGGAAAATGTTGCATCAATCGACTTAAAACAAAAAGGATAAAAGCAATGAAATTTGGTCATGTTGAGCATAATTAAGATATATTAGAAAGAAAAACGACAAATAACTTTGCCACCATGATAGTGCAAAGGTGATGTAGTAATAATGATATTATTATAATTTATTATTATTTTTATTAGTAAACAATTTGTGGGGTCCTTTTTACGTGGTGGGGATAAAAACATGCATAATTGGTGTAGATATTAATGAGCTTTCTTAAATACCTAACAACGACTTGAAACCATAAAGAAATTGACTTCATTTATATCCCAAAGCTAAAAATGTTACGGTTTTTAGATCTCTTGCTTTTCTAGCTGGAAGTACAATTGCTCAGTAATAGTTGTTGCTTTTGTTTACCGGCTATGATCAGAGAAGCGTATGTTATGGTGCCAAAACCAATCCACCAAGAATAATTATTCAAGAATTTTTTTAATGAACAGTACCGATCGAAGAATCTTTCAATGATAACCAGTTACGAAGCTAGAAATCATTGTTATTTGGGGGAGGGTTATACGCAAATTTGTAAATATATAATTATATAGGCTTAAAAGAAAGGGGGGAAAAAAAGTTGAGGGGAACTTGAGAGGGCTACATGTGTAAATTTATACAACAGTATATTTCACGGCCGAAGAATCCTTTAACAAAACAAATGTTAAAAAGGGCGAGAGGGAAAGAGAGAAAAAAATAACGTATCAGAAAAGTGATTGAAACTCACTATTTGTTGCGATGTGGGTTTTATATGAAGAACCTCTATCAAACTGAGGGACCCAACTAAATTAGCATCCTACTAATTAATAACATCTAATATATGTGCGATTTTAATAATTTATTTGATAAACAATATAATTCTAATTAAATAAATAATGTAAAAAAAAATAATACAAACACATGTGATGGGTTACATACATCAATCTATGAGAAAATAAACAGAAATAGACATAATTTCTTTAATTGCGAATGTTTTGAGAGTTTATTGTACAAAATTAAAATAAAAAAAATGAGGATCAAACATATATCATCAAACTAAACGGTTTGGGGAGAACAAATCAAACAAACCATGATTTATTACCTCTTAATTATAATGAAAAAACGAAAAAGATTAAGAAAATAAAGCATAACAAAACATAATGGTATGTTTCAAAGTTTGTATTACTTTTAGAAGTTATAATGTAATTTTATTCTGTTCATTATGTCAATGTGATTACGTACTGTGAATTTTATTTTTATTTTTTAATTCTTAGAGGGACGTGTGTGAAGAATAATTTTAGAATATTGTTGTCCTTCACACTAGTTCTATGAATAGGCAATTTTATAAGAACAAAATTAATTACAAAAACTGCTAGAACAGTAGATACATAGGCGTTAATGGATCTCCTCTTTGTAAAATTCTAATGAAACTAGCTTTCTTTTAATTCTATTCGATTATCTTTGTCTCAAAAGTGAAACTGGCGACCCAGCCAATCAAGACAGATTTGATTGTTTTTTCAACCGTGCAAGATTCGGTTGTTTTGGTCGGTTTGCTTCGATTTTGATTATACAGTGGGCCACCAGGTAGTATACAAGGGGTAACTTTGTACATTTTTTTTTTTCAGTTTTTTTGGATCAATAATTTGTTCTTAATATAATAACATACATGGATATTGGATACTTTTATTTGATAGTGCTAAAACAAAGAAACAGATCCAAAAGTTCCATAATTAAACATAATGTAAAGTCGAAAGTTTTAATAACATTGAACATTAAACATAGTAAACTACTAAACAAAATGAAATTAGAATCCAAAATTTAACAATGTCATTTCACTCCTCATTAGTTCTTCGTTATTTTTAATTAATTTATATAGAAATATTCTTTATAGAATAATATCGATAGATATAATACATGCACATATATATAACAAAAGGGCTTGGACTCGTGCAACTACACTATTGTGCTGAGAATGTGTTAGGTTGCACCAAATTTGAGCCCATTATTCTTCTTCTTCCTTAAAAGAAAATATAAAACAGAGATTTGCGCCACCTCTGCAATTTCCTCTTCAATAATTTGAATCACAGCGAGTTAGTGAATTCTCAAATAATAATACTATCAATAACAAATTGAAAAAAAAAAAAAAAACGAAACTCATGGGATGTTGATGCGGTGAAGCAATAATTAGGTTGGGATTACCGCAAGACCAAATACAATAATTTTCCAGTTTGCATAGGGTATATTAATGTTGTTAGATTTTGGCGAAAAAGTAGGATTTTTTTTTTTTTTTTTTGGAAACGGACTAATGAGCAATACTTGTTACCACAATGTATGTCACTTTTCGGTCAAATTTCATGGTTTAGGCTTTTAGAATTTTTTTTTTTTTTTTTCCTGTTTTTGTAACAAGTCGACTTAGAGATTTCGGTTTTCAATTCCGATTGTGTCTCTTTAATTCTTGAGTTTAATAATTTGAATTCATGTTTCCCGTTAACGATTTTCCTTTTTCAAAAAGTTTCATTTTTTTTTTTTCATAATATTAGATTGTTTTGGCTTAGTTTTCCACTGTACTTTGTCCCATAATTAAGGACGTCCTCTTGTAATGAAAACAAAATTATGTTGAACGAAACTTCGAGTATTTACTTTATCTATTTTTCAATTCTCGATATTCTTGATGAATCAATCAATTTTTATATCAATTTTCAATATTCTGCGTGAATCAGTGGATTTTAAAGCGATTTTTGTTGTGAATCAAAATATTAACTAATATATATCTCTTGGTTTTATTATTCTTATTTTCTACCACACTCTTCCACTACATTAGATGTTTTTTAAATCGCTTCGTCTTGAAAAACATATTGGTGTTTTACCACATATGCCACATGCAAAATCCACAATGCATATATAAACAACATATATACAAAGAACAAATCTCAAAGCACAATCTTTATATTGTTATTCAGCTAATTAATTTCTCAACTGAGTACAAAAGAACATATAAGAGCAGTCACAAAACACACACCACAAAACACACACCACACACATCACGGAATGCTCTATTTAGTACACAAACGACAGAAAGGACAGAGTTATTAAGCAAACGACAACCCAATTTATTTAACTAAAGGACAAACGACACGAGAGTGCCTAGTGGGCCAATCAACAAGCGATCAAGCTCCTGTATCAAGGTCTGTCAAGTACTTCAGAACAAGTAATAAATCCAATATTTGAAGGGGAAAAAAGAAAAAAGCGTTGCGATTCCACACCCAGCTCTACTGCACCCACCAGTAGCCTACAGTGTACCCAGCTCATCATCCATTCCGTTTCCTCAGCCTTCATCCGTATATCGATACCTGTACATTAGAATATTAGGAAATGAGGCTAGATGTCCCTTTTTTTTCTTATTTGACTGAAATTTTGTAAAATTAGAAAAATGAATGTTTTTTAAAAATTAGAAAAAAAATGATCACACAGGCAATCAGTCACTAATATAACTAATGTTAATATGCATTTTTCATTGATTGTTCATGATAAATCACTAATTAATAACTATTTTCTTAATTAAAAAAATTCGGTCATTTGTCTAAATAAGTGTCCAAATTTATTATTTACCAAATTTTTCTTATAAATAAGTATCATATATTCTGGTACATATTCTTGAACAGATTTCATTTTTTTAAAAAAAATAATGGAAAAAAAAAAAAAAAAAAACAGACTATCGAGGTGAAAAGTAGCACAAACTAAGTAGCAGATAGTCAAGGGTACATTTAGGAGTTTTTTGGGAATGATTTTGTTTTATATATGAAAACAAAATGAGAATGCTTTGAAAATGATTTTAGCTATTTTTTGAAGTTGTGTTTGATAGTATTTCTAGAGAAATTAGATTGAGTATAAGAAAAAGTAAAATTATGTTTGTGTATGTTTTTGAATATGTTTATTGAGTGTGTAAGCTTTATAAAAAAATTAAAAACCAGAAATGAGAAAATGACTTTATTTTATTTTCAAATTCCTTAACAAAAAACAAAAACGATTTTTTGTTTTCATTTTTGTTTTCTGACTTATATTTCCAAAACATTATGGAAACAATAATAAACGAGGCCCATATTTTCCCTTTTACCTTATAATTTGCTGTTTGACCCATATCTTACCAAAATGAAAATAAAAAAAATTAAAAAGAAATTTAATAAAAAGTGTGAAAAGGAATTTTGTACCTATTATATATTTTGGTCGAGCGGTTACAGTTAATTTGAAGTTTTATTTTCTTAGGATGTCGTTCATCTGCATAGATGGTTTCATCTTTACTTGGCTCATCTTCATGCGTAGCATGTGATTCCTGATATCAAGTGTTGCAAAAAAACAATAAGCTCACAAAAAATTTGGCAAACCGATCAATATCAAGTCAAGCAAATGAGCAAAAATAAATTAAACAATCCCAATAAAAAAAAATACAAGTGAGAAAAGGATCACGTACAACATCACATTCGTAATCGATTTCCATATCCTTTAGATCGTCGAGATAAAGCATGTGGATACCGCACCGTTTCACTACTTCGATGGAAGTGTTGAAATACGAATGGATCTCATCAACAAGTAAAAACTCAAGGGAGACTTCTACTGCATCATGACAATCATTGTAGTCCTGAGGTTGATACCACAAGAACAGATGATCTGAATTCAAAAGGACTGGTTTTAAATCTCGTTGTCGTAGGACATTAGAAACCTTCCAGTCAAAACTGTGGACTTCTTCAGTATCTCTGATTTTAAAATTGAATTCACACTTTAAGTCGAGAGAACCCATACAATTTGAAAATTCCTCGTCAGCTTTCCCATCAATAACAATGCAGAATGCGAAACCCAAGAAGTTGGCATTATGCCATTGTGGAGTGAGCACGATAGTATAAGAAGAGGCCTCAGATTGATAGTTGAACCACTTCGGAATCTCATTTCCCGGATAACACACAACTGTGGAGTCATCCCACTGTTAAAAAACGACACCAATTATTTGTACTAGGACTCATGTATGAAAAAATTAGACATTCAAATAATAACAATACACAAGATTAAAAGGGATACCTGATAAAGTTTGTGCTGTATTGCTTTGGCCAAAACTCTCAGCTGGTAATCACTTAAAATTTCATCTCGTGAATTTTGATCCATTTTCAAGCACTCAAAGAAATTCTGGTAATCCAATGTTACCCCATAAGTGTGGGACCTATGCCGAGCCCGAAACCATTGTTTGAGTACTCTCTTAGAACTCGGCACCCTCTCCAATGACGTGCATCCGCTTGCATAAAGAGCATTTAGAGACAACGGAAGTTCCGGTATAGACCGAAGTTTCCTACAGTTCCAAAGCACAAGAGATCTAAGACGAGTCAAATTATAGATGTTGTCTGGGATTGACTCAAGATTTGCACAGTTCTCCAGGTTTAGTGTTTCAATACCGATAAGATTTTCAATCGATGAGGGTAGTTGTCTAATCCCTGTGTACGTTATTCGAAGATCTTCTAAACTCTCCCTAGGCTTCGAGATTTCTGGGAGACTCTTCAGATTTGAGCAATGGTCAAGATTAAGCTCCCTAAGAGATCGGAACTCAAAAATATTACTTGGTAGACTCTCAATCATTTCGCAACCCTGCAAGTTAATTTCCTGGAGACCAGAGCAATTCTCAATTGATGAAGAGGGAATTTCTTTTATTGCCATCCCACTCAAATCTAACGACTCAAGATTCCGTGGAAGCTGTACACGAAACTCATCAAGACTTGAGCACCGAGCTAGTCCGAGATATTTCAAGGACTTCAGCTTATGTATGCTGCTAGGAATATTCGTAAGGGATTTGCAGCCGTTGAGACACAGTTCAAACAGATTTTCAAGAGAACCAATTGACGAGGGCAAAGACTGTATTCCGGATCCAACTAAACATAAGGACACTAAACCCGGGGATATGGTCTCTGGAAGAGCTGCAATTTTAACTTCAGAGCACGTTACTATAAGAGTTTTAAGGGTGCTTAGTTCAAAGATTCTTTCTGGAAGAGTACTTGAAAGTTTTTTGCATCCCAACAAAGTGAGTTCAATAAGCTTGTCGCTTCGCAAAGTATTCCAAGGAACTTTAACCAAGTTTGCGCAATTTTGGAGATATATTCTTTCAAGATTTGGAGCACGAGAAAGATCCGGAATTTCTTTCAAGTGGTATGACCCACTGAGATTAATACATTTCAATTTGTCAAGGTCCTGAAAGAAGAAGAGACAAAAAAAAAAAAAAAGAATAAGCAAGAGAGATCTCATAGATTATTATTTTATATTTAAAGAATACAACAAATTAGTAAACATGTACCTGAACTCCGTCCCAAAGTTGCTCAAGTTCGCTATATGGCAAGTGAAGCTCGACAAGATTACTTGGCTCAAAATTTGATGGGAAACACTTTGAAGGATATTGACACCAATAAATATACCGAAGAGAACGAGGAAGGAATTGAAGATCTTGATTAAGGAATCGAACATGGGTACGAATCTCCAGTAACCTCAAATTACACATGTTGCGGAAGACATCAGGCCTCAAGTGTAGGACATTTTCAAATTGATAAAAACAATGAATCAAGAATATTCCTTCAATTTTTTCAGTCCCCTAACATGATTCAAGAAATAAATTAAGATGGATAAGAGTATATAATTCCAACAAAACAGAAGAGCATAAGAGGAAGAAGATCAAAGCTTTATTAATTAACTACTAATTAGGAAACTATTTTTAACGTTGATTTTTTTTCCCCCAATTTAAGTTTATGCAACATTTTAATAAATTACTTCAACATTTATATATTTTTACGCTTACCTCATTGTTGTTCAGGACACGATATGCATCTTCCGCTGTACACAACCTACTGCGTTTGCCAAGTCGCTCTTTTGATTGTTGACATACAATATTCTGACCAAAATCTTGTAGCAAATCATGTAGGCAGATGCTTTTATCTGGGGGTACAATCCTGTGATAGATATTTTGTCCAATTTCAAACACGAATCTGTCATCAGAGGGCTTGATAGTTATGAAAGACTTATCAATGAGATTATTCATGCGTATACGTGCTGAGCCACAACCATCTAATATACCTTCTACAAAATCTCTTTCCTTCCCGTTAAAGAAACACGCAATATCAAGAAACATAGCCTTCTCCTCATCATTCAGTCCATCATAACTTATTTTTAATGTCTTCTCTATATTTCCACGGCAATTTTGTTTCAGCTCATTCAGAATTGGTTCCCAACTTATGCCCTCGGTTTGAATTGAGCGAAGCCGTGAAGCCAAAAGCTTTATAACCAGAGGGATGCCTCCAGCATATTTTACCACCTTGTCTATTAGCTCGTGATAATACGGTGCTGGAGAGTTTCCTCTAAAAGCTATTGACTCAAAAAGCCGAATAGCTTCATCATCACTCAATTCGGCAACCTCGTACGTTTCAACATCTTCAACATGCTTGAGCACTTCTTTATTCCTTGTTGTGATAATAATTCGACTACCATCACAAAACCTGAGACAATTATCACCAAGTAAAACTTCTAGCTGCTCCGAATCATTCACATCGTCTAACACAACAAGTACTTTTGTACGGTGGAGCCTCTTCTTCACAAAATCTGGTAAAGATTTGGTTTCAAATTTTATATTCTCATCCTCCAATAATTCCCTAACTAGCTTCAACAGCAACTTATTACTCGATCCATATTTCTCTGATTCCTCCCTAACATTTGCAAGGAAGCAACGACTCTTAAATTGATCGGAGAGTTTATTGAACACCATTTCTGCAAGGGTTGTCTTGCCTAGACCACCTATTCCCCAAATTCCTACAATACGAGTATTTGGAGAGTCGAGACTTAACAACGATTTGATTTTCTCGATGCGTCCTTCGATTCCAATAAGGCCCTCAAAATCGTCAATCAATGGCACATCCTTCAATTTCCTCAAAATATCTTCAACAATTGCCTCAACTAATTCCGACTCATCCCTAAAATATTAAAGGATAAACTGTAGTTAGTAACAATAATTTGCAACTAAACAAAAATACCAAGACATTTTTGTCCATAGGTTATCAATAATGCTATGTTTCTGTTTTAGTTCCTCAGCTTTTGATTTTGTTAAACTAGTCTCTAAACTTTTTAATATTGATAGTTTCAGTCCCTGTCATTAAATTTAATGAAATTTTTTTTTTAAATTTAATGTATATAATCCTGTTTCAATTCCATGTTAATATAAAAATTTACATAATTAGTTACATTTAAATGTATAAATTTTAGAAATCATTTGTCAATTTTAGTATTCTGGACCAGTAAAGACCAAAGTGAGAGTTCTCATAGTTCGGGAACTAAACGGAAAAATTTCCCAAATAAATTAGAGATCAAAAGCTTCTAGCTGGTAATTCTTTTTTGAAGATAGAAATCATCTATCTTGTAGTAAGAGTCCGTATAATGTGAACAAAAACTAAATTAATCATGTAAAGAATTCATTAGGCATCTATGTAGGAAGAAAATTAGTTCATATTAAAGTAAATAAAGATAACCTGAACTCTGAGGCTTTTGAATCAAAACCTGAAATATTTGCTGCTTCACACAAAGCCTTCCTCCAGTCTTGCACCCGCACCCGCATGTCATTATTGAACCGTTGTTCATGCCGTACAAATGCATCTCCAAAACTTCCTTGTTGGTTTCGTATATGACTCGGATCGACGTCATAGAAAACAGGAATAACGGTTTTTCGATCATTTTTGTGGCATTTAATTATATGGGCTAGTTCAGCTAAACACCATGATGAAGAAGCATAGTTTTCTGAGAAAATGACAACAGAAAACTTTGATCTTTCAATTGCTTCTAAAAGCTCGGGTTTAATTTCATCTCCTCGTTTAAGATCATAGTCATCTTTAAAAGTTTTAATATGCTTCCTGCATAAAGCAGCATAAAGATGGCTTGTGAATCCCCTACGAGTGTCTTCACCTCGAAAACTCAGAAATACATCGTATTCCTCCGAATTCGGGGTGAAAGAAGAAGAAGAAGGAACATCGGCCATAGCCATATAAATACCCCCAACAAATCCTCACCCTTTGTATTCTAGAGTGAACGCTCTGTGCTAACAAATTGACTTTGGTTGACTCAAAATTTAGTAGTTTGACTTCCCTGCTTACAAAAGCAACAGAACAAGATTCAAACTCTGTTCTTGATTTGTTTACAAATTTCTAGAATTAGAAGATTACCAAAATTTAACTTGTGAGAAACTAAAAAATAAAAAAGAATTGAAAAGATGACAGTACACAGAAAGAAAAGCATAATTCTCCATATATTAAACTCCAAAAGAAAATTACGGAAAAAAAAACTGCAAATTCCATATTAAAAATGATGGGATAATTCTAATATCAAATGGGTTTTTCCGAAGTAGATAAAAAAAAACTTAGAGAAAGAAAGAGGAGAGAGAGAAACAAGTAAACTCATGCCAGTTGAAACTAAATTAGTAGAAAGAGAGGCAAACTTACTTGTACAGTTATGAGAATATGAAGAGTCACTAATTTTTCATAACTTCTTTTTTTTTTTTTTTGGTAACAAAAAAACATGCAGTTTAGAACCTGAGCTCAGATCGAACTCCTCTCTTCTTCTTCTTCTTCTTCTTTTTTCAAATAATAGATCGATCCAACTCTTCCTTGGCCAGATCCAACTAAACAAGGCGAAGACCAATTATTTATGTTAAGTAGTCAATGTGTTGTCCTTTCTTAGTTTTCTACTTTGACCAATCAGAACTTGCCACCTCATGCACTTCAATTTCTGTTTTTCATTTTTAATTAATTTTTTTATTTTTTTGGGGCAAATGCAGTTTCCTAATGGTTTCTTTATTTGAGAATTCACTGTTGAAGGGCTAAAACAAAAACAAAAAACAAAAAACAAAAAACAAAAAAAAAAAAGAAAAAGAAAAAGAAAAAAACTGAAAAATTGAAAAAAATTACCCACACCACCAAGGAATATAGGGTCTCGACGGCTAATGGCAGAGGGTGCCCAACGGCTCGTGGCGGAGGGGGCTCGATGGCTCACGCGGCGGAGTGGGCTCAATGGCTCGCGCGGTGGAATGGGCTTGCAACGGTGACCAAGGCAAACCTTGTGCCGGATCTGGACTATCGGCGGACACGCGTCGCCTCCAATGGATCTGTACGACCTACTGTGGGTGATGCTCGCAACCTTCGGCAACCTACCGGCCGACATCGCAACTGTCCCTATGGGCGACAGCATATCACTACCGCGCTAACACTCTCCTCCGTGGCTCCGCCCAAACATCGGCGACCTCTTCTATCACCTCCAAACTGACGATCCCTTGTTTGAAGCACCGGCTTTCGAACTGGCACCAGAAGCGGCAACAGCTCCGATGACCTTGTGCAGCCTATGATTTCTTTTCTTTTCTTTTCTTTTCTTTTTTTTTTAAGAATAAAGCTTTCTTTTTATTTTTTATTTTCAAGTGTAATCATTTATTGTAATCGGAGACGACGTTGGTTGGGTGGCCGACGAGACCCATGGCCACCTCCTTCCTCTCCTCCTTTATCTCTCGATGACGGCGGCCATCTCTCACGGTGGGAAGAAATTTTTTTGCTTATCATTGTTTGTAATCAAATGGAGTTGGACGCATGATAGTTTCGTGTGCCAGATGACATCTACACCGTTTAAATGCAATCCAATGGTAAAAAATTTTTACGTCATCCATAAAGTAAAAAACCTTTCATCATTGTAAAATTGGCTTTTGCATAATTAAACTCTTCAAAAACAAGGCAATTATCCAAGAACTTATAAACTAAATTCATAAAAAAAACTAAAACATTAAAACACTAAAATTCAAATTATATATATAAGCATGTAAATATATATTTTTATAATGGTGAATATAAATGGGGCAGGTACAAAATATGAGGGAGCTTCCTCTATCCTCACTCCGCACTTCCGTAGAGGGTAATGAAATTCAAAGGTATAGGAAGAAGTCCTGTCAAATAGAGATTTTTTTCTTTCAACCATCTTTTGATTGTTAATATGATATATAAGGACCGCTACTACAAATAGTACTACACCCTTGATCGTGAAATATTGATTGCTTATTGAACTATGTAAATGTGAATTGTGTGAAAATAGGATACTCCAAATTTGGGAAATATCTATATACTATCCCCCATGCTCACTCCTAATGGAAGTACAATCGTTCAATTGTTTGTTTTTTTTATTGTGAATAGTTGTCGTTCATAAAAGTGACTAAGCATGCGTTTGGATATCAGGTACGAACTTAAAATTTTCATATCAGTTTTTTATCTTTTTTTATAAAGTCAAGAAAAATTAAAATTAATTTTTAAAAAATCAACTAACTTTAACTTAAAATTTTCATTTTTAACTGATGCACCAAACACATCCTAAATCCTAAATCTTAGTGTATCTTGGGATATGATATTTAATTAATAGGAAAACCTCTATTTAAATAGGGAGACTTCTATTTTACTAATAGGGATCCACTATCCACTAAATTAGCATCTCACTAATTTACCAAAAAAAAAAAAAAAGCGTCTCACTACTAAGAAACATCTAAGTTCTGTGAGATTTTAATTAAATATTAACTAAAATCTAATTCTACCTAAAAAAAAAACAAAGTCATATGGGTCAAGTTCATTGTTGATGTCCAATTGAATCATAATTAGATCAAAAGTTCAACCGATTGAATAGGCCCACTCTAACAAAGAGGCCAATATGATGATAATTATGCAGTGTAGTAGAACATTCTTGAAGCTTTCATTTTGATCCCTGACTTTTATTTTATAGTTACACTGAATTATCTTAGCATTATCTAAATGTCACTCCCATGATGGTTTCGTTAACTTTTCGATGAAAAATGATCATGCAACAATCATATGATATGTTGTAAAAAAAAATTATTATTATGAAGGTTACTCCTCTCCTAGAAGAATGAAAATTGGGGATAAATTTTCTTCTTCTTACAATGCTTTGATCCTTGCACAGAACATTAAAGGGTGGCTTCTATCTTCTCTTCACGACTGAAAATCTTCACGTCAAAGTTAATAATTCGGGAACAAGTAAGACCATCTCCAATGTATATATCTATATAATACTATATTTGCTATAAAAAAGTATGAAAAATAACATTACTCAACTTTATACTCATTTCATAATGTCATTTATAGTGCATTTTTTTTTTTTTTTACTTTTATCATCATTATTATGTGTTAAAACTTGTAAAAGTGAACTTTTATCATTTAAATAATTTAATAATAAAAATATGATAGTAGGATAAATTACTTATTTAATTCATAAAATTTTAAGTTTGTGCAACTTTGGTTTGTGATCTTTTTTTTCGTGGCTAAAATGCTCTTAAACTATTAAGATGTTACTACAATAGTCCTTTTCGTTAATTTTTGGATATAATTAATTAGTAATTTGGTCAAAAAGTGATGCTAATTAATATATTCCTGTTTTGGAAATTTTCATGTGTTCGACTTTACTTACTTCACTTTCAAGCTTTTGAGTATGGGAATTTTCTTTTTGTATCCTCAAATTCCGAGTATCCGGCTATAAAGATGAGCATCTCATACTCGCGCTTCATGTTTGCTGAACTATCATTATGGAACAGCTTGAAATAGCCAAGGAGTTGGATAAATTATCAGCCAAGCTGGATGACGTAGAGGAGATGATATCTTCAGCAATGACTACAGACCCACAGGTGCAGTCGCTCTTGAGCGGCACCGCCGATGTATGGATGCCGGTTATCACTGCTACTGCTGATGAGCGTCGTAATTTCACAGCATCTATTGAAGACAACAAACCCCAAGCGCAAGAGAAGGATTCTGATTAGTTGTTATGCAATTCCAACTTCTTTTTCATTTATTTAATTGTCTTTCCCCCGAGATATTGCCGAGTAGGTTCTTATGCTGTTGTTAATATGTATGAGAAGAAATAATGAAAAAGAAAAGCAACTTTTCTTCACCGTCACCGTCTCCATCTCCATCTCCGTCTCCGTCTCTCCCCTTTCTCGAACTCACACTCTGTTCGGTACGAATGAAAGAAAAAGAACGGAGAAAAATATAAGGATTTAGGTTATCATAATTGGGTTTCGACTTTTTCACTCGGAAGTCCACCAAGCATTAGAAAAATAAAAACAGGTCGGATCTGCACCGGACTTATCTTCGTCTTTTCTATCTTGCCAAGCATTGTATCACTAGATCGGCTGTGTGGTCAGGTCAAGGTAAACAAGGAAAATGAGACATAAAATGGAAATCAAATACAAGCTTTCTCAGCATTAACATGAAAGTACATAGAATTACAGTGCACGAATAATCCTATTTTGGAGAAGCCAAACTAATAATAAGACCAACCAACCACATCACGATTGATCTAACAATCCAAAACACAAGAAAAAAACACCAAGAATCCAGCCACAATGGTTAGGAAAGGAGGCCCTTGGGCATTAGCATCGCTCTCTGCGTTCCCGTCTGGTTTTTCTCCGACGGGATCTCCACCCGACAAGGCATGCGATACAAAAAAACCTTTGTCCCGTTTTGCCCGCTTGCCATCTCAACGCATCCTTGAATCTGAACTTTATTTATTTATTTATTTATTATTATTATTTTTTTATGAATTGGATGGTAACCATCGTTAAGAAAAGAGAGCCGAAATTAAATTAACTTTGGGTGTAGAATACTGGAGTTAAGAATACAAAGCCGAAATTAAATTAAACGAATTTATTTGTGAGATAGACTAAAATTTAAAGTTTATAGATTAAATTCGATTTATGGGAGGGGTGAGGGTCAACCAAAGATTTAATCCAAACTATAATCACACGTTGAAACTAATAAGCACGACTATACACACTTGACTATTGCATTATCTAAGTGATACCTCAAGAAAAGAAGATGTCCAATCTATATATAAATATTATAACAGTTCGATAATTTGACGTTGTAGGACACACACAACTTCTAACAATAAGAACCTTTTTTTTAATTTTTTTTTATAGATAAATATCATTTCAGAAAATTTTCCCGAACAAAATATTTTTTTATAAGGTAATTTTCCGATTAGGGTATATTAATGTTATTAGATTTTTGCGAAAAAGTTATTTTTTTTGAGAAACGGACTAATGAACAATACTTTTTGCTCTGCCACAATATATGTTGTTTTCGGTCAAATTTCATCGTTTAGGCTTTCAAAAGTTGTTTTTTCCTCTTTTATTTTTATTTATTATTTTTGTAATTTTTGTTTTGTAATAAGTTGACTCAGAGATTTTGATTTCAATTCCGATTGTGTTTCTTTAATCCTTGAGTTTAATAGTTTGAATTCATGTTTCCTGTCAAAATGTTCGTTGAGTGTGTAAGCTTAAAATAAAAAAAGAAATAAATATGATAAAACCGCTTATATATATTCTATCGATAAAATTTATTTTTAAATCGTTAAACAGTTAAGATATTAGTTATGAATCATAATTAATATATAACTCACCTTATATCAGGTGTTGACCAGACAACCCCCCTCCCCCCGCTCAAGCCCGCCAACCCCGACGCCAACGAGCCCCCCCTCCCTCCCCCGACGCAGACGAGGCTCAACCCGACCCCTCCCCCCCCACCCCCCTTCTCGACCCAGCCTAACCCCCCTCCCCTCTCGCTCGAGCCCAGACGAGGCCCCCCCTTCCCCCCCCCCCCCCCCCCCCCCCCCCCCCCCCACGCTCGAGCGCCCAATCGCCCTCCCCTCGAAGCCAGATCTGGTTGCCGTTTAGTAGAATCACCGAGTTTGTAGGAACCCACTCACGAATTCGGAAATCTGACCGGCGTTCACAAACACAGTGGAAAAGAAAGAAAAAGAACATGAGGGAGAGGAAGGTAGACGAGGCGAAAAGACAGCGTCCTTTTGAAGGTTTTCTTTTTTCTTTTTTTAATGTTTTTTTTAACAAGAAAACTCCCTTATATAAGCCAACTAGCACAGGCAAAACCAAGAAGTTTCTGCACATTTTTGGTTAGGAAATTCATTACAGTAGAGAGAGAGAGACGAGAGAGAGAAAAACCGAATACTTTTTAATTCAGATTTATTTTTTAAAACATTTATTTAGTGGGTGCAATGTCAGCTTTTCTGATAAATAGATAAACAAGAATTGATAAAATAATTAATTTAAATGATTTTATATATATCAAGTAACATGATGATTTTGATAATTTAATGGATAAAATAAAATAAGTACATAATTGATGGGATATTCATAAATATAATCCAAAACAAAAACAAAATAAGGTGAATTTGTTTGATAGGTGAAAAAAAAATAGAATTTATACTATATAGCACATTATAAAGGTAAACTTTAAATATATAACATATTTATTTATTTTTTGATAGAAATATAACATATTTATTTGTGACTGTTAAATTGTAACAGATTTTATGTTTTTGAACTTGTTGATTTACTTTCTTATCCTTGATAGTTATTATGTTTTTGAAGGTTTTAAAATGAGGAAGATTTAAGTCATAGAGGGATTCTGATTGAAAGGTATTTTTGCATTTCCATTTTAATTTTTTGACCTAAATATGCAATTTGGTTGTAATATTTTTAAAGAAATATCAGAGTAGCGTATGTTATGGTGTCAAAACCGATCCACGAAAAATAGCAATTTAAGAATTGTTCAATGAACAATACCGATTAAAAAATCTTTTAATGAAAATCGGTTACGCAACTAGAAATCATTGTTATTTGGGGGAGGGCCATGCATAAATTTGTAAATATATAATTATATAGGCTAAAAAGAAACGGGAAAAAAAAAAAAAAAAAGTTGAGGGGAACTTAGAGAGGGCTACATTTGTAAATTTATACAACAATATATTTCGCGATCCAAGAATCCTTCAACAAAACAGACATTAAAAAGGGTGAGAGGGAGAGAGAGAAAAAAATGATGTATCAGAAAAATGAATGAATCTTACTATTTGTTCGGATGTGGGTTTTATATAAAGAACCACTATCAAACTGAGGGGCCCCACTAAATAAGCATCCTACTAATTAATAGCATCTAATATATGTGTGATTTTATTAATTTATTGATAAAAAATATAATTCTAATTAAATAAATAATGTAAAAAAAAAAAACATATATGATGGGTTACTTGCATCAATCTATAAGAAAATAAATAGAACTAGGCGGAACTCCTTTAATTATGAATATTTTGAGAGTTTATTCTATAAAAAAAATTTGAGGATCAAACATATATCATCAAACTAAACAGTTTGGGGAGAATAAATCAAACAAACCATGATTTATTACCTCTTAATTATAATGAAAAAACAAAAAAGATTAAGAAAATAAAACATAACAAAACATAATGGTCTGTTTCAAAGTTTGTATTACTTTTGGAAGTTATAATGTAATTTTGTTATGTTTCTTATGTCAATGTGATTACGTACTATGAATTTTGTTTTTATTTTTTAATTCTTAGAGGGAGGCGTGTGAAGATTAATTTTAGAATATTATTGTCCTTCGCACTAGTTTAGGCAATTTTATAAGAACAAAATTAATTACAAAAACTGCTGAAATAGTAGATAAATGGACATTAATAGATTTCCTCTTTGAAAAATTCTAATGAAACTAATTCATTAGCTTTCTTTTAATTCTATTCAATTATCTTTGTCTCAAAAGTGAAACTGGCGACCGAGCCGATCAAGACAGATTTGATTGTTTTTTCAACCGTGCAAGATTCGTTTGTTTTAATTTGGTCGGTTTGCTTCGGTTTTGATTATACAGTGGGTCACTAGGTAGTATACAAGGGGTATCCGGGAATTTTTTTAAAGCTTTTTTTTTTTTTTTTTTTTTCAGTTTTTTGGATCAATACTTGTTCTTAACAAAATAACAAACATGGATATTGGATACTTTGATTTGATAGTGCTAAAACAAAGAAACAGATCCAAAAGTTCCATAATTAAACATAATGTAAAGTCGAAAGTTTTAATGACATTGAACATTAAACATAGTAAACTACTAAACAAAATAAAATTAGAATCCAAAATTGAACAATGTCGTTTCACTCCTCATTAGTTCTTCATTATTTTTAATTAATTTATATGGAAATAATCTTTATAGAATAATATCGATAGATATAAAACATGTACATATATATAACAAAAGGACTTGGACTCGTGCAACCAGACTATCGTGCTGAGAATGTGTTAGGTTACACCAAACACATTCACAAATAATAATACTATCAATAACAAATTAAAAAATAAAAAATAATAATAATAATAAAAAAAACTGAAACTCATGGGATATTGATGCGGTGAAGCAATATTCGGCATTCATATCATGTTGGGATTACCGCAAGACCAAATACAGTAATTTTCCAGTTTGCTTGGGGTATATTAATGTTGTTAGATTTTGGTGAAAAAGTAGTTTTTTTTTTTTTTTTTTTTTTTTTTGGTGGAAACGGACTAATGAGCAATACTTGTCGTTCTATCACAATGTATGTCACTTTTTAGTCAAATTTCATCCTTTAGGCTTTCAAAAGTTTTTTTTTTTTTTTTTTTTTTTTTTTGCAATTTCTGTTTTTGTAATAAGTTGACTTAGAGATTTCAGTTTTCAATTCTGATTGTGTTTCTTTAACCCTTGAGTTTAATAGTTTGAATTCATGTTTCCCATTAACGATTTTCCTTTGTCAAAAAGTTTCTTTGTTTTTTTTTTTTTTTTTTTTTAAATAATATTTGGTTGTTTTGGCTTAGTTTTCCATTACACTTTTGTCCCATAATTAAGGACGTTCTCTTTTAATGAAAACAAAATTATGTTGAATGAAATTTCGAGTAGTTACCTATCCTACTTTCTAATTTTCGGTATTCTTAATAAATCAATGAATTTTTATATCAATTTTCAGTATTCTCAATAAATCAACGGATTTTAAAACAATTTTCATGACATTCGATGTGAATCAAAATATTAACTAAAATTTATCTCTTGGTTTTATTATTCTTATTTTCCATCACACTCTTCTGCTACATCAGATATTGTTTTAATCGCTTCGTCTTGAAAACATATTGGTGTGTTACTACATATGCCATTCTTCAATCCACAATATAGCCCACATGCAAAAATCCACAATGTATATATATACAACATACATATGAAGAACAAATCTTGTAGCACAATCTTTATAATGTTGTTCAGCCAATTTGTTTCTCAACTGAGTAGAAAAGAACATATAAGAGCAGAGTCACACCAGACTACTCTTTTTCCACACACACCATGGAATGCTCTATCTAGTATCCAAACGACAGAAAGGATAAAGTTATTAAGCAAACGACAACCCACTTTATTTAAGTAAAGGACAAACGACACTAGAGTGCCTAGTGGGCCAAATGACAAGCAATCAAGCTCCTATATCAAGGTCTGTCAAGTACTTCAGAACAAGTAATAAATCCAATATTTGAAGGGAAGGGAAGGAAAAAAAAAAAAAAAAAAAAGCAATGCGATTCCACACTCAGCTCTACTGCACCCACCAAGTAGTCTACAATGGACCCAGCTCATCATCCATATCGATACCTATGCATTAGAAAATTAGGAAATGTGGCTAGATGAACCTTTGTTTTTTGTTTTTTACTTTTGTTTTGTTTTTGTTTTTGTTTTTGTTTTAATTTTTCTGACCGAAATTTTGTAAATTTGGAAAAATGAATATTTTTTAAAAATTAGAAAAAAAAAAAAAAAAAACAGTTAAGCAGGCAATCAATCACTAATATAAGCAATTTTAATTTGTATCTTTTATTGACTGATAATGATGAATCACTAATTAATAATCATTTTCTGAATGAAAAAAATTCGGTCATTTTTATAAATAAGTGTTCAAAATTGTAATTTACCAAATTTTTCCTGGAAATAAGTATCATATTCTGGTACATATTCTTGAACAGATTTATTTTTTTAAATAATGGAAAAAAAAAAAAAAAAAGACTATCAAGGTGAAAAGTAGCACAAACTAAATAACAGATAGTCAAAGGCCCGTTTAGGAACTTTTTGGGAATGATTTTGTTTTGTATATGAAATAGAAATGAGAATGCTTTGAAAATGATTTTTAGTTATTTTTTAAAGTTTTGTTTGATAGTGTTTCTAGAGAAATTAAATTGAGTACAAGAAAAAGTAAAATTGTATTTGGGTATGTTTTTGAAAATGTTTATTGAATGTGTAAGCATAAAAAAAAAAAAAGAAAAAACATAAATGGGAAAATAACATTATTTTATTTTCAAATTCCTTAACAAAAAACAAAAATGATTTTTTATTTTCATTTTTGTTTTTTGACTTGATGCAAAACAAAAGTTATTTCATAACCATTTTCAAAACAGTTTTATTGAAAACCGTGAGATATATTTCCAAAACGTCAAACGGTGCCCATATTTTCCCCTTTACCTTATTTGTTGTTTGACCCATATGGTCACCAAAAAAAAATTTTAAAAGAAATTTAATAAAAAGTGGGAAGAGGAATTTTGTACCTATTATGTATCTTGGGTGAGCAGTTACGGTTAATTTGAATGTTTGACTTTCATAAGATATCATTCATCTACATTGGTGGTTTCATCTTCACTTGGCTCATCTTCATGCGTAGCATTTGATTCCTGATATCAAGAATTGCGAAAAGGCATTAAGATCACAAAAAATTCAGCAAACCGATCAATATCAAGTCAAGAAAGGAGCAAATATAAATTAAAACAATCCAAAGAAAAAAAGTGAGAAAGGGACCACGCACAACGTCATATTCATAGTCAATTTCCAAATCCTTTAGATTGTCGCGATAAAACATGTGGATACCGCACCGTTTCACTTCTTTCGTGGAAGTCTGGACATAGTAATCGATCACATTAACAAATGAAAACTCAATGGAGACCTCTACAGCATCGTGACAATCATTGTAGTCGTAATTTTCATAACACAAGTACAGATGATCTGAATTAGAAGTTGGGACTGATCTTGTCATTATTTCTTGTGCGACGTGAAACGACCAGTTAAAACTGTGGATCTCTTCAGTATCTCTAATTCTAAAATTGAATTTACATTCAAGGGAGCAATAATGATCACTAAATTCCTCGTAAGCTTTCCCATCAATAACAATGCATAATGCGAAACCCAAGAAATACTTGGCATTATACCATTGTGGAGTGAGTGCGATAGTATATGAAGAGCCCTCAGATTGATAGTCGAACCACTTCGGAATCTCATTTTCCGGATAATACATAACTGTCAAATCACATCTCTGTTAAAAAAGAACACCAATTTATTTTACTGGCACTAATGTATAAAAACTTAGACATTCAAATAATAACAATACACCAGATTAAGAGGCCTACCTGATCAAGTTTATGCTGTATTGCTTTGGCCAAAACTCTTAACTGGTAAACACTTGAAATTTCGTCGCGTGAATTTTGATCCATTTTCAAGCACTCACGGAAATTCCAGTAATCCAATACCCAATAAGTGCGGAACCTATGCCGAGCCCGAAACCATTGTCCGAGTACACTCTTAGAACACGACACCCTCTCCAATGACGTGCATCCGCTTGCATCAAGAGCATTTAGAGACAACGGAAGTTCTAGTATAGATCGAAGGTTCTTACAGTTAGAAAGCTCTAGAGTTTCAAGATGAGTCAAATTATAGATGCTATCTGGGATTGACTCAAGATTTGCACAGTTCTTCAGGTTTAGTCCTTCAATACCGATAAGATTTCCAATCGACGAGGGTAGTTGTCTAATCCCTGTGCAGGCTAATCCAAGATATTCTAAACTCTCCGTAGGCTTTGAGATTTCTGGGAGACTCTTCAGATTTGAGCAATAGTCAAGAGAAAGTTTCCTAAGGGACCGTAACTCAAAAATATTGCTCGGTACACTCTCAATCATTCTGCAACCCTGCAAGTTAATTTCCCGGAGACCAGGGCAATCCTTAATTGATGAAGGGGGAATTTCTTTTATTGCCGTCCAACTCAAATCTAACCTCTCAAGATTCCATGGAAGCTGTGCAGGAAATGAGCACCGAGCGAGTTCGTGATATTTCAAGGACATCAGCCTAAGTATACTGCAAGGAATATTCGAAAGGGATTTGCACTTGATGAGAGATAGTTGAAACAGATTTTCAAGAGAACCAATTGATGAGGGAAAAGACTGTATTCCGATTGAATCTAAATTTAAGGACACTAGACCCCGGGATATGGTCTCTGGAAGAGCTGTAATTTTAACATTAGAGCCCTCTATATTAAGAGTTTCAAGGGTGCTTAGTGCAAAGATTCTTTCTGGAAGAGTACTTGAAAGTTTTTTGCAGTGTCTCAAATCGAGATCAATAAGCTTGTTACTCCGCAAAGTATTCCAAGGAACTTGAACCAAGCTTGTGCAATCTTGGAGATATATTCTTTCAAGATTTCGAGCACGAGAAAGATCCGGAATTTCTTTCAAGTTGGATGACACACTAAGATTAATACATTTTAATTTGTCAAGGTCCTGAAAGAAGAAAACAAAAAAAAGAATAACCAAGAGAGATCTATAGATTGTGTATATAAAAAATGCAACAAATTAGTAAACATATGCCATACCTGAACTCCATCCCAAAGTTGCTCAAGTTTGCTACATGGCATGTGAAGCTCGACAAGATTACTTGGCTCAAAATTTGATGGGAAACACTTTGAAGGATATTGAGGCCAATGAATATACCTAAGCGAATGAGGAAGGAATTGAAAATCTTGATTAAGGTTTATTCCACATAGACCGTGAAAAATCATGAGTAACCTCAAATTACACATGTTGTGGAAGACTTCAGGCCTCAAGTGTAGGACTTCGTTAATTTTAGATAGGTCCAAGAATATTCCTTCAATCTTTTCAGTCCCCTAACATGATTCAAGAAAAAAATTCCAACAAAATAGAAGAGCGTAAGAGGAAGAAGATCAGAACTTAATCAATTATCTACTAATTAGGAAGCTATTTTCAACATTTATATATTTTTCCGCTTACCAGATTGTTGTTCAGGACACGATATGCTTCTTCCGCTATCCACAACCTACTGCATTTTCCAAGTTGCTTTTTTGATTGTTGACGTACAATCTTCTGACCGATCTCTTGTAGCAAATCATGCATCCAGATGCTGTTATCTGGGGGTACAATCCTCTGACCGATATCTGGTAGAAATCCATACCAGAATCTTTCATCAGAGGGCTTGATAGTTATGAGAGACTTATCAATGAGATTATTCATGCGTATACGTGCTGAGCCACAACCATCTAATATACCTTCTACAAAATCTCTGTCCTTCCCTTTAAAGAAACACGCAATATCAAGAAACATAGCCTTCTCCTCATCATTCAGTCCATCATAACTTATTCTTAACATCTTCTCGATATTTCCATGGCATTTTTCTTTCAGCTCATTCATAATCGGTTCCCAACTTATGCCCTCGCGTTGAATTGAGCGAAACCGAGTAGCCAAAAGGTTTATAACCAGAGGGATGCCTCCAGCATATTTTACCACGTCGTCTATTAGCTCTCGATAAGACGATGCTTGAGAGTTTCCTCTAAAAGCTATTGACTCAAAAAGCCGAATAGCTTCATCATAACTCAATTCGGCAACCTCATACATTTCGTTAACTTCAACATAATTGAGCACTTCTTTATTCCTTGTTGTGATAATAATTCGACTACCGTCACAAAACCTGCGATGATTATGACCAAGTAAAACTTGTAGCTGCTCCGAATCATCCACATCGTCTAAAACAACAAGTGCTTTTGTACGGTGGAGCCTCTCCTTCAAAAAACGTGGTAACGATTTGGTTTTCAAATTTATTTTCTCATCCTTCAATAATTCCCTAACTAGCTTCAACAGCAAGTTACTCAATCCATTTCTCTCTGATTCCTCCCTAACATTTGCAAGGAAGCAACGACTCTTAAATTGATCGGAGAGTTTATTGAACACCACTTCTGCAAGGGTTGTCTTGCCTAGACCACCTATTCCCCAAATTCCTACCATACGAGTATTTGGAGAGTCAAGATTTAACAACGATTTGATTTTCTCGATGCGTCCTTCGATTCCAATAAGGCCCTCAAAATCGTCGATCAAGGGCACATCCTTCAATTTCCCCAAAATATCTTCAGCAATTGTCTCAACTAATTCCAACTCCTCCCTATTAAAGGATAAACTGTAGTTAGTAACAATAAATTGCAACTAAGCAAAAATGTCAAGACATCAAATTTGAAAAAAGGGTAAGAAGAAATGGTATGATTCTCTTATTTACACCAACCATCACGCCTCGAAGATTTGCCAGACAATGTTTTCTATTTACATTCCCGTCTCTTCGAAAGAGCCACTAAAAGATCGGACCATTTTTGTCCATAGGTTATGAACAATGTTACGTTTCTATTTTAGTTCCTCAATTTTTAATTTTGTTAAACGAGTCTCTGAACTTTTTTTATTGATAGTTTCGATCCCTGATATTAAAATTAATGAAAGATTTTTTAAATTTAATGCATATAATCCTATTCCAATTCCATGTTAATATAAAATTTCACATAATTAGTTGCAGTTAAATGTTAAAATGTCCTGCTTATTATTATTTCAAACCCTAAAAAACTTGAATATTTCACAATTAGTGTAATAATTTCTTTAAATTTTTTTTTGTTATCATATGCTAGGGCTGCGATATTTGTCTCGGATAAATTTCAGAAATCATTTGTCAATTTTAGTGTTATGGACTAGTAAAGACCAAAGTGACAGAATTTTCATAATTCGAGAACTAAACGGAAATATTACCCAAATAAATTAGAGATCAACAAGCTTCTAGGTGGTAATTCTTTTTCGAATATATAGATCATCTATCTTGTAGCACGAGTCCGTATGATGTGAACAAAAACTAAATTAGTCATGTAAAGAATCCATTAGGCAGATATGTAGGAAGAAAAACTATTAAAGTAAATAATGATAACCTGAACTCTGGGGCTTTTGAATGAAACCCTAAAAGATTGGCTGCTTCATACAAAGCCTCCCTCCAATCTTGCACCCGCGTGTCATTATTGAACCGTTGTTCATGCCGTACAAATGCATCTCCAAAACTTCCTTGTTGGTTTCGTATATGACTCGGATCGACGAAATAGAAAACAGGAATAACAATTTTTTGATATTTTTTGTGGCATTTAAGTATATGGGCTAGTTCAGCTAAACACCATGATGAAGAAGCATAGTTTTCTGAGAAAATGACAACAGAAATCTTTGATCGTTCGATTGCTTCTAAAAGCTCGGGTTTAATTTCATCTCCTCGTTCAAGAACACGGTCATCTTTAAAAGTTTTAATATGCCTCCTGAGTAAAGCAGCATATAGATGGCTTGTGAATCCCCAACGAGTATCTTCACCTCTGAAACTAAGAAACACATCGTATTTCTCTGAATTCGGGGTGGAAGAAGAAGAAGGAACATGGGCCGTAGCCATATAAATACCCCCAACAAACCCTCACCCTTTGTATTCTAGAGTGAACGCTCTGTGCTAACAAATTGACTTTGATTGACTCAAAATTTAGTAGTTTGACTTCCCTGCCTACAAAAGCAACAAAACAAGATTCAAACTCTGTTCTTGATTTGTTTACAAATTTCTAGAATTAGAAGATTACCAAAATTTAACTTGTGAGAAATTAAAAAATAAAAAATAATTGAAAAGATGACAGATACACAGAAAGAAAAGCAGAATTCTCCATATATTAAATTCCAAAAGAAAATTACTGAAAAAAAAAACAGCAAATTCCAAATTAAAAATGATGGAACAATTCTAATATCAAATGGGTTTTTCCAAAGTAGACAAAAAAAAACTTAGAGAGAGAAAGAGGAGAGAGAGGAACAAGTAAACTCATGCCAGTTGAAACTAAATTAGAAGAAAGAGAGGCAAACTTACTTGTACGGTTATGAGAATATAAAGAGTCACTAATTTTTCATAACTTTTCTTTTTTTTTTTTTTGGTAACAGAAAAACATGCAGTGTAAAGTCTTCTTCACGACAAGGAACCTGAGCTCAGATCCAACTTCTCTCTTCTTCTTCTTCTTCTTCTTCTTCTTCTTCTTCTTTTTCAAACAATAGATCGATCCAACCCTTCCTTGGCCAGATCCAACTCTTCTTTTCTTGAAAAAAAGAAGTAAAAAAAAAAAAAAAAGATCCAACTCAATTCAAACTGAAAAGAAAAAGGGGCAGATGACGATGAAGAGGTGATTCCGAGGTTACGATGGCGCCGGCGGTCTGCGATGTGGTGAGCATGGTCGTCGCAGTGAACATTTTATAAATTTTCCCCTTTTTCTAGTCCAGAGCTTTTGCTAGTGTGGTTGATTTTTTTTTTTTTTATATATATATATTTTGGTTAATTGTATTGAAGAGAAGATTGAGTTTTATTTTTAGAAAATTCTCTCCACGTTGCCGGAATCAATGACCTCACGTGGGTTGTGAGGAGGTTAGCAGACTCGGGCTAACTAGCAAAGTTCATTATTTAAATATTAAAAATTTATGTTTACAAGTTTCAAAACACAATAATAATAACAAAAAATAAAAAATAGCATTATGTATTTAACCTAACAGTTAACGAAAAACCGAATATCTATAGAGAGCAGAATGACCTTTTATTAGCTTTTTTTTTAAATAAATGTCTCTAGTTTTATTAATTTATGAAATGAAAGTTTTCTTGAAAATAGTCATTACTCATTGATAATTACAAGTGCAACATTTCTCAAAGAAATGACTTTTTATTTAAGTGTCTGATAATTACCATCTGATCTCATTTCTCAAAGAAAAAAAAAACAAAAAAAAAAAAAATAAAATCATAGATCTATTTTCCTGATTCCCTGATTATCTAGAGGATTAGTGTTTGACACGTTGTCTTAATTGGTTAGAATTTTAGTTAACATATGTAGCTAGTAAATGCTATTTAGATTATGTGGGAAGAGAAAAATTAGTTAGAATTTTTTAACAGTGCCATATGAAAATAGATGAAAGCATGTACTATATATATATATATTGGTATGGAGTGAGGGGAACCTATTTTATCAATTTTGAAAAAAAAAATATCAAATTTCGAATATGACACCTAAGATTTTTAAGCTGTCCTCACCCACACTGAGTGAACACATGTAATAGTTCTTTCTATTTAGGATACCTAAAGCTATTAGTTGAGTATGAGATGAAAAAAAAAAAAAAAAAAAAAGACGAGGCGAAAAAGAGAGACTGTAAATACTTTGAAATTCTTATACCCTTTTACTGCAATTTCCTTAGGGACAAAATAATAATAATAATAATAGTTCAGTAAGTTTTTCTTCGCAGATTTCGTTTTTTTACGTAGTTGTTATTTTCCGGGGTTTGTCACTTGCATGCAATGATTCATGAACACATGTAAAGTAGTTCACGTCACTGTCCAATATTACTTTAGTTCGTTTTCTTTTGTTTTTTTTAAGGGAAAGAAAAAGTTTGATTCCTTCTTTACTTGACCATTAAGAAATAGTACAAATAATGTAGCTTTCTATATTGTATAAATTAAGATAAAGGTCGTGAAATGGAAAACAGCTGTTTGTGTGTGTGTGCGTGTTGTCCATCATGTGTGGATTACTCATGATGACATTAACTTCCACTAACAAGGAGTCAAATCATTATTAAATTTACATTAAAACAAGACAAAAACAAAAATAAAAAAATTAATTTAATGAATTCTCTTTAAATTATGTATCATATTTTTACCTCTTAAATTATTAAAAATCATTTATTATGTTTTTTGATATACGTAAAATCATTTAAATTATCTTTTATATTTACTTCTATTAATTATTTAATAGAAATACTGATGTGATAACCCAATACAGATTAAACAAATATTTTATGAAATATTTCCTAAATACAAAAACAAAAAATAGTTTTTAATTAAAAAAAAAAACAAATTAAAAAGTTGTCTCACTCTCTCTCCTCTCCTTTCTCTCTCCACAGTGAACAATCATCAGCCATTCTTTGAAACAATTCGGCAGCTTTTATAGGTAAATGGGCTTTTTCCATAAGCTCTAAAAATGATGATGAAACACTTCTCAATCAACGTTTTGGGTTTAATCCGGTCCAAAATCTTATTCAAGGAGACAAAATCGGCGGAGTTGGCGTAGTTGTGGATGAGGAAATAAAAAGTAGAATCACCGAGTTTGTAGGAACCCACCCACGAATTCGGAAATCTGACCGTCGTTCACAAACAGTGGAAAAGAAAGAAGAAGAACATGAGCGAGAGGAAGGAGGACGAGGTGAAGATTTTCTTTTTTCTCTTTTAATGTTTTTTTTAACAAGAAAACTCCCTTATATACGCCAACTGGCACAGGCAAAACCAAGAAGTTTCTGCACATTTTTTGTTAGGAAATTCATTACAGTAGAGAGTGAAGATGAGAGAGAAAAACCAATTACTTTTTAATTACTTTTAATTCAGATTTATTTTTTAAAATATTTATTTAATGGGTGTCATGCAAGCATTTCTGTTAAATAGATAAATGAAAATAGATAAAAAAAAAAAGTTAATTTAAATGATTTCAAACATATCAATGAACATGATGGTTTTAATAATTCAAGAGATAAAATAAAATAAGATACATATAAATTGAGGGGGCATTCGTAAACATAATCCAAAACAAAAACAAAGTAAGGCGAATTTTTTTGATAGGTGAAAAAAACAGAATTTATACTATATAGCATATTATAAATACATAGTTTAAATATAAAGCATATTTATTTATTTTGTGATAGAAATATAATATATGTATTTGTTACTATAAAATTGTAACATATTTGATATTTTTGAACTTGTTGATTTACTTTCTTATCCTTGATTGTTATTATGTTTTTGAAGGTTTTAAAATGAGGAAGATTTGGACCTTAGAGGGATTCTGATTGAAAGGTATTTTCACATTTTCATTTTAATTTTTTTGACCTAAATATGTGTTTGGTTATAATATTTTAAAGAAAGACATGCATTGCCTTTTATGGCTTTTTCCTAGGAAAGCTCAAGAGTAAAGTTTATTGAAAGTTTGGAAAATGTTGCATCAATCGACTTGAAACAAAAACGATAAAAGCAATGAAATTTGGTCATGTTGGGCATAATTAAGATATATTAGAAAGAAAAACGACAAATAACTTTGCCACCATGATAGTGCAAAGGTTATGCAATAATAATGATAATATTATAATTTTGTGTTATTTTTTCAGTAAACAATTTGTGGGGTGGGTCCTTTTACGTGGTGGGGATAAAAACATGCATAATTGGTGTACATAAAAACATGCATAATTGGTGTACATATTAAAGAGCTTTCTTAAATACCTAACAACGACTTGAAACCATAAAGAAATTGACTTCATTTATATCCCAAAGCTAAAAATGTTACTGTTTTTAGATCTCTTGCTTTTCTAGATGGAAGTACAATTGTTCAGTAATAGTTGTTGTTTTTGTTTACCGGTTATGATCAGAGAAGCGTATGTTATGGTGTCAAAACTGATCCATGAAAAAAATCAATTCAAGAATTTTTCAATAAACAATATCGATCTAAGAATCTTTCAATGATAATAAGCTATGAAGCTAGAAATCATTGTAATTTGGGGGAGGGCTACATGCAAATTTGTAAATATATTTATATAGGCTAAAAAGAAAGGGGAAAAAAAGTTGAGGGAAACTGGGAAACTTTAAAGGGCTATATATGTAAATTTATACAATAGTATATAGGCTTTGAAAAAAAAAGGGAGAGAGAGAGAGAGAAAGTTGAGGAGGGGCTTAAGCCTTTCCCTAGGCCTTCATTGACTATGTCCATGGTGGTAATCCTATGGAATCATCAATTATGATCATCCCTTTCGCGGTGTCTGAATATTACTAGAACAAAACAGATGTTAAAAAGGGTGAGAGGGAAAGAGAAAAAAAAATTTGACATATCAGAAAAGTGATTGAATCTCACTATATATTGGGACCTCTGTCAAACTATCTTAGAGACCCCGTTAAATTAGTGTCCTACTAATTAATAACATCTAATATATGTGTGATTTTAATTATTTATTTAATAAAAAAAATTAATTCTAATTAAATAAATAATGTAGAAAAAAACACACACACACATGATGGGCCACATGCATCAATCTATAAGAAAATAAACAGAAATAGACAGAACTCCTTTAATTGCAAATGTTTTGAGAAATTTATAATATATATATATATATATAGGGTTAATTTCACTTTTAGCACTTCTGAAATAAATAATATTAAAAACAACATCACTTTTTGTCCTCTTCAATTTCAACACTTAATGTGGGGCCCAGTAGCATTTAATGTATATCAAATTACAGGTTTACCCTCATCTCCTACACACTCAAAATCTCTCTCCCTCGCATGGTCCAAAAAGTTTTTCAAACCAACATGTACAATGTTTTAGAGAGAGAAAACTGAAATCTAGAGAGAGAAAGAGTCACCACCCACCGGAAACTTATTTCTTTTTCACTTTTCCACCTAGCCCCCCACCCATTTTGAATCCCAAATCTTCATATAATAGAGAGAAATTTTCATCTAAAGAGAGAAACTTCTATTTACAGAGAGAAACTTCCATTTAGAGAGAGAAACTTCCATCGAAAGTTTTTTTTTTTTTAAATCTAATATTTTTGGCCATTTTTAAGTAAAGGTCATAACTATTATGACCACCCGGTCATAACCGTTATGACCTATGTTTAAAAATGGTCAAAAATGTTATCTTTAAAAAAAAAAAAAAAAAAAAACTTTCGCTGGATTTATTAAAAAAAAAAAATGGTCATAACCATTATGACCGGATGGTCATAATGGTTATGACCTTTACTTAAAAATGACCAAAAATGTTATCTTAAAAAAAAAAAAAAAAACTTTTGCTGGATTTATAAAAAAAAAAATGGTCATAACGATTATGACCGGATGGTCATAATGGTTATGACCTTTACTTAAAACCGATCAAAAATATTATCTTAAAAAAAAAAAAACAAAAAACAAAAAACAACTTTTGCTGGATTTCTAAAAAAAAAAAAATGGTCATAACCATTATGACCGGATGGTCATAACCATTATGACCGGATGGTCATAATGGTTATGACCTTTACTTAAAACTGACAAAAAATGTTATCTTAAAAAAAAAAAAAAAAAAGGTCATAACCATTATGACCGGATGGTCATAATGGTTATGACCTTTACTTAAAAATGACCAAAATGTTATCTTAAAAAAAAAAAAAAAAACTTTCGCTGGATTTATAAAAAAAAAAAAAATGGTCATAACCATTATGACCGGATGGTCATAATGGTTATGACTATTTTTTTTTTTTTTTATAAATCCAGCGAAAGGTTTTTTTTTTTTTTTTTTTTTTTAAATAACATTTTTGGCCATTTTTAAGTAAAGGTCATAACCATATAATGGTTATGACCATTTTTTTTTTTTTAATAAATCCAGCGAAAGTTTTTTTTTTGTTTTTTTGTTTTTAAAGATAACATTTTTGGCCATTTTTAAGTAAAGGTCATAACCATTATGACCATTTTTTTTTTAATAAATCCAGCAAAAGTTTTTATTTTTATTTTTATTTTTATTTTTAAAGATAACATTTTTGGTCATTTTTAATTAAAGGTCATAACCATTATGACCATCCGGTCATAATGGTTATGACCAATTTTTTTTTTTTTTTTTTTATAAATCCATCGAAAGATTTTTTTTTTTAAAGATAATATTTTTGGTCATTTTTAAGTAAAGGTCATAACCATTATGACCATCCGGTGATAATGGTTATGTCCAATTTTTTTTTTTTTTTTTTTAAATCTATCGAAAGATTTTTTTTTTTTTAAAGATAACATTTTTGGCAATTTTTAAGTAAAGGTCATAACCATTATGACCATCCGGTCATAATGGTTATGACCTTTTTTTTTTTTTTTTTTTTATAAATCCATCGAAAGATTTTTTTTTTTATTTTTTAAAGATAACATTTTTGCCCATTTTTAAACATAGGTCATAACGGTTATGACCGGGTGGTCGTAATAGTTATGACCTTTACTCAAAAATGGCAAAATATGTTAGATTTAAAAAAAAAAAAAAACTTTCGATGGAAGTTTCTCTCTCTAAATGAAAGTTTCTCTCTCTAAATGGAAGTTTCTCTCTGTAGATGAAAATTTCTCTCTATTATATGAAGATTTGGGTTTCAAAATGGGTGGGGGGGCTAGGCGGAAAAGTGAAAAAAGAAATAAGTTTCCGGTGGGTGGTGACTCTTTCTCTCTCTAGATTTCAGTTTTCTCTCTAAAACACTGTACATGTTGGTTTGAAAAAGTTTTTTGGGCCATGCGAGGGAGAGAGATTTTGAGTGTGTAGGAGATGAGGGTAAACCTGTAATTTGATATACATTAAATGCTACTGGGTCCCACTTTAAGTGCTAATAATGAAGGGAAAAAAGTAGTATTATTTTTAATATTATTTATTCTACAAGTGCTAAAAGTGAAATTAACCTATATATATATATATATATGAGGACAAACATATATCATCAAACTAAACAGTTTGGGGAGAAAAAAGTCAAACAAACCATGATTTATTACCCCTTAATTATAATGAAAAAAAAAATAGATTAAGAAAATAAAACATAACAAAACATAATGGTCTATTTCAAAGTTTGTATTACTTTTGAAAGTTATAATTTAATTTCGTTCTGTTCATTATGTCAATTATTACCTACTGTGAATTTTGTTTTTATTTTTTAATTCTTAGAGGGAGTTGATAATTTTAGAATATTGTTGTCCTTCACACTAGCTATATGAATAAGTAACTTTATAAGAACAAAATTAATTACAAAAACTGCCAGAAGAGTAGATACATAGACGTTAATAGATCTCCTCTTTGTAAAATTTTAATGAAACTAATTCATTAGCTTTATTTTAATTCTATTCAATAATCTTTGTCTCAAAAGTGAAACCGGCAACCGAGCCGATCAAGACAGATTTGATTGTTTTTTCAACCGTGCAAGATTCGGTTGTTTTGGTCGGTTTGCTTCGGTTTTGATTATACAGTGGGTCACCAGGTAATATACAAGGGGTAACTTTGTACTCTTTTTTTTTTCAGTTTTTTGGATCAATAATTTGTTCTTAATAAAATAACATACATGGATATTGGATACTTTGATTTGATAGTGCTAAAACAAAGAAACAGATCCAAAAGTTCCATAATTAAACATATTGTAAAGTCGAAAGTTTTAATCACATTGAACATTAAACATAATAAACTACTAAACAAAATGAAATTAGAATCCAAAATTTAACAATTTCGTTTCACTCCTCATTAGTTCTTCGTTATTTTTAATTAATTTATATAGAAAGAATATTTATAGAATGATATCGATAGATATAAAACATGTACATATACATATAACAAAAGGGCTTGGACTTGTGCAACCAAACTGTTGTGGTGAGAATGCGTTAGGTTGCACCAAATTTGAGCCCATTATTCTTCTTCTTCCTTAAAAGAAAATATAAAACAGAGATTTGTGCCACCTCTGCAATTTCCTCTTCAATAATTTGAATCACAGCGAGTTAGTGAATTCTCAAATAATAATACTATCAATAACAAATTAAAAAAAAGCAAAAAACAAAACTCATGGGATATTGATGCGGTGAAGCAATAATTATGTTGGGATTACCGCAAGACCAAATACAGTAATTTTCCAGTTTGCATAGGGTATATTAATGTTGTTAGATTTTGGCGAAAAAGTAGATTTTTTTTTTTTTTTTTTTTTTTTTTTTTTTTTTTTTTTTTTTTTTGTAAACGGACTAATGAGCAAAACTTGTCGCTCTACAACAACGTAAGTCACTTTTCGGTCAAATTTCATCGTTTAGGCTTTCAAAAGTTGTTTTTTCCTTTTTTTTTTTTTGTAACAAGTCGACTTAGAGATTTCGGTTTTCAATTCCGATTGTGTTTCTTTAATCATTGAGTTTAATAGTTTGAATTCATGTTTCCCATTAACGATTTTCCTTTTTCAAAAAGTTTTATTTTTTTTTAATAATATTAGGTTGTTTTTGCTTAATTTTCCATTGTACTTTGTCCCATAATTAAGGACGACCTCTTGTAATGAAAACAAAATTATGTTAGAATGAAATTTTGAGTATTTACTTTATCTATTTTTTCAATTCTTGGCATTCTTGATGAATCAACGAATTTTTATATCAATTTCTAGTATTCTGCGTGAATAAGTGGATTTTAAAGCGATTTTTGTAACATTCGATGTGAATCAAAATTTTAACTAATATTTATCTCTTGATTTTATTATTCTTATTTTCTACCACACTCTTCCACTACATTAGATATTGTTTTAATCGCTTCGTCTTGAAAAACATGTTGGTGTTTTACCACATATACCACATGCAAAATCCACAATGTATATATATACAACATATATACGAAGAACAAATCTCAAAACACAATCTTTATATTGTTGTTCAGCTAATTAGTTTCTCAACTGAGTACAAAAGTACATATAAGAGCAAGTCACAAAACACACTCCAGAGTACCCTCTTTCCACACACACCACGGAATGCTCTATCTAGTACACAAACGACAGAAAGGACAGAGTTGTGCTGCAAACGACAACCCACTTTATTTAAGTAAAGGAAAAACAACACGAGAGTGCCCAATGGGCCAAACGACAAGCAATCAAGCTTCTGTATCAAGGTCTGTCAAGTACTTCAGAACAAGTAATCAATCCAATATTCGAAGGAAAAAAAAAAAAAAGGGCAATGCGATTCCACACTCAGCTCTACTGCACCCACCAAGTAGCCTACAATGTACGCAGCTCATCATCCATTCCGTTGCCTAAGCCTTCATCCGTATATCGATACCTGTACATTAGAAAATCAGGAAATGTGCTAGATGACCCTTCGTTTTTGTTTTTGTTTTTCTGACAGAAATTTTGTAATTAGAAAAATGAATGCTTTTTTAAAATTATAAAAAAAATGGTGCAATCAATCACTAATATAATTAATATTAATATGTATTTTTTATTGACTGATCATGATAAATCACCAATTAATAACTATTTTAAAATATATATATATACATATTAAAAAACAGAAATGGGAAAATAAATTTATTTTATTTTCAAATTCCTAAACAAAAACAAAAACGGTTTTTAATTTCATTTCTGTTTTCTGACTAGGTGCAAAACAAAAGTTATTTCATAACCATTTTCAAAACAGTTATATTGAAAACCGTGAGATATATATTTCCTAAACGTAATGGAAACAATACCAAACCGGGCCCATATTTTCCCCCATACCTTATTTGCTGTTTGACCCATATTCTTACCAAAAAGAAAATAAAATAAAAATAACAATAAATTTAATAAAAAGTGGGAAGAGGAATTTTGTACCTATTATATATCTTGTGGGAGCGGTTACGGATAAGTTGAATGTTTGATTTTCTTAGGATGTCGTTCATCTGCATCGGTGGTTTCATCTTTACTTGGCTCAACTTCATACGTAGCATTTGATTCCTGATATCAAGTATTGCGAAAAAAACAATAAGCTCACAAAAAATTTGGCAAACCGATCAATATCAAGTCAAGTAAATGAGCAAAAATAAATTTAAACAATCCAAAAAAAAAAAGAAAATCCAAGTGAGAAAGGGACCACGCACAACATCACATTCGTAATCGATTTCCATATCCTTTAGATTGTCGCGATAAAGAATGTGGATACCACACCGTTTCACGACTTCCCTAGAAGATTTGCTATACGATCTGATCCGCTTAACAAATGAAAACTCAAGGGAGACTTCTACTGCATCATAACAATCATTGTAGTCTTGAGGTTGATACCAAAATAACAGATGATCTGAATTCAAAGGGATTGATTCAAAATCTTCTTGTTGTGGGATTTTATAAACCTTATGGTTAAAACTGCAGATCTTTTCAGTATTTCTGATTTTAATATTGAATTTACATTTTAAGTTGAGAAAACCCATACAAGTTAAAAATTCATCGTAAGCTTTCCCATCAATAACAATGCAGAATGCGAAACCCAAGAAGTTAGCATTATGCCATTGTGGAGTGAACGCGATAGTATGTGAAGAGCCCTCAGATTGATGGTTGAACCACTTCGGAATCTCATTTCCCGGATAACATACAACTGCGGAGTCATCTCTCTGTTAAAAAATGACACCAATAATTCTTACTAGAACTCATGTATGAAAAAATTAGACATTCAAATAATAACAATACACCAGATTAAGAGGCATACCGGATTAAGTTTATGCTGTATTAATGCGTTGGCCAAAACTCTCAGTTGGTAATCACTTAAAATTGCGTCCCGTGAATTTTGATCCATTTTCAAGCACGCAACGAAAATCTGGTAATCAAATGTTACCCCATAAGTGTGGGACCCATGCCGAGACCGAAACCATTGTCTGAGTATTTTCTTAGAACTCGACACCCTCTCCAATGACGTGCATCCACTTGCATCAAGAGCAATTACAGACAACGGAAGTTCTGGTATAGACCGAAGGTTCTTACAGTTCCGCAGCACAAGAACTCCAAGACAAGTACAATTACAAATGCTGTCTGGGATTGACTCAAGCTTTGCACAGTTCGTCATGTCTAGTGCTTCAATACCGATAAGATTTCCAATCGATGAAGGTAGTTGTCTAATCCCTGTGGACGTTATTCTAAGATCTTTTAAACTTTTCATAGGCTTCGAGATTTCTGGGAGACTCTTCAGATTTGAGCAATCGTAAAGATTAAGCCTCCTAAGAGATCGGAGCTCAAAAATATTACTTGGTAAACTCTCAATCATTTCGCAACCCTGCAAGTTAATTTCCTGGAGACCAGAGCAATTCTCAAATGATGAAGAGGGAATTTCTTTTATTGCCGTCCCACTCAAATCTAATGTCTCAAGATTCCGTGGAAGCTGTACACTAAACTCAACAAGACTTGAGCACGCAGCTAGTTCGAGACATTTCAAGGACTTCAGCTTATGTATACTGCTAGGAATATTCGAAAGGGATTTGCAGTCGTAGAGAATTAGTTCAGACAGATTTTCAAGAGAACCAATTGACGAGGGCAAAGACTGTATTCCGGTTGAAGCTAAATTTAAGGACACTAAACCCGGGGATATGGTCTCTGGAAGAGCTGTAATTTTAACTTTAGAGCCCTTTAGTATAAGAGTTTTAAGGGTGCTTGGTTCAAAGATACTTTCTGGAAGAGTACTTGAAAGTTTTTCGCATTCCATCAAATTGAGTTCAATAAGCTTGTCACTTCGCAAAGTATTCCAAGGAACTTTAACCAAGTTTGCGCAATCTTGGAGATATATTCTTTCAAGATTTGGAGCACGAGAAAGATCCGGAATTTCTTTCAAGTGGTATGAACCACTGAGATTAATGCATTTTAATTTGTCAAGGTCCTGAAAGAAGGAAAAAAAAAAAAAAAAGAATAACCAAGAGAGATCTCATAGATTATTATTTTCTATATAAAGAATACAACAAATTAGTAAACATATACCTGAACTCCGTCCCAAAGTTGCTCAAGTTCGCTACGTGGCAAGTGAAGCTCGACAAGATTACATGGCTCAAAATTTGATGGGAAACACTTTGAAGGATATCCACACCAATAAATATACTGAAGAGAATGAGGAAGGAATTGAAGATCTTGACTAAGGAATCGAACACGGGTACGAATCTCGAGTAACCTCAAATTACACATTTTGTGGAAGACTTCAGGCATCAAGTGTAGGACTTTTCCAAATAGATACCAATGATTCAAGAATATTCCTTCAATTTTTTCAGTCCCCTAACATGATTCAAGAAATAAATTTAGATAGATACAGAGCATATAATTCCAACAACACAGAAGAGCATAAGAGGAAGAAGATCAAATCTTTATTAATTAACTACTAATTAGGAAACTATTTTTAACGTTAATATGTTTTTTTCCCTAATTTAAGTTTATGCAACATTTTAACAAATTACTTCAACATTTATATATTTTTACGCTTACCTCATTGTTGTTCAGGACACGATATGCTTCTTCCGCTATCCACAACCTACTGCATTTTCCAAGTTGCTCTTTTGATTGTTGACGTACAATCTTCTGACCAATCTCTTGTAGCAAATCATGCATCCAGATGCTATTATTTGGGGCTACAATCCTCTGACCAATCTCTTGTAGCCAATCATGCCTCCAGATGCTTATATCTCGGGGTACAATCCTCTGACCGATCTCTTGATGAAATTCATACAAGAATCTATTATCAACGGGCTTGATAGTTATGAGAGACTTATCAATGAGATTATTCATACGTATACGTGCTGAGCCACAACCATCTAATATACCTTCTACAAAATCTCTGTCCCTCCCTTTAAAGAAACACGCAATATCAAGAAACATAGCCTTCTCCGAATCAGTCAGTCCATTATAACTTATTTTTAATTGCTCCTCTATATTTCCACGGCAATTTTGTTTCAGCTCATTCAGAATTGGTTCCCAACTTATGCCCTCGGGTTGAATTGTGCGAAGCCGTGAAGCCAAAAGCTTTATAACCAGAGGGATGCCTCCAGCATATTTTACCACCTTGTCTATTAGCTCGGGATAATACGGTGCTGGAGAGTTTCCTCTAAAAGCTGTCGACTCAAAAAGCCGAATAGCTTCATCAGCACTCAATTCGGCAACCTCGTACGTTTCAACATCTTCAACATGCTTGAGCACTTCTTTATTCCTTGTTGTGATAATAATTCGACTACCGTAACAAAACCTGAGACAATTATCACCAAGTAAAACTTCTAGCTGCTCTAAATCATTCACATCGTCTAACACAACAAGTACTTTTGTACGGTGGAGCCTCTTCTTCACAAAATCTGGTAAAGATTTGGTTTCCAATTTTATATTCTCATCCTCCAATAATACCCTAACTAGCTTCAACAGCAAGTTATTCAATTCATTTTTCTCTGATTCCTCCCTAACATTTGCAAGGAAGCAACGACTCTTAAATTGATCGGAGAGTTTATTGAACACCACTTCTGCAAGGGTTGTCTTGCCTAGACCACCTATTCCCCAAATTCCTACAATACGAGTATTTGGAGAGTCAAGACTTAACAACGATTTGATTTTCTCGATGCGTCCTTCGATTCCAATAAGGCCCTCAAAATCATCAAGCAATGGCACATCCTTCAATTTCCTCAAAATATCTTCAACAATTGCCTCAACTAATCCCGACTCATCCCTAAAATATTAAAGGATAAACTGTAGTTAGTAACAATAATTTGCAACTAAGCAAAAATACCAAGAAATTTTGTCCATAGGTTATCAATAATGCTATGTTTCTGTTTTAGTTCCTCAGCTTTTGAATTTGTTAAACTAGTCCCTAAACTTTTTAGTATTGATAGTTTCGGTCCCTGTCATTAAAATTAATGAAATTTTTTTAAAATTTAATGTATATAATCCTGTTTCAATTCCAAGTTAATATAAAAATTTACATAATTAGTTACACTTAAATGTAAAGATGTCTTGCTTATTATTATTAAAACCTTAAAAAACTTGAATATTTCACAATTAGTGTAATAATTTGTTTAAAATTTTTCATTGTCATGGGTTAGGGCTGCGATATTTGTCGTGGATAAATTTCAGAAATCATTTGTCAATTTTAGTATTATGAACCAGTATAGACCAAAGTGACAGAGTTTTCATAGTTCGGGAACTAAACGGAAAAATTACCCAAATAAATTAGAGATCAAAAGCTTCTAGGTGGTAATTCTTTTCTGAATATATAAATCATCTATCTTGTAGCAAGAGTCCGTATAATGTGAACATAAACTAAATTAGTCATGTAAAGAATTCATTAGGCATATATGTAGGAAGAAAATTAGTTCATATTAAAGTAAATAGAGATAACCTGAACTCTGAGGCTTTTGAATCAAACCCTGAAAGATTGGCTGCTTCACACAAAGCCTTCCTCCAGTCTTGCACCCGCGTGTCATTATTGAACCGTTGTTCATGCCGTACAAATGCATCTCCAAAACTTCCTTGTTGGTTTCGTATATGACTCGGATCGACGTCATAGAAAACAGGAATAACTGTTTTTCGATAATTTTTGTGGCATTTAAGTATATGGGCTAGTTCAGCCAAACACCAAGATGAAGAAGCATAGTTTTCTGAGAAAATGACAACAGAAATCTTTGATCTTTCGATTGCTTCTAAAAGCTCGGGTTTAATTTCATCTCCTCGTTTAAGATCATAGTCATCTTTAAAAGTTTTAATATGCTTCCTGAGTAAAGCAGCATAAAGATGGCTTGTGAATCCCTTACGAGTGTCTTCACCTCGAAAACTCAGAAATACATCGTATTTCTCCGAATTCGGGGTGAAAGAAGAAGAAGAAGGAACATCGGCCTTAGCCATATAAATACCCCCAACAAACTCACACCCTTTGTATTCTAGAGTGAACGCTCTGTGCTAACAAATTGACTTTGGTTGACTCAAAATTTAGTAGTATGACTTCCCTGCTTACAAAAGCAACAGAACAAGATTCAAACTCTGTTCTTGATTTGTTTACAAATTTCTAGAATTTGAAGATTACCAAAATTTAACTTGTGAGAAATTAAAAAATAAAAAGGAATTGAAAAGATGACAGATACACAGAAAGAAAAGCAGAATTCTCCATATATTACACTCCAAAAGAAATTACGGAAAAAAAAAAAAACTGCAAATTCCATATTAAAAATGATGGGACAATTCTAATATCAAATGGGTTTTTCCAAAGTAGACAAAAAAAACTTAGAGAGAGAAAGAGGAGAGAGAGAAACAAGTAAACTCATGCCAGTTGAAACTAAATTAGAAGAAAGAGAGGCAAACTTACTTGTACAGTTATGAGAATATGAAGAGTCACTAATTTTTCATAACTTTTTTTTTTTTTTTGGGTAACAGAAAAACATGCAGTTTAAAGTCTTCTTCACGACAAGGAACCGGAGCCCAGATCCAACTCCTCTCTTCTTCTTCTTCTTCTTCTTTTTTCAAATAATAGGTCGATCCAACTCTTCCTTGGCCAGATCCAACTAAACAAGGCGAAGACCGATTATTTATCTTACGAAGTCAACGTGTTGTCCTTTCTTAGTTTTCTGCTTTGACCAATCAGAACTTGCCACCTCATGCACTTCAATTTCTGTTTTTCATTTTAAATTATTTTTTAATTATTTTTATTTTTTTTTGGGACAAAGGCAGTTTCCTAATGGTTTCTTATTTGAGGACTTCAATGATGAAGGGCTAAAACAAAAACAAAAAATAAAAACAAAAAAAGAAAAAGAAAAAGAAAAAGAAAAAGAAAAAGAAAAAAGCTAAAAATTGAAAAAAATTTCCCACACCACCAAGGAAGATAGGGTCTCGACGGCTAGTGGCAGAGGGTGCCCGACGGCTCGTGGCGGAGGGGGTTCGATGGCTCAACCGGCGGAGTGGGCTCAATGGCTCGCGCGGTGGAATGGGCTTGCAACGGTGACCAAGGCAAACCTTGTGCCGGATCTGGACTATCGGCGGACACGCGTCGCCTCCAATGGATCTGTACGACCTACTGTGGGTGATGCTCGCAACCTTCGGCAACCCACCGGCCGACATCGCAACTGTCCCTATGGGCGACAACATAGTACCTCGCTAACACTCTCCTCCGTGGCTCCGCCCAAACATCGGCGACCTCTTCTATCACCTCCAAACTGACGATCCCTTGTTTGAAGCACCGGCTTTCGAACTGGCACCAGAAGCGGCAACAGCTCCGATGACCTTGAGCAGCCTATGATTTCTTTTCTCTTTTTTTTTTTTTTTAGAATAAAGCTTTCTTTTTATTTTTTATTTTTTATTTTCAAGTGTAATCATTTGTTGTAATCGGAGACGACTTTGGTTGGGTGGCCGACGAGACCCATGGCCACCTCCTTCCTCTACTCCTTTGTCTCTCGATGACGGCGGCCATCTCTTGGGAAGAAATTTTTTTGCTTGTAATTGTTTGTAATCAAATGGAGTTGGACGCATGATAGTTTCGTGTGCCAGATGACATCTACACCGTCGCAATCCAATTCAATGGTAAAAAAAATTTACCCCGTCCATAGAATAAAAAACCTTCCATCATTGTAAAATTGGCTTTTGCATAATTAAACTCTTAAAAAACAAGGTAATTATCCAAGAACTTATAAACTAAATTCATAAAAAAACTAAAACATTAAAACACTAAAATTCAAATTATATATATAAGCATGTAAATATATATTTTTATAATGGTGAATATAAATGGGGTCGGTACAAAGTATGAGGGAGCTTCCTCTGTTCTCACTCCGCACTTCCAAAGTATGAGGGAGCTTCCTCTGTTCTCACTCCGCACTTCCGTAGAGGGTAATGAAATTCAAAGGTATAGGAAGAAGCCCTGTCAAATAGAGATTTTTTTCTTTCAACCATCTTTCGATCGTTAATATGATATATAAGGACCGCTATTACAAATAGTACTATACCCTTGATCGTGAAATATTGATTGCTTATTGAATCATGTAACTGTGAATTGTGTGAAAATAGGATACTCCAATTTGGGAAATATCTATATACTATCCCCCCATGCTCACTCCTAATGGAAGTACAATCGTTCAATTGTTTGTTTTTTTATTGTGAATAGTTGTCGTTCATAAAAGTGACTAAGCATGCGTTTGGATATCAGGTATGAACTTAAAATTTTCATATTAGTTTTTTATTTTTTTCTATAAAGTCAAGAAAAATTAAAATTAATTTTTAAAAAATCAACTAATTTTAACTTAAAATTTTTATTTTTAACTGATGGACCAAACACATCCAAAATCCTAAATCTTACATCTTGGGATATGATATTTATTTAATAGGAAGACCTCTATTTAAATAGGGAGACCTCTATTTTACTAATAGGGATCCACTATCCACTAAATTAGCGTCTCACTAATTTACCAAAAAAAAAAAAAATAGCGTCTCACTACTAAGAAACATCTAAGTTCCGTGAGATTTTAATTAAATATTAATTAAAATCTAATTCTACCTAAAAAAAAAGTCATATGGATCAAGTTCACTGTTGATGTCCAATTGGATCATAATTAGATCAAAAGTTCAACCGATTGAATAGGCCCACTCTAACAAAGAGGCCAATATGATGATAATTATGCAGTGTAGTAGAACATTCTTGAAGCTTTCATTTTGATCCCTGACTTTTATTTTATAGTTACACTGAATTATCTTAGCATTATCTAAATGTCACTCCCATGATGGTTTCGTTAACTTTTCGATGAAAAATGATCATGCAACAATAATATGATATGTTGTAAAAAAAATTATTATCATGAAGGTTACTCCTCTCCTAGAAGAATGAAAATTGGGGATAAATTTTCTTCTTCTTACAATGCTTTGAACCTTGCACAGAACATTAAAGATGGCTTCTATCTTCTCTTCACGACTGAAAATCTTCACGTCAAAATTAATAATTCGGGAACAAGTAAGACCATCTCCAATGTATATATCTATATAATACTATATTTGCCATAAAAAAAGGTATGAAAAATAACATTACTCAACTTTATACTCATTTCATAATGTCATTTATAGTGCATTTTTTTTTTACTTTTATCATCATTATTATGTGTTAAAACTTGTAAAAGTGAACTTTTATCATTTAAATAATTTAACAATAAAAATATGATAGTAGGATAAATTGCTTATTTAATTCATAAAATTTTAAGTTTGTGTAACTTTGGTTTGTGATCTTTTTTTTCGTGGCTAAAATGCTCTTAAACTATTAAGATGTTGCTACAATAGTCCTTTTCGTTAATTTTTGGATATAATTAATTAGTAATTTGATCAAAAAGTGATGCTAATTAATATATTCCGTCCAAAAATTAATTAAAATGACCATTATAGTAATATTTTAATAATTTAAGGGTATTGTAACTTTAATCCCTTATCTTTTTTTCATAGTTCGAATATCCTAAACCATTAAAATATTACTACAATAGTCGTTTCAGTTAATTTTTGGATAGAATCCGTTAGTTAGCATTTACTAATGGATTCAGTCCATAAATTAACGAAAATGACTATGGTAACAATATTTTAATAGTTTATGGACATTTTAACTATGAAAAAAAAAGATAAGGGACCAAAATTGTAAAACTTAAAAATTTAGAGACCAATTTAACAATTTACTCTATTGTATTAATTTCATGAGAAAGTGAAAACAACAACCAATAAAAATAAAATATTTTAACATTGAGTATACCTTGTGACAAATTTGATATGAACGATAGTACTACATTCGAGAACATTTTTTTCGTTCAAATATCAAAATTTACCATTATCATAACAATTTAATATTATATTAGAGATGATCTAAGGCCTAAAGAGAACAACAGTGCTAAAAATTCCCCTTCAAGATCTGTCATTTTCACCATTGTACTTTTATTGAAGGCTCACATGATGTAATGTTTACATCCAAAATTTGCCAGAAAAAAAATATAGAGGGGCCTTTTATATAATAACAAAATAGTTTGGGGTAACTTGATATGTAAAATAAAAATCTGATACAAAATGGGACAAGCACTAAATTCAGGGGTCTACTTGTAAAAATTAATCCGAACAATTCAAAACAGAAAAGAACATCCTTTGACTACTATCTACGCATATGACCCAAAAACAGGGGACGCCAAACCCAAACCCCCGAACACACATAAAAAAGAATATATTTGTATTTAAAAAAAAAAAAAAAAAAAAAACAACAACAACAACAACAACTACAATGGCGGAGAAAGGAAAAGCAGATGCGCAACTGTTTGAGCTCCTCTCAAATCTCCTCCATCAGGTATTATCACAAATTGATTTCCTTTCTCGTTTTCATACCCTTTTTGTTTTATTTTTTCTTTTTTCCTGTCATATGTTCAATTTACAAATCTCGTTCCTGATTGATTCTTGTTTTTATCCACCAGAACACGATGAATTTACAAATCTGGGTTTGTTTTGTTTTGTTTTGTTTGGATATATTTTTATTTTTATTTTTTATTTTAAAGAAGACAAGGAGGGTGAGAAAGCAGTAATTTTTTTCCGCTAGGCTACAGTCGAATTGGACAAATTTATAGAGGTGATTCTACAAATTTTTGTAGATTTCTAGATTTCAAAAATCAGTAGAAACCATGTTGTTGGTATTTCATGTCGTGAGGAACATTTGTAAAAGAGACTGGAGTGTCAATTATCTACATTATGTGACAGTGAGAGATCGGACCGATAACATTCTTTTTCGATTAGGTATGGTTTAAACCATTCCTCAAGCCCGGAGATTGGTTAACCATAGACATATTTTAGTGGATTTATCAAGTTATAGCTGCAAATCTCGATTTATGATTACAGCAAGAGATGAACGAAACTTATAAGTCTCTTGTGAAGAGGATTTGGTGCATGATTCATAATTTTCTCAGTCGAATCTACGCCTCTTTTCTACTTGTCACGCCTTTTATTAAAATAAGCTATGGAGTAGACATGAAAGAAATTTGGCTTTTCCTATCAGCCGCTTTTGTAATTCAGGTTAGATTCATCTTTATTAAGTTTGACAATCGTTTTTTTGCAGTCTCGTTAAGCTTTAATTGCATATTCTTGCATTTTAAAGTTTTTTTGTGCTGTTAAAAGTACAATGTCATGTCATGAGACAACGAAATAGGAAGGAGTTGTATGCTATCTGTATAAATAGGTAGCTTCAAGAAAATTTAGGACTGAATCTATTTGTGATGCGAAGAGAAAAGAGGAAGATGTATCTTTATTCCGAAAGGACCTTAACAAAATCACAGGATGACTTCCGTTGATTTTTAATTCTTTTTAACTGCCTAGGACAACTGATGAAGCTGTGACAGATGAGTTTGGTTACCAACATAAAACGCAGCCAAGTAGTATTGTGGGGGGTTACTGGTTGAAGATTCTATGGTAGACGCCTTTGTTTAGCTTCCGAGTTTCAGTGCAGCCTAGTAAAATGGAAAGAAGTGGTTGGAGAGTTGCTGATGAAGATGTTGGCTAGAACTCCTTGAAGTGATATTTACTTTGTGTTTTGTTTTGTTTATTCGTATATTGGTGAAAGCTGTTCGATGCGTGTCTAAAATGGTTTTTTGTTTTTGCTTCTCTTTGCCCCAAAAATGGAGTTATCTGAGTAGTTCGAATTTTTAGCAGGTGGAATCGTTGATCAATCAAGAAGAAGTCGAATTGCGTTCCAAAATCGAGGCACTTGGATTAGAGGTTACCAAAGTTCCTTCGACTTCAACGCACAATTTGGATGAGGTACCTACTGTGCCTGTTTTGGAAATTTTCATGTGTTCGACTTTACTTACTTCACTTTCAAGCTTTTGAGTATGGGAATTTTCTTTTCGTATCCTCCAATTCCGAGTATCCGGCTATAAAGATGAGCATCTCATACTCGCGCTTCATGTTTGCTGAACCATCATTATGGAACAGCTTGAAATAGCCAAGGAGTTGGATAAATTATCAGCCAAGCTGGATGACTTAGAGGAGATGATATCTTCAGCAATGACTACAGACCCACAGGTGCAGTCGCTCTTGAGCGGCACCGCCGATGTATGGATGCCGGTTATCACTGCTACTGCTGATGAGCGTCGTAATTTCACAGTATCTATTGAAGACAACAAACCCCAAGCGCAAGAGAAGGATTCTGATTAGTTGTTATGCAATTCCAACATCTTTTTCATTTATTTAATTGTTTTTCCCCCGAGATATTGCCGAGTAGGTTCTTATGCTGTTGTTAATATGTGAGAGAAGAAATAATGAAAAAGAAAAGTAACTTTTCTTCTCCGTCACCGTCTCCATCTCCATCTCCATCTCCGTCTCTCCCCTTTCTCGAACTCACACTCTGTTCGGTACGAATGAAAGAAAAAGAACGGAGAAAAATATAAGGATTTAGGTTATCATAATCGGGCTTCGAGTTTTTCACTCGGAAGCCCACCAAGCATTAGAAAAATAAAAACAGGCCGGATCTACACCGGACTTATCTTCGTCTTTTCTATCTTGCCAAGTATTGTATCACTAGATCGGCTGTGTAGTCAGGTCAAGGTAAACAAGGAAAATAAGACATAAAATGGAAATCAAATACAAGCTTTCTCAGCATTAACATGAAAGTACATAGAATTACAGTGCATAAATAATCCTATTTTGGAGCAGCCAAACTTATAAACAGACCAACCAACCACATCACGATTGATCCAACAATCCAAAACACAAGAAAAAACACCAAGAATCCAGCCACAATGGTAAGGAAAGGAGGCCCTTGGGCATTAGCATCGCTCTTTGCGTTCCCGTCTGGTTTTTCTCCAACGGGATCTCCACCCGACGATGCAAACAATACAAAAAACCTTTGTCCCGTTTTGCCCGCTTGCCATCTCAATGCACCCTTGAATCTGATTTTTTTTTTTTTTTTTTAATGAATCGGACAGTAACCACCATTAAGAAAAGAGAGCCGAAATCAAATTAACGTTGGATGTAAAATACGGAGTTAAGAATACAAAGCGAAAATTAAATTAAACGAATTTGAGATGGACTAAAATTTAAAGTTCATATATTAAAATTCGATTTATGGGAGTGTGAGGGTCAACTGAAGAATTAATCCAAACTATAATCACACATTGAAACTAATATGCACACTTGACTATTGCGTTATCTGAGTGATATCATAAGCTAGCTCACGGGAGGAGGATGTCCAATCTAAATATAAATACTATAACAGTCCGGTAGCTTGGCACTATGGGACACACTTAACTTCTAACAAGAAGAACTTTTTTTTTTATATATTTTTTCATAGGTAAATATCATTTCAGAAAATTTTCTGGATGCTCTACAAATATGTCTGACATTTGTTACGCCTCAATGTAACTTAGTTGAGTACACATCTCCAATACCTTTTTTTTCTTTCTTTTTTTGGAAGCAAAAGGCAAATCTGAAGAACTTGAAGAACTTAATAAAATAGAAAACAAAAAAGTAACGAATAAGGTAGAGGACACGGGGTCCTCCTCAAACCAAAGCAAACAAAGCAAAGCAGAACAAAAACCAGACAAAAGCTACGAAAAGGACCCCGACTTCTAGCTATATCAGCCACAAACAGAATAGTAAACTCTTTATCGCAATGAACCGAAGAGCTACCCAAGATTTCACACTCTCTCCCAAATAACACAGCCATCTTCCTCAGCCTTCAAAAGTTCTTCGACTCCGCTCCGTCCAAATCCCCCACAATATCGCTAAAAACAGCTAAATCACGCAAAATTTTGCTCTTCATACTATAACCTGAAGGTAATGAGATCTCGCACAACTGTTTACAAATATAAGGGACAGCCCAAGAAAGACCCAACTCCTCTAGGAACAGTGCAGAAACAAAACAGTCGGCTGATTCCGCACTATTGTCACATAGAATGCACCTTCCAGGGAAGATTGAGGTATATTGATCACGTATTGTTTGACTAGGAAAAGACTTTTGAACCAGGTATAACCCAAACTCAAAGTCCATAAAATAGGGGTTATTTCCCCCTCATTTTTATACCATGCATTTTGAGCTTATAAACAAAAATCATACCATGTTGAAGTATTTAAAAAGTTATCATATCAATTTATTATATCTACTAATGAAATTATATTATATAAACTAATACTTAAAAAGTTAAAATTGAAGTATTAAAATCGGTGTTTATAACATTATTCTTGTTGAAAGTTTGGAATATGTTGCATCAATCGACTACATAAAGGTTTTTTTTTTGATTTGTTTTGTTTTTTTTTTTTTTTCTGACTAAAGAAGTTCTGTTTTTTTTATTTTATTTTTTTAGTAAACGACTAAAAAAAAGTTAAACGCAATGGAATTTGGTCATAGTGAGCATACAAGACAAGTAGAAAGAGAAACGATGAATAACGTTGCCACCACGGTATTTATGGAAAAAATAATTATATAACTTTGGCAGTATGATAATGCAAAGGTGACTTAATATTTATCAATATTATTAAACAATTTGAATGGTCCATTTACGTGGGGATAAAAATATGCATATATAATTGGCGTACATATTAATGAGCTTGCTTAAATACCTTTAGCAACGACAAAACCACAAAGAAATTGACTTCACTTATATCCCAAAGCCAAAAAAATGTTACTGATTTTGGATCTCTTGGCTAGAAATACAATCGTTCAGTTTTTTTTTTTTTTTTTTTTTTTTTTTTTTTTTTTTTTTTTTTTAATAACTGTGAATAGTTGTGATTCGTAAAAGTAACTATAAGCAGCTGTTTGGATATCAGTTATGAACTTAAAATTCTCATTTTAATTTTGTTTTTCTGTAAAATCAATAAAAATTATAATTAATTTTTCAAAAATTAATTAACTCTAATTTAAAAATCTCATTTTAATTGATACACCAAATGCATCCTAAATCTCAGTGTATCTTGGAATGTGAGATTTATTTAATAGGAAGACCTCTATTTTACCAATGGAGGGATCCACTATCTACTAAATTAACGTCTCGCTAATTTACCCAAAAAAAAAAAAAATAGCATCTCACTACTCAGGACATCGAAGATCTGTAAGATTTTAATTATTTATTTAATTAAAATCTAATTCTAACTAAATAATATCTACTAAATTAACGTCTCGCTAATTTACCCAAAAAAAAAATAGCATCTCACTACTAAAGACATCGAAGATCTGTAAGATTTTAATTATTTATTTAATTAAAATCTAATTCTAACTAAATAAATAATGTCATATGGGTCAAGTTCACTATTGATATCCGATCAGATCATAATTAGATAAAGAATTCAAGGATTGAATAGGGCCCACTTCAAGAAAGAGGCCTAAAAGATGATGAAATATGCAGTATAATAGAAAATATTTGGAGCTATAAAATTTGTTTCATTTTGATCCTGGCTTTTACTTTATAGTTGCACCAAATTATCATAGCATTATCTAAATGACCCTCTCATGATGATTCCGTTAACTTATCAATGAAAAGTGATGATATCACAATCATGTGATATGCTGTAAAAATAAATATAATTATGGGAGTTACTCCTCTCTTGGAAGAATTGGGGGTAAATCTTCTTCCCCATACAATGCTTTGATCCTTGCACAGAACACTGAAGGGTGGCCTCATTCTTCTCTTCAGGACTGAAAGTATTCGTACCAAAATTAATAATTAAGTATGACCCAATGTATATATCTATGTAATATTATATTTGCTATTAAAAGTATAAAAAATAACATTATTTAAGGTTATACTCAATTCATAATGTCATTTTTAGTGATTTTTTTTACTTTTTTCATCATCATTATGTGTTAAAATTTATAAAAGTGTACTTTAAATATTTAAATAATTTAAGACTAAAAATAATATATTAGTGTAAATTATTTATTTAATCTATAAACTTTTAAGTTTATATAATTTTGATATATGATTTTTTTTTCATAGTTATAATACCCTTAAACTATTGAGATATTACTACAACAGTTCTTTTGGATAATTTTGGATGTAATTTATTAGTAATTTGATCAAATAATGATACTAATTAATTTGATCTATGATTTTTTTTTTTGGTAGTTATAATACCCTTAAACTATTAAGATGTTACTACAATAGTTCTTTTCGATAATTTTGGAGGTAATTCATTAGTAATTTATTAAAAAGTGATACTAATTAATGGATTCTGTTCAAAAATTAACGAAAATGACTATTATTGTAACATTTTAATAATTTAGGGATATTCTAACTTTGATCCCTTTTTTTTCCGTAACTGGAATACCCTAAACAATTAAAATGTTGCTACAATAGTTATTTCAGTTAATTTTTGGATGAAATTTTTTAATTAGCATTTACTAATGGATTCCGTCTATAACTTAATGAAATGACAATAACATTTTAATAGTTTTGGGATATTTTAACAACGAAAAAAAATATCATGACTAAAGTTGTACAAACTTAAAAATTTAGAGATCAACTTAGCAATTTACTCTATTATACTAATTTCATGAGAAAGTGAAAGCATCAACCAATAAAATTCAAATAATTTGACATTGGGTATACTTTGTGACAAATTTGCCACAAGTTTAATATATGACAAATTTAACATAAACGTTAGTACTATATTGAAGAACATTTTTTTTTATTCAAATATCAAAATTTACTGTTATCATAATAATTTAATATTATATTAGAGATGCTTTAACGCCTAAAGAGAACAACAGTACTAGGTACTCCCCTTCAAGATATGCTGTTTTCACCATTCTACTTTTAATGAAGGCTCACATGATGTCATGTTCACGTCCAAAATTTGACATATAGAGTGGTCATTTATATATTATCAAAATAGTTTGGGGTAACTTGATATGTAAAATAAAAATCTGATACAAAATGGGACAAGCACTAAATTCAGGGGGTCTCTTTGTAAAAATTAATCCAAACAATTCAAAACAAAAAAGAACATAATTTGAACAGGGAAGGCCAAGCCCAAACCCCTGAACATACATTAAAAAAAATAGATATTTGTATTTATTTAAAAAACCCTAAACCCTAAGCCCCCTCCCGTCATGCTCGAGCGACTAATCCCTACCTGCCCCCACTCCCCCCCCCCCCACCCGAAGCCAAATTTGGTTGCCGTTTAGGGGGGTGTCGGGGTCGAGAGAAGGGGGCTCCTCGGTGTCTTCGCCGGCGTCGAGAGGCTGCCAGTTTTTGATTAAGAAACCTTTTTTCTTTTTTCTTTTTTTTCCTGTAAATTTTTTTGAATTTCTATTTTTTTTATTTTTAATATATAATATTATTGGTGAATATACAATATGATTATCATGCACAAGCAACATATTAACTTTTGGTTAAATCAGATAGTTTAAAAATGAAATATATCGATATGGTATATAAAAAAGACTTTACCGCAGATTCTCAAAAAAAAAAAAAAAGAAAAAACAGAAATGGAAAAATAACTTTATTTTATTTCAAATTCCTTAAAAAAAAAACAATTTTTTTTATTTTCACATCTGTTTTTTGATTTGGTGCAAAACAAAAGCTATTTTATAATCATTTCCAAAATAGTTTTATTGAAAACTGTGAGATATCTTTCCAAAACATTATGGAAATAATATAAAACTAGGCCCATATTTTCCCCTTTACTTTATTTGCTGTTTGATCCATATTCTTACCAAAAAGAAAATTAAAAAAATTAAAAAGTGGGAAGAGATTTAAATTGGGAAGAGGAATTTTGTACGTGTTATATATTTTGGGTGAGCGGTTAGGGTTAATTTGAATATTTGATTTTCTTAGGATGTCATTCATTTGCATCGGTGGTTTCATCTTGACCTTGGCACATCTTCATGCGTAGCATCTGATTCCTGATATCAAGTGTTGCGAAAAAAACAATCAGCTCACAAAAAATTTGGCAAAGCGATCAATATCAAGTCAAGCAAATGAGCAAAAATAAATTAAAACAATCTCAAAAACAAAAAAAACAAAAACAAAAACAAAAAAAAAAAAGAAAAAGAAAAAGAAAAAAAAATCCAAGTGAGAAAGGGACCACGCACAACATCACATTCGTAGTCGATTTACAGATCCTTTAGATCGTCGCGATAAAGCATGTGGATACCACACCATTTCACTACTTTTGCAGAAGACTTGAAATAGTTACCGATGCTATTAACAAGTGAAAACTCAAGGGAGACCTCTACTACATCGTGATAATCATTGCAGTCCTTATGTTGATGCCACAAGAATAGATCATCTGAATTCAAAGGGACTGATCCTGGTTGTCGTGGGATTTTATAAGTGCGGACCTCTTCAGTATCTCTGATTTTAAAATTGAATATACACTTAAAGTAGATATGACCAAATGCAAAATTTAAAAATTCCTCGTAAGCTTTCCCATCAATAACAATGCAGAATGCGAAACCCAAGAAGTTGGCATTATGCCACTGTGGAGTGAGTGCGATATTATATGAAGATCCCTCAGGTTGATAGTCAAACCACTTTGGAATCTCATTTCTCAGATAACATACAACTGTCGAGTCATCTCTCTGTTAAAAAATGATACCAATTATTTTTACTAGAACTCATGTATGAAAAAATTAGACATTCAAATAATAACAATAAAAAATATTAAGAGGCGTACTCGATAAAGTTTATGCCGTATTGCTTTGGCTAAAACTCTCAGTTGGTAATCACTTAAAGTTTCGCCCCGTGAATTTTGATCCATTTTCAAGCACTCAAAGAAATCTTGGTAATCCAATGTTACCCCCATTAGTGTGGAACCTATGCCGAGCTTGAAATCATTGTCTGAGTACTCTCTCAGAACTGGACACCGTCTCCAATGACGTGCATCCACTTGCATCAACAGCATTTGGAGACAACAGAAGTTCTGGTATAGACCGAAGGTTCTTACAGTTCAAAAGCTCAAGAGTTACAAGACGAGTCAAATTATTGATGCTGTTTGGGATTGATTCAAGATTTGCATAGTTCTCTAGGTTTAGTACTTCAATACCGATAAGATTTCCAATCGATGAGGGTAGTTGTCTAATCCCTGTGTAGATTAATCCACGATCTTCTAAACTCTCCATAGGCTTCGAGATTTCTGGGAGACTCTTCAGATTTGAGCAATGGTCAAGATTAAGCTTCCTAAGAGATCGAAACTCAAAAATATTACTTGGTACACTCTCAATCAATTTGCAACCCCTGCAAGTTAATTTCCTGGAGACCAGAGCAATTCTCAATTGATGAAGAGGGAATTTCTTTTATTGCCATCCATCTCAAATCTAACATCTCAAGATTCTGTGGAAGCAGTACAGGAAACTCATCAAGAATTGAGCACCAAGCTAGTCCGAGATATTTCAAGGACTTACAGCTTATGTATACTGCTAGGAATATTCGAAAGGGATTTGCAGTCGTTGAGAATTAGTTTAAACAGATTTTCAAGAGAACCAATTGACGAGGGCAAAGACTGTATTCCGGTTGAAACTAAATTTAAGGATACTAAACCCGGGATATGGTTCCGGAAGAGCTGTAATTTTAACATTAGAGCTCTTTAATCCAAGAATTCTAAGGGTGCTTGGTGCAAAGATTCTTTCTGGAAGAGTACTTGAAAGTTTTTTGCATTCTGTCAAATCGAGATGAATAAGCTTGTTACTACGCAAAGTATTCCAAGGAACTTTAACCAAGCTACAAAAATATTAGAGATATATTCTTTCAAGATTTGAAGCACGAGAAAGATCCGGAAATTCTTTCAAATTGCATGACCAACTGAGATTAATACATTTTAATTTGTCAAGGTCTGAAAGAGGGGGGAAAAAAAAAGCATAACCAAGAGAGATCTCATAGATTATTATTTTATAAATAAAGAATACAACAATTTAGGTCTCATTTAGAGTTCCAACTCAAACTCAAAAATTTCATCTCAGTATTTGTCTTTTTCTGAAAAGTTTTTGTCTTTTTCTAAAAAAGTTTTTTTTTTTGAAAAATCAACAAAAATTTTCAACTCAAACTTAAAATCTTAAACTCAAACTCATTCACTAAATAGACTGTTAGTAAACATATGCCATATCTGAACTCCGTCCCAAAGTTGCTAAAGTTTGCTCGATGACATGTGCAGCTCGACAAGATTACTTGGCACAAAATTTGATGGGAAACACTTTGAAGGATAGTCATGCCAATAAATATACAGGAGATAATGAGGAAGAAATTGAAGATCTCGATTAAGGTACATTCTATTTGGACAGTTACGAATTTCGAGTAACCTCAAATTACACATGTTGTGGAAGACTTTAGGCCTCAAGTGTAGGACTTGTTCAATTCAATTTTAATTAGGTCCAAGTAGAGCTGGCAAATCGTGTTCGCGGGCCGTGTTTGGGCTAGCCCGATTACGGTACGACACGATTAGCTTGAATACGAACACGACACGATTAATAAATGGGCCACGAACCCAAATACGAACATGACACGATTAATAAACGGGTAGCACGATACGACATGCGAACACGATTATTAAATGGGCCAAGACGGGTTGACACGAAAACAAACACGTTTATGACCCATTTAACACGAAAAGCCCGTTTACGGCCCATTTAACACGAAACGGCTTCCGAACCCATTTAACACAAAAATTATAGAAAAAAAATCACTTAAAATTCTAAATTCACTAACACATAAGTTTAAATTCACTAATACAAATTCTAAATTCTAAATTCACTAACAATTTGCATCCTAATAAATTTATGTCTTTGTTAACTATAAGATTATCCTAATATCCTAATCCAAATATATACACGTAATTAGGTTTACTATTTTATATTATTAGCTAGTTAACTATAACTATAATTTGTTTACAATTTTATATTATTAACTAGTTAATTATAAGATTATTATTTTATATCAGAAGCAACATCTCCATAACTTCTGATTTATATTGTCTCAATAGTGAAAATTCTTCAATAGTTGTTTTCTAGTCTTGTATCAAACACACAAATGGGCCTATACTTGTTATAAAAAGAGCTTCAGAATAGTTTGAAAATTCTAACATAAACGTGTTAAACATGTTAGCCCGTTTCCGGCCCATTTATTTTCGTGTTAAACGTGTCGACCCAATTTCGACCTAATTATTAAACGAGCGGTCCAAACCCATTTATTACGTGTCGTTCTCGTGTCGTGCAACGTGTCGTGTCCGGAATTACCGGCCCTAGGTCCAAGAATATTCCTTCAATTTTTTCAGTCCCCTAACATGATTCAAGAAAAAAAGTTCAGATGGATATAAAGCATAAAATTCCAACAAAACAAAAGAACGTAAGAGGAAGAAGATCAGAACTTATTCAATTAACTACTAATTTGGAAACTATTTTTAACGTTGATGTTTTTTTCCCTCTAATTTAAGTTTATGCAAATTTCAACAAATTACTTCAACATTTATATATTTAGTCACTTACCTCGTTGTTGTTCAGGACACGATATGCATCTTCCGCTATCCACAACCTCCTGCATTTTCTAAGTTGCTCTTTTGATTGTTGACGTACAATCTTCTGAGCGATCTCTTGTAGCAAATCATGCATCCAGATGCTTTTATCTGGGGGTACAATCCTCTGACCGATCTCTGGTAGAAATCCATACCATAATCTTTTATCAAAGGGCTTGATAGTTATGAGAGACTTATCAATGAGATTATTCATGCGTATACGTGCTGAGCCACAACCATCTAATATATCTTCTACAAAATCTCTGTCCATCCCTTTAAAGAAACGCGCAATATCAAGAAACATAGCCTTCTCCTCATCATTCAGTCCATCATAACTTACTCTTAGTATGTTCTCGATATTTCCATGGCAATTTTCTTTCAGCACATTCAGAATTGGTTCCCAACTTATGCCATCGGATTGAATTGAGCGAAGCTGTGAAGCCAAAAGCTCTATAACCAGAGGGATGCCTCCAGCGTATTTTACCACCTTGTCTATTAGCTCGTGATAATATGGTGCTGGAGAGTTTCCTCTAAAAGCTGTCGACTCAAAAAGCCAAATAGCTTCATATCATCACTCAATTCGGCAACCTTGTATATTTTGTCAACTTTAACAGGATTGAACACTTCTTTTTTCCTTGTTGTGATAATAATTCGACCACCGTCACAAAACCTGTGACGATTATGACCAAGTAAAACTTGTAGCTGCTCCGAATCATCCACATCGTCTAATACAACAAGTACTTTTGTATGGTGGAGCCTCTCTTTCACAAAAGGTGGTAAAGATTTGATGATACTAAAACAAAGAAACATATCCAAAAGTTCCATAGTTAAAATGTGAAGTCGAAAGTTCTAATGTCATTGAACATTAAACATAGTAAACTACTAAACAAAATGAAATTAGAATCTAAAATTTGACAATGTCGTTTCACTCCTCATTAGCTCTTCATTATTATTATTTTAAGTAAAAATAGTCTTTATAGAATAATATAGATATAGATATAAAACTTGTACATATTTATAACAAAAGGGCTTGTACTTGTGCAACCAAACTATTGTGGTGAGAATGTGTTAGCTCGCACCCTATTATTATTCTTCTTCCTTGAAACAAAATGTAAAACAGAGATTGCGCCACCTCCGCAATTTCCTCTTCAATAATTTGAATCAAAGCCAGTCTAGTGAATTCTCAAATAATAACCAAAAAAAAAAAACCCAAAACTAGTGGGATGCAGCAATATTCGGCATTTATATCATGTTGGGACTACCCCAAGACCAAATAAGGTAATTTTTCAATTTGCATAGGGTACCGATGTTGTCAGATTTTGATGAAAAAGTAGTGTTTTTTCGTGAAAGCAGGCTAATGAGTAATACATGTCGCTCTGCTAGAATGTACATTGCTTTTCAGTCAAATTTCATTGTTTAGGTTTTCAAAGGTTGTTTTTCCCCCTTATTTTTTTTTAGTAATTTTTGTTTTTGTAATAAGTTCACTTAGAGATATCAGTTTTCAATTCCGATTGTGTTTCTTTAATCCTTCAGTTTAATTGTTTAAATGTATGTTTTCTGTTAACAATTATTCTTTCTTTAAAAATTTCATTTTTGTTTCTATTTTTACTAACATCAGGTTGTTTTTGTTTAATTTTCTATTGTACTTCGTCACCTAATTGAGGACTGCTTCTCATAACGAAAATAAAATTATGCCGAATGAAATTTTGACCATTTACTCATTTTTTTTTTTTTAAATTCTCAGTATTCACAATGAATCAACAAATTTTTATGTTGATTTTCTGTATTTTATGTAAATCAAGGGATTTTAAAGCGATTTTCATGACAATTGATGTCACTCCAAATATTAAATGATCTATCTCTTTATTTTATTATTCTAATTTTTTTAACATCCGTTTTCGCTACATTAGATATTGTTTTAACCACTTTGTCTTTAGAAACATATATAGAGGTGTTTTACTACATATGCCATTCTTCAATCCACAATGTAGCCCACATGCTAAAATCTGCAATGTATATGCATACAACATACGAAGAACAAATCTCTGACCACAATCTTTATATTGATGTTCAGCTAATTAGTTTCTTAACTGAGCACAAAATAACATTAAAGAGTAGAGTCACAAAAGACACACCAGACTCTCTTTCTACACATAAAACGAAACACTGAAAAGTAACACCACGGAATGCTCTAGCTAGCACACAAAAAACAGAAAGGGTAGAGTTATTAAGCAAACGATAACTCACGTTATTTAAGTAAAGGACAAACGACACCAGAGTGCCTAGTGGGCCAAACGACAAGCAATCAAGATGCTGTATTAAGGCCTCTCAAATATTTCAAAACAAGTGATAAATTCAATATTTGAAAGGGGGAGGGGGGGGGGGGGGGGGGGGGCAAAAAAAAAAAAAAAAGCATTGCCATTCCACACTCAGCTCTATAGCACCCACCAAGAAGCCTGCAATATACTACCAAGCTCAACATCCATTCCGTTGCCCAAGGCTTCATTTGAGATCGATACCTGTATAATAGAAATTCAGGACATATGGATAGACGACCTTTTTTTTCGTAGAAATCTGTATCGTATTCTGGCGCATTCCTGAATTGATTTTATTTTGAAAAAAAAATAATGAAAAAAACACACACGACTGTCGACAAACTAAGTAACAGATAGTCATGGGTTGACTAGGAGTGTTTTGAGAATGATTTTGTTTTATGTATGAAATAGAAATGAAAATGTTTTGAAAACGACTTTGAGATGTTTTTTAAAATTGTGTTTCTAGAGAAATTAGGTTGAGTACAAAAACAAAAAGTGAAATTGTGTGCATATGTTTTTGAAATATTTGTTAAGTGTGTAAGCTTTAAAAAATGAAAATGAAAATGAGAAAACAATTTTATTTTATTTTCAAATTCCTTTACATAAAACGAGAACCTTTTTTTTTTTTTCGACTTTGTTTAAAACAAATATTATTTCAAAAAACCATTTTCAAAACGGCTTTAGTAACTGTAAGATTTTTTTTTCAAAATGTTTTGGAAACAATACCAAAGGAGACCCAAAATTTGGATACAGAGTAGGAAGAGGAATTTTGTACCTATCATATCTTGGGTGAGCAGTTGGTGTTAATTTGAATGTTCAATTTTCTTAAGATGCGATTCATCTACATGGGTGGCTCCATCTTCATGTGGCTCAGACTCTTCATTCGTAGCATCTATTTCCTGATATCAGGTATTGATAAAAACCTACAAGCTCAAAAAATTTGACAAATCGATCAATATCAAGTCAAGCAAATGAGCAAAAATAGATTAAAACAATTAAAAAAAATCCAAGAAAGAAAGGGACCACGCACAACATCGCATTCATAGTTGATTTCCAAATCATTTAGATCATAGCAATAAAGCATGTGGATACCACACCGTTTCACTTCTTTTGTGGAAGACTCAACACAGTAACTAATCTCATTAACAAATGAAAACTCAAGGAAGACCTCTACTGCATCGTGACAATCGTTGTACTACTGATCTTGATAACACAAGAACAAATTATCAGAATTCAAGTGTAGGACTGATCCTACCATCAATTCTCGTGTGATGTTAAAAAACAACCAATTAAAACTACGGATCTCTTCACTATCTCTGATTCTAAAATTGAATTTGCACTTGAGGTCGCAAAGACCTTCACTAGTAGTAGAAAATTCCTCGTAATCTTTCCCATCAATAACAAGGCAGAATGCGAAACCCAAGAAATTGGTATTATGCCATTGTGGAATGAGTGCGATAGTATATGAAGAGCCCTCAAATTGATGGTTGAACCACTTCGAAATTTCATTTCCCAGATAACACACAACTGTGGGGTCACATCTCTGTTGAAAAAAGATACCAATTATTTTTACCGGAACTAATGTATGAAAAAATTAGACATTCAAACAATAACAATACATCAAATTAAGAGGCGTATCTGATAAAGTTTATATCATATTGCTTTGGCCAAAACTCTTAGCTAGTAATCACTTGAAATTTCGTCCCATGAATTTTGATCCAATTTCAAGCACTTATAGAAATTCCAGTAATCCAATGTTACCTAGTGTTGAACGTTTACTGAGCCTGAGGTCTGGGTGCTGTCTTAGATCTCGACGCCCTCTCCGACATCATCCTTCTGCTTGGATTACGAATATGAGTACTTCGCTTACGCGGTCCTACAATGCCCGAATAAGGAAAACCACCTGGTACATCTTCTAATTTCCCACAGTTAGAAAGCTCAAGAGTTTCAAGACAAGTCAAATTACAGATGCTCTCCGGGATTGACTTAAGATTTGCACAGTTCTTCAGGTTTATTTCTCTAATACCAATAAGATTTCCAATCGACGAGGGTAGTTGGCTAATCCCCGTGTCGGCTAATCCAAGATATTGTAAACTTTTCATAGGCTTGGAGATTTCTGGGAGACTCTTCAAAATTGAGCAATGGTCAAGATTAAGCTTCCTAAGAGATTGGAACTCAAAAATATTACTTGGTACACTCTCAATCAATTTGCAACCCCGCAAATTAATTTCCTGGAGACCAGGGCAATCCTCAATTAACGAAGAGGGAATTTCTTTTATTGCCGTCGAATTCAAATCCAACGCTTCAAGATTCCTTGGCAATGGTGGAAACCTGTCAAGAAATGAGCACAAAGCTAGTCCGAGATATTTCAAGGAGTTCAGCTTATTTATGCTACTAGGAAGATTCGAAAGGGATTTGCACTTGTTGAGACTCAGTCTAGACAGATTTTCAAGAGCACCAATTGACAAGGGCAAAGACTGTATTCCGGTTGAATCTAAATCTAAGGACACTAGACCCCGGGATATGGTCTCTGGAAGAGCTATATTTTTAACAATAAAGCCCTCCACATTAAGAGTTTTAAGGGTGCTTAGGGCAAAGATTCTTTCTGGAAGTGTACTTGAAAGTTTTTTGCAGCCTCTCAAATCGAGGTCAATAAGCTTTTTACTTCGCAAAGTGTTCCAAGAAACTTTAACCAAGCTTGTGCAATTTTGGAGATACATTCTTTCAAGATTTGGAGCACGAGAAAGATCCGGAATTTGTTTCAAGTTGACTGACTTACTGAGATTAATACATTTTAATTTGTCAAGATCCTGAAACAAGAAAACAAAAACCAAAAAAAAAAAAAAAAAAAAAAAAGGAATGACCAAGAGAGATCTCATAGATTTTAAATATAAAGAATACAACAAATTAGTAAACATATGCCATACCTGAACTCCATCCCAAAGTTGCTCAAGGTCGCTAAATGGCATGTGAAGCTCGACTAGATTACTTGGCTCAAAATTTGATGGGAAACGCTTTGAAGGATATCTAGGCCAATAAATATACTGAAGAGACCGAGGCAGGAATTGAAGACCTTTATCAAGGCGCATTTTACGTGGACCGGAACGAATCATGAGTAACCTCAAATTACACATTTTGTGGAAGACGTCAGGCCTCAAGGGTAGGTCTTGTTCAATTTTAAATAGGTCCAAGAATATTCCTTCAATTTTTTCAGTCCCCTAACATGATTCAAGAAAAAAAGTTTAGATGGATCTAAAGCATAAAATTCCAACAAAATAGAAGAGCGTGAGAGGAAGGTCAGAATTAAATCAATTAACAACTAGGAAACTTTCTTTAACATTGATGTTTTTTTCCCTCTAATTTAAGTTTATGCAACATTTTAACAAATTACTTCAACATTTATATATTTTTCTGCTTACCAGATTGTCCTTCAAGACACGATATGCATCTTCTGCTATCCACAACCTACTGCATTTTCCAAGTTTCTTTTTTGATTGTTGACGTACAATCTTCTGACCAATCTCTTGTACCAAATCATGCATCCAGATGATTTTATCCGGGGGTACAATCCTCTGACCGATCTCTGGTAGAAATCCATACCAGAATCTTTTATCAGAGGACTTGATAGTTATGAGAGACTTATCAACGAGATTATTCATGTGTGTACGTGCTACGCCACAAACATCTAATATACGTTCTACAAAATCTCTGTCCCTACCTTTAAAGAAACACGCAATATCAAGAAACAAAGCCTTCTCCTCATCATTTAGTCGATCATAACTTACTCTTAGTGTCTTCTCAATATCTCCTCCATGGCAATTTTGTTTCAGCTCATTCAGAATTGGTTCCCAACTTATGCCCTCGGGTTGAATTGAGCGAAGCCGTGAAGCCAAAAGCTTTATAACCAGAGGGATGCCTCCAGCATATTTTACCACCTTGTCTATTAGCTCGTGATAATTCGGTGCTGGAGAGTTTCCTCTAAAAGCTGTCGACTCAAAAAGCTGAATAGCTTCATCATCACTCAATTCGGCAACCTCGTACGTTTCAACATCTTTAACATGCTTGAGCACTTCTTTATTCCTTGTTGTGATAATAATTCGACTACCGTCGCAAAACCTGAGACAATTAGCACCAAGTAAAACTTCTAGCTGCTCCGAATCATTCACATCGTCTAACACAACAAGTACTTTTGTACGGTGGAGCCTCTCCTTCAAAAAAGGTGGTAAAGATTTGGTTTCCAATTTTATATTCTCATCCTCCAATAATACCCTAACTAGCTTCAACAGCAAGTTACTCAATCCATTTTTCTCTGATTCCTCCCTAACATCTGCAAGGAAGCAACGACTCTTAAATTGATCGGAGAGTTCATTGAACACCACTTCTGCAAGGGTTGTCTTGCCTAGACCACCTATTCCCCAAATTCCTACAATACGAGTATTTGAAGAGTCGAAACTTAACAACAATTTGATTTTCTCGATGTGTCCTTTGATTCCAATGAGGCCCTCAAAATCGCCAATCAATGGTACATCCTTTAATTTCCTCAAAATATCTTCAACAATTGCCTCAACTAATTCCGCCTCATCCCTAAAATATTAAAGTATTAAAGTATAAGCTGTAGTTAGTAACAATAACTTGCAACTAAGCAAAAATACCAAGACATTTTTGTCCATAGGTTATCAATAATGCTATGTTTCTGTTTTAGTTCCTCAGCTTTTGATTTTGTTAAACCAGTCCTAAACTTTTTAGTATTGATAGTTTCGGTCCCTGTCATTAAATTAATGAATTTTTTTAAAACTTAATGTATATAATCATGTTTCAATTCCATGTTAATGTTAAAATTTACATAATTAGTTACACTTAAATGTAAAAATGTCTTGCTTATTATTATTAAAACCCTAAAAAACTTGAATATTTCACAATTAGTGTAATAATTTCTTTAAAAGTTTTCATTGTCATGGGTTAGGGCTGCGATATTTGTCTTGGATAAATTTCAGAAATCATTTGTCAATTTTAGTGTTATGGACCAGTAACGACCAAAGTGACAGAGTTTTCATGGTTCGGGAACTCAATGGAAAACTTACCCAAATAAATTATAGATCAAAAGCTTCTAGTTGGTAATTCTTTTTTGAATATATAAATCATCTATCTTGCAGCAAGAGTCCGGATAATGTGAACAAAAACTAAATTAGTCATGTAAAGAATTCATTAGGCATATATGTAGGAAGAAAATTAATTCATATTAAAGTAAATACAGATAACCTGAACTCTAAGGCTTTTGAATCAAACCCAGAAAGATTGGCTGCTTCACACAAAGCCTTCCTCCAGTCTTGCACCCGCGTGTCATTATTGAACCGTTGTTCATGCCGTACAAATGCATCTCCAAAACTTCCTTGTTGGTTTCGTATATGACTCGGATCGACGTCATAGAAAACAGGAATAACAATTTTTGGATCATTTTTGCGGCATTTAATTATATGGGCTAGTTCAGCTAAACACCATGATGAAGAAGCATAGTTTTCTGAGAAAATGACAACAGAAATCTTTGATCTTTCGATTGCTTCTAAAAGCTCGGGTTTGATTTCATCTCCTCGTTCAAGATCACAGTCATCTTTAAAAACTTTAATATGCTTCCTGAGTAAAGCAGCATAAAGATGGCTTGTGAATCTCCTGCGAGTGTCTTCACCACGAAAACTCAGAAATACATCGTATTTCTCCGAATTCGGGGTGGAAGAAGAAGAAGAAGGAACATCGGCCTTAGCCATATAAATGCCCCCAACAAACCCTCACCCTTTGTATTCTAGAGTGAACGCTCTGTGCTAACAAATTGACTTTGGTTGACTGAAAATTTAGTAGTTTGACTTCCCTGCTTACAAAAGCAACAGAACAAGATTCAAACTCTGTTCTTGATTTGTTTACAAATTTCTAGAATTTGAAGATTACCAAAATTTAACTTGTGAGAAATTAAAAAAAAAAAAAGAATTGAAAAGATGACAGATACATAGAAAGAAAAGCAGAATTCTCCATGTATTAAACTCCAAAAGAAAATTACGGAAAAAAAAAACTGCATATTCCATATTAAAAATGATGGGACAATTCTAATATCAAATGGGTTTTTCCAAAGTAGACAAAAAAAAAAAAACTTAGAGAGAGAAAGAGGAGAGAGAGAAACAAGTAAACTCATGCCAGTTGAAACTAAATTAGAAGAAAGAGAGGCAAACTTACTTGTACAGTTATGAGAATATGACGAGTCACTAATTTTTCATAACTTTTTTTATTTTTTTGGTAACAGAAAAAAATGCAGTTTAAAGTCTTCTTCACGACAAGGAACCGGAGCCCAGATCCAACTCCTCTCTTCTTCTTCTTCTTCTTCTTTTTTCAAATAATAGATCGATCCAACTCTTCCTTGGCCAGATCCAACTAAACAAGGCGAAGACCGATTATTTATGTTACGAAGTCAATGTGTTGTCCTTTCTTAGTTTTCTACTTTGACCAATCAGAACTTGCCACCTCATGCACTTCAATTTCTGTTTTTCATTTTTAATTTTTTTTAATTTTTTTTTGGGGACAAAGCAGTTTCCTAATGGTTTCTTATTTGAGGATTCAATGATGAAGGGCTAAAACAAAAACAAAAAAAAAAAAAAGAAAAAAACTGAAAAATTGAAAAAAGTTTCCCACACCACCAAGGAAGATAGGGTGCCCGATGGCTCGTGGCGGAGGGGGCTCGATGGCTCGTGGCGGAGGGGGCTCAATGGCTCGCGCGGTGGAATGGGCTTGCAATGGTGACCAAGGCAAACCTTGTGCCGGATCTGGACTATCGGCGGACACGCGTCGCCTCCAATGGACCTGTACGACCGACTGTGGGTGATGCTCGCAACCTTCGGCAACCCACTGGCCGACATCGCAACTGTCCCTATGGGCGACAGCATATCACTACCGCGCTAACACTCTCCTCCGTGGCTCCGCCCAAACATTGGCGACCTCTTCTATCACCTCCAAACTGACGATCCCTTGTTTGAAGCACCGGCTTTCGAACTGGCACCAGAAGCTGCAACAGCTCCGATGACCTTGAGCAGCCTATGATTTCTTTTCTCTTTTTTTTTTTTTTTTTAAGAATAAAGCTTTCTTTTTATTTTTTTATTTTTTATTTTCAAGTGTAATCATTTGTTGTAATCGGAGACGACTTTGGTTGGGTGGCCGACGAGACCCATGGCCACCTCGTTCCTCTCCTCCTTTGTCTCTCGATGACGGCGGCCATCTCTTGGGAAGAAATTTTTTTGCTTATAATTGTTTGTAATCAAATGGAGTTGGACGCATGATAGCTTTGTGTGCCAGATGACATCTACACCGTTTCAATACAATCAATGGTAAAAAAAATTTACCCCGTCCATAGAGTAAAAAACGTTCCATCATTGTAAAATTGGCTTTTGCATAATTAAACTCTTAAAAAACAAGGTAATTATCCAAGAACTTATAAACTAAATTCATAAAAAAACTAAAATATTAAAATACTAAAATTCAAATTATATATATAAGCATGTAAATATATAATTTTATAATGGTGAATATAAGTGAGGTCAGTACAGAGTATAAGGGAGTTTCCCCTATCCTCACTCCACACTTCCGTAGAGGATAATGAAATACCTTTATCCTCACTCCGCACTTCCGTAGAGGGTAATGAAATTCAAAGGTATAGGAAGAAGCCCTGTCAAATAGAGATTTTTTTTTTTCTTTCAACCATCTTTCGATTGTTAATATGATATAAAAGGACCGCTACTACAAATAGTACTACACCCTTAATCTTGAAATATTGATTGCTTGTTGAACTATGTAAATGTGAATTGTGTAAAAATATGATACTCCAAATTAGGGAAATATCTATATATTATCCCCCATGCTCACTCCTAATGGAAGTACAATGGTACAATTAGGGGTGGCAATACGGGTCGCGACACGACGACACGACACGAACACGACACGAATTTGACGGGTTCGGGTTGAGAAAAATTGGGGGCGGGTCGTGTACGGGTTGGAAAAATTTGACACGAAAAAATTCGTGTCGTGTTCGTGTAGACCCGCAAAAATTCGTGTCAATTTCGTATCACTTTTCGTGTCAAGTTCGGGTCAATTTCGTGTCAAGTTCATGTCAAATTTCGTGTCAATTTCGGGTCAATTTCGGGTCAAGTTCGTGTCAAATTTCGTGTCAATTTCGGGTCAAGTTCGTGTCAAATTTCGTGTCAATTTCGGGTCAATTTTGGGTAGCGGGTCAGTTTCGTGTCGCGGGTCAGTTTCGTGTCAATTTCGGGTCAAGTTCGTGTCAAATTTCGTGTCAATTTCGGGTCAATTTCGGGTCAAGGTCGTGTAGCGGGTCAGTTTCGTGTCGCGGGTCAGTTTCGGGTCGCGGATCAAGTTCGTGTCGTGTTCGTGTCATCCCGTTACGAGTTCGTGTCGTGTCGTCGTGTCGTGTTCGTGTCACGGGTCGTGTCGCGGGTTGTGGTAAAAAAAATTCGACACGACTCAAACACGACACGAGACACGAATTGACACCCCTAGGTACAATTGCTTGTTTTTTTATCGTGAATAGTTATCGTTCATAAAAGTGACTATGCATGTGTTTGGATATCAGATACGAACTTAAAATTTTCATACCAGTTTTTATCTTTTTTTATAAAGTCAAGAAAAATTAAAATTAATTTTTAAAAAATCAACTAACTTTAACTTAAAATTTTCATTTTTAACTGATGCACCAAATACATCCTAAATCTTAGTGTATCTTGGGATATGATATTTATTTAACAGGAAGACCTCTATTTAAATAAGGAGACCTCTATTTTACTACAGAGGGATCCACTATTCACTAAATTAGCATCTCACTAATTTACCAAAAAAAAAAAAATAGCATCTCACTACCAAGGACATCTAAATTCTGTGAGACTTTAATTAAATATTAATTAAAATCTAATTCTACCTAAAAAAAAAGTCATATGGGTCAAGTTCACTGTTGACGTCCAATTGGATCATAATTAGATCAAAAGTTCAACTGATTGAATAGGGCCCTCTCTAACAAAGAGGCTAATATGATGATAATTATGCAGTGTAGTAGAACATTCTTGAAGCTTTCATTTTGATCCCTGACTTTTATTTTATAGTTACACTGAATTATCTTAGTATTATCTAAATGTCACTCCCATGATAGTTTCGTTAACTTTTCGATGAAAAATGATCATGCAACAATCATATGATATGTTGTAAAAAAAATTATTTTTATGAAGGTTACTCCTCTCCTAGAAGAATGAAAATTGGGGATAAATTTTCTTCTTCTTACAATGCTTTGATCCTTGCACAGAACATTAAAGGATGGCTTCTATCTTCTCTTCACTCTTCTCTTCACAACTGAAAATCTTCACGTCAAAATTAATAATTCGGGAACAAGTAAGACCATCTCCAATGTATATATCTATATAATACTATATTTGCTATAAAAAAGTATGAAAAATAACATTACTCAACTTTATACTCACTTCATAATGTCATTTATAGTGCATTTTTTTTTTTACTTTTATCATCATTATTATGTGTTAAAACCTGTAAAAGTGAACTTTTATCATTTAAATAATTTAATAATAAAAATATGATAGTAGGATAAATTGCTTATTTAATTCATAAAATTTTAAGTTTGTGCAACTTTGGTTTGCGAACTTTTTTTTCGTGGCTAAAATGCTATTAAACTATTAAGATGTTGCTACAATAGTTCTTTTCGTTAATTTTTGGATGTAATTAATTAGTAATTTGATCAAAAAATGATGCTAATTAATATATTCTGTCCAAAAATTAATTAAAATGACTATTATAATAACATTTTAATAATTTAGGGGTATTGTAACTTTAATCTCTGATCTTTTTTTCATAGTTTGAATATCCTAAACCGTTATTACTACAATAGTCGTTTCAGTTAATTTTTGGATGGAATCCGTTAGTTAGCATTTACTAATGGATTCAGTCCATAAATTAACGAAAATGACTATGGTAACAATATTTTAATAGTTTATGGACATTTTAGTTATGAAAAAAAAAAAAGATAAGGCACTAAAATTGTACAAACTTAAAAATTTAGAGACCAATTTAACAATTTACTCTATTGTATTAATTTCATGAGAAAGTGAAAACAACAACCAATAAAAATAAAATATTTTGACATTGAGTGTACCTTCTGAAAAATTTGATATGAACAATAGTACTACATTGGAGAACATTTTTTTCCTTCAAATATCAAAATTTACCATTATCATAACAATTTAATATTATATTAGAGATGATCTAAGGCCTAAAGAGAACAACAGTGCTAAAAATTCCCCTTCAAGATCTGTCATTTTCACCATTGTACTTTTAATGAAGGCTCACATGATGTCATGTTTACATCCAAAATTTGCCAGAAAAACATATAGAGGGGCCATTTATATAATAACAAAATAGTTTGGGGTAACTTGATATGTAAAATAAAAATCTGATACAAAATGGGACAAGCGCTAAATTCAGGGGGTCTACTTGTAAAAATTAATCCAAACAATTCAAAACAGAAAAGAACATCCTTTGACTACTATCTACGCATATAACCCAAAAACAGGGGACGCCAAACCCAAACCCCCGAACACACATAAAAAAGAATATATTTATATTTAAAAATTAAAAAAAAAAAAAAAAAAAAAACAACAACAACAACTACAATGGCGGAGAAAGGAAAAGCAGGTGCGCAACTGTTTGAGCTCCTCTCAAATCTCCTCCAACAGGTATTATCACAAATTGATTACCTTTCTCGTTTTCATACCCTTTTTGTTTTATTTTTATTTTTTTCCTGTCATATGTTCAATTTACAAATCTCGTTCCTGATTGATTCTTGTTTTTATCCACCAGAACACGATGAATATACAAATCTGGGTTTGTTTTGTTTTGTTTTGTTTGGATATATTTTTATTTTTATTTTTTATTTTAAAGAAGACAAGGAGGGTGAGAAAGCAGTAATTTTTTTTCCGCTAGGCTACAGTGGAATTGGACAAATTTATAGAGGTGATTCTACAAATTTTTGTAGATTTCTAGATTTCTAGGTTTCAAAAATCAGTAGAAACCATGTTGTTGGTATTTCATGTCGTGAGGAACATTTGTAAAAGAGTTTAGAGTGTCAATTATCTACATTATGTGACAGTAAGAGATCGGACCGATAACATTCTTTTTCGATTAGGTATGGCTTAAACCATTCCTCAAGCCCGGAGATTGGTTAACTATAGACATATTTTAGTGGATTTATCAAGTTATAGCTGCAAATCTCGATTTATGATTACAGCAAGAGATGAACGAAACTTATAAGTCTCTTGTGAAGAGGATTTGGTGCATGATTCATAATTTTCTCAGTCGAATCTACGCCTCTTTTCTACTTGTCACGCCTTTTATTAAAATAAGCTATGGAGTAGACATGAAAGAAATTTGGCTTTTCCTATTAGCTGCTTTTGTAATTCAGGTTAGATTCATCCTTATTAAGTTTGACAATCGTTTTTTTGCAGTCTCGTTAAGCTTTAATTGCATATTCTTGTATTTTAAAGTTTTTTTTGTGCTGTTAAAAGTACAATGTCATGTCATGAGACAACGAAATAGGAAGGAGTTGTATGCTATCTGTATAAATAGGTAGCTTCAAGAAAATTTAGGACTGAATCTATTTGTGATGCGAAGAGAAAAGAGGAAGATGTATCTTTATTCCGAAAGGACCTTAACAAAATCACAGGATGACTTCCGTTGATTTTTAATTCTTTTTAACTGCCTAGGACAACTGATGAAGCTGTGACAGATGAGTTTGGTTACCAACATAAAACGCAGCCAAGTAGTATTGTGGGGGTTTACTGGTTGAAGATTCTATGGTAGACGCCTTTGTTTGGCTTCCGAGTTTCAGTGCAGCCTAGTAAAATGGAAAAAAGTGGTTGGAGAGTTGCTGATGAAGATGTTGGCTAGAACTCCTTGAAGTGATTTTTACTTTGTGTTTTGTTTTGTTTATTCGTATACTGGTGAAAGCTGTTCGATGCGTGTCTAAAATGGTTTTTTGTTTTGCTTCTCTTTGCCCCAAAAATGGAGTTATCTGAGTAGTTCGAATTTTTAGCAGGTGGAATCGTTGACCAATCAAGAAGAAGTCGAATTGCGTTCCAAAATCGAGGCACTTGGATTAGAGGTTACCAAAGTTCCTTCGACTTCAACGCACAATCTGGATGAGGTACCTACTGTGCCTGTTTTGGAAATTTTCATGTGTTCGACTTTACTTACTTCACTTTCAAGCTTTTGAGTATGGGAATTTTCTTTTTGTATCCTCAAATTCCGAGTATCCGGCTATAAAGATAAACATCTCATACTCGCGTTTCATGTTTGCTGAACTATCATTATGGAACAGCTTGAAATAGCCAAGGAGTTGGATAAATTATCAGCCAAGCTGGATGACGTAGAGGAGATGATATCTTCGGCAATGACTACAGACCCACAGGTGCAGTCGCTCTTGAGCGGCACCGCCGATGTATGGATGCCGGTTATCACTGCTACTGCTGATGAGCGTCGTAATTTCACAGCATCTATTGAAGACAACAAACCCCAAGCGCAAGAGAAGGATTCTGATTAGTTGTTATGCAATTCCAACATCTTTTTCATTTATTTAATTGTCTTTCCCCCGAGATATTGCCGAGTAGGTTCTTATGCTGTTGTTAATATGTGAGGGAAGAAATAATGAAAAAGAAAAGTAACTTTTCTTCTCCGTCACCGTCTCCCTCTCCCTCTCCCTCTCCATCTCCATCTCCATCTCCGTCTCCGTCTCCGTCTCCGACTCCCCCCTTTCTCGAACTCACACTCTGTTCGGTACGAATGAAAGAAAAAGAACGGAGAAAATATAAGGATTTAGGTTATCATAATCGGGTTTCGAGTTTTTCACTCGGAAGTCCACCAAGCATTAGAAAAATAAAAACAGGTCGGATCTGCACCGGACTTATCTTCATCTTTTCTATCTTGCCAAGTATTGTATCACTAGATCGGCTGTGTAGTCAGGTCAAGGTAAACAAGGAAAATAAGACATAAAATGGAAATCAAATACAAGCTTTCTCAGCATTAACATGAAAGTACATAGAATTACAGTGCATAAATAATCCTATTTTGGAGCAGCCAAACTTATAAACAGACCAACCAACCACATCACGATTGATTTAACAATCCAAAACACAAGAAAAAACAAAAAGAATCCAGCCACAATGGTAAGGAAAGGAGGCCCTTGGGCATTAGCATCGCCCTTTGCGTTCCCGCCTGGTTTTTCTCCAACAGGATCTCCACCCGACGATGCAAACGATACAAAAAACCTTTGTCCCGTTTTGCCCGCTTGCCATCTCAATGCACCCTTGAATCTGATATATATTTTTTTTAATGAATCGGACAGTAACCATCATTAAGAAAAGAGAGCCGAAATCAAATTAACGTTGGATGTAAAGTTGGATGTAAAATACGGAGTTAAGAATACAAAGCCAAAATTAAATTAAACGAATTTGAGATGGACTAAAATTTAAAGTTCATATATTAAAATTCGATTTATGGGAGTGTGAGGGTCAACTGAAGAATTAATCCAAACTATAATCACACATTGAAACTAATAAGCAACCATGCACACTTGACTATTGCATTATCTAAGTGATACCATAAGCTAGCTCACCGGAAGAGGATGTCCAATCTAAATATAAACACCATCACAGTCCAGTAACTTGGCGCTATGGGACACACTTACCTTCTAACAATAAGAACCTTTTTTTTTTTTTTTTTTTTTTTATAGTTAAATATCATTTCAGAAAATTTTCTGGATGCTCTACAAATATGTCTGACATTTGCTACGCCTCAATGTAACTTCATTGAGTACACATCTCCAATACCTTTTTTTTTTTCTTTCTTTTTTTGGAAGCAAAAGGCAAATATGAAGAACTTGAAGAACTTAATAAAATAGAAAACAAAAAAGTAACGAATAAGGTAGAGGACACGGGGTCCTCGAACCAAAACAAACAAAACAAAGCAGAACAAAAACCAGACAAAAGCTACGAAAAGGACCCTGACTTCTAGCCATATCAGCCACAAACAGAATAGTAAACTCTTTATCGCAATGAACCGAAGAGCTACCTAAGATTTCACTCTCTCCCAAATAACACGGCCATCTTCCTCAGCCTTCAAAAGTTCTTCGACTCCACTCCGTCCAAATCACCCACAATATCGCTAAAAAGAGCTAAATTCCGCAAAATTTTGCTCTTAATACTAGAACCTGAAGGTAATGAGATCTTGCACAAACTGTTTACAAATATAAAGGACAGCCCAAGAAAGACCCAACTCCTCTAGGAACAGTGCAGAAACAAAACAGTCTGCTGATTCCGCACTATTCTCACATAGAATGCACCTTCCAGGGAAGATTGAGGTATATTGATCATGTATTGTTTGACTAGGAAAAGACTTTTGAACCAAGTATAACCCAAACTCAAAGTCAATAAAATAGGGGTTAGTTCCCCAACATTTTTATACCATGCATTTTGAGCTTATAAAAAAAATCATACCATGTTGTAAGTTTATACCTTCAGAATACAAAAAATATGCTCAACCCAAACCTTTTTCTCAAATCGATCAACAATAGATTCTGAACTGAAATAGAGGCCCCTTAATGCCCATATTATCCCTTCAGTATCGATAAACGAGCTAAAAAAATCGAATACTTGTAAGAAAACAAACCCAAAATCCATAACAAATCACCTACTCTAAGATGGGATGTATTGAGATCTTGAGTGTTTTTACATACGTTTTCAGTCTTTACATTTTCTGAACTAAGTTGTTGCTGCTTCTCTGCACTGAATCGACCATTCTTGCTTTTGAAAATAAGAAGACTTACCATTTAAAGGAGAGTAATGAGAATGAAAATAAGAAGAGCAGCAATTAGAGTGTACTTGACGGCTGCAACAAGTATGGCCACTGAGATGAACAAGAGTTGCAATAGAACCTGAACACTTGCCCATGTTAGAAGGCCCGTCAATCCGACGGCCAGGATGTTATTGGGATCTGGGTTCAAAAACAGCTCTCCCCACCTTATGCTACTGAATATTGATCGTTCATTTTCCTTCTCTGAACCATCACTTTCCTCGGGTCCCAATCCACCACTTTTTTTGCCGTTTTCTTCTCTCCCATTGGGATCTTTTCTCAACTCGTTGTTGTTGCTGTTGTTGTTGTTGTTGTCGTCGTCATTGCTTGCAAGTGTCAAAAATCTTGTGGGTCTTCTTCGGATTGGGGCACAGGATTTGAGGAACTGAAAACGAAAACGGAGATGGATTTTCTTTGGAGGATTGGAGAGAGGTCTTGGGGTTGAAGATGATGGGAGACGGGTCATGGGTTGTAAGTGGGCAGTGAGGCCTATTATGTTATCTTGTTCATGGAGGTTGGATTTTCCCCGGAAAGTGAGGGAAGAGAACCTGAGATTTCAGGATTGAGTATAAATTTTTTAATCTGAAGGTATAAATGTGCAACAACCCAAACTACAGGGTATTATTTTCTGCGAACCTCAAAATGCATATAAAACGGAAAACCCTGTAGATATAATTAAAAAAAAAATTCCCAGAGTTGAAAGCAATATCTAAAACAAAACCCAAACTCCTGAAGTTCAAACCATTTAGAACTTGGTTTACTAACTAAGTTCTTATGTACAACAATGTTGCGCCACCGAGAATTTGCACTTTCAGCTAAGAATGTTATTCATTGTCACAAGGCTGGCCTACCATGAGTCGAGAAAATCTTCTATGTACATGAGTAATTTTTTAGTGTTCTCTCTCCCCTTAGCACTACCATTTACCAGGTGTAAATCGAGGAGTTTGAGATGGTTGGTATTTTATTCAAGCACCCAAATTTAAACATGATTTGGAGTCACTTTCAGACTATTGAAAAGCACATCTTCCACTTTTAGTAACAGGAGAAGCGAAACTAGAAACCGAAAAGCTATAAAAATCAACTCTGTAAAAGTGCATTAGTATCTGTCTAAAGAACTTTTATGAACTTTTTACCAAATACGCTACTCGCATCAATTCATATGCAAAGTTCTTACAAGGACTCAAAAGAAATCCTAAACTGGCTCTCCACAATGTCTGTGTTCTTATATATGTTCACTAGCTAGCCACAAGCAAAAAAATTTTGTTGCTAAGTTACTAACCACAATAGACCTTATACAGGTAGTTTGGTAGGAAGGAGAGAAATAGGAAGGACGAAGTGGTAGATCACCAAGACGAGGGAAATGGGAAATGAGGGAGAGGTCCATTCTCTTATGTTGGTTGGTATAACATCCCTCCGATTTAGGACAAATCAAAATTGGGACGTTTCAAAGGATTTAGAGTCCCTTCAGTAATCTCATCCTTCCTACTTTCCCTCCTACCAAATAACCATAACTGTCAAAATCCTTCCAATTATCCCTTCACTCCACTCATTCCTTTCACTTTTCTCTCCTACCAATCACACTCTTAGCAATATAAGTTTCAGATATCACAAAATGTCCCGTAAATTCAATGCAAGTGACATTATTTTACTCTTTTAAAGATACCCACTACTATAAAAAGATGTATAACCATAAAATCAAACCCAGAGACCCAAAATGCTTAGTAGGACTAATGAGAGCTCAATTAATGAAACGAAGTGAAACCCACTTCTTAGAACACAATAAATTATAAATGGACATTAAAATCTGGAAAAAAAAAAAAAAAAAAAATCTTAAGAGTTACCTGAAACCGAGAGAGGTAGGAGAGAGGGTTAAGGTGGTTGTGAGTTTGGGGCGAGGAAACCGAGGAATCGCTTGGGATCGGACGGAAGAGCCAGAGAGAGAAAGGGATGCCATTTTTACACCAACAAAGTCCAAACCAATTTTTTTTGTCCTCGGAGAATCCCAGGAAGGACAAGATAGGTAGAAGTAGAAAATGAAGAAGAAAATGGAGAAATGAGGGGCTGAAGTGAAGAACTCCGGTGGTCTCTTCCTAATATTTTGTCACTTTAGTCTTGACTCTTGAGATTTTTTATTTTTATTTTTTAACAAAAGATTTCTGAAATGTAAAGGTTATAATTAAATGCTAATCTCAAAAAAAAAAAAAAAAAAACACGTATATACACTAATCATATGATAATATGAAATTTTATTTTTAAAAAAATGGCCTCAATTTATGCAAAAAGTCCGTTTTATTATTGTTTTAAACCCCTGAAAATATAATATTTAACACAACGGTTTTTTTTATTTTTTATTTTTAGTTATCCTGTAACAGTATATGATTATTTTCGTTATTTAAAAATCTTTTGCCAGTTTTAAAATTGAATGAATAATTTGTTAAAATTAAAAGTTTAACGTTTTAATAGTTCAGTAATCAATCTATTTATTACCTTAAAAATATAGCAGGAGTTTTAATTTAAAAAGGTATTAATTTTAATTAGAAGAGCTAAAGAGAGAAGAGGTTATGTACAATGACTATTTCTCCCTTATTTGCCCTTCTTTTCACTCTTAATATACCTATTCTTAATATACCTTTTTATTTGATATGATTTTAATCAAATCAAATACTCAAAAACATGCACTCAATCCTAACCGTAAAAGGCTCCTTTGAATATACTTTTATATTTTGCCGAAATTCTCTATACTCTTCAAACAAAAGTAGTTCGAAAGGACTAGACCAATCTCCATTGCATATATCAATACCAAAGTAATATTTATTATAACACAGAGAAAATTTAAAAAAAAAAAAAAAAGGTATTAAGATATACTCCCCTATATAATGTCATATCTATCTTTGATCATCATCATGAAACTTAAGAATTCATAAATAAATAAACATTTAACATTTATAAATGATAATATTGTAACCATGAAAAAGTAAAAACACGACCCAATAACAATCTTTACCCTAAAATGCTAAGTTTAACTTTTGGCTCATAAATTAGCATTGCGTCAAAGATGGTTTTACCTTCTGTTAATTGGTCAAGACAAGAGAACAAGCTAAATGAGGAAACACGTGTTAATCAACTCAATTGTTTTTATTCTCATTAGTATTATTTTAGTTTTCTAGTTCATCAAAATGACTTTATTGAGACCTTACAAATGTACACACAAAAATCTAATAAACAGATGCCATTATTAGTTAACTAAACTTTAGCAGAACACACTGCGTGACTAACTCAAAATGGCCGAAACAATAGAGGGGGAAAAAAAGTTAAAAGGAACATGTTAATTTGCCCATGGCAGAAAAAAGTCCTGCAAATTTGTACAGCCTCAGTTTGAACCTTTACCAAGGCCATGGTCCATGCTCCCGAAACGAATTTTATTAAACAAATCGAGCCGAACACAGCTCAACAATTCTCAAGATGAAGCTACTTTCTTGCAGTAATTCTCGAGAAACTCCATGGTAACACTCTTTGGCCTCTCTAGTGGCAGACCAAGAGCTCGGTCCCATATCAACTGAAGGAAAAAAAAAAAAAAAAAAACTTACAAAGTTGCAAGAGTTTTTGCAATATTCAATTCCATGTATGCATGAATAATCATATTTTTAAGTGTATGAATGTAGAGGGGAAGAGAGAGCCATGCAAACCTGAGAGCAAATTCCGAGACTCCTTGATACACCGAAAAGAACAGTGAAGTACCTGAACAAAGTTGTTTTTTGAAGATTATGATCAAGAATAGCTTACATTATAAACCATTACTAGGGGCAAAAGTTGAGACGAGAATGAAATACCATACCTTGCTTCAGTTAATCCAAAATAGTTCAATAGAACCCCGCTGTGAGCGTCAACATTAGGCCAAGGGTTCTTGACCTACAAACGTTGCAATTTCACAAGTACAGTTAGCATGATACGTTGGTTTGGAATGAAAATTCAGAGATGGTGCAGAAAATCATAATCTGTGATGTGGCTGCACTACTTCTTTCTTTCTTTACGCAACTCTTAAACAACTTTTCTTGTCTAAGGTCAGATCAGAGAGTTACCTTTCCTAATTCTGTTAGGATGGGAGGCACTACTTCATAAAGTTTGGAAACCTGTTAACATAGCAGCCTTGTTAGCTCACTAGGGAATCAACAAAAAATATTTGCATTCATGTCCATGTTCCATGATAGAGTATGAGGAATAACCAGTTGGAACAGGGGATCATCGGGCAAGTGCTTTAATGCGAACTCCCTCTGACATGTGTATCTTGGATCGGTTTTTCGCAGAACACCATGTCCAAATCCAGGAACAACCTGCATTCATATGGAGGAGAAAAGAGAAGAACATTGTTAACTTAATAAAGTTAATCAGAAACATTGCTAGATTCAATGATATGTTTAAAGTTCAATTTTGATTCAGGGAATTAGAACACAAGGTAAACCAACATAAAAGAGCCCGTGATATTAATTGAGAAACATTGATCGGGAGTACACGTGAGCAGCAAAAATAGAAACCTCCCAAAAAAAAAAAAAAAAAAAAAAAACCCTAGCTGCTTGGTAATAACTGATGTCAGTCAACATGTTTTGACAGGTCATGAGCCAAAATCTTGTAAAACAAAATGCATATTTAATAGCCCAAAACATGCATGACGTTTTACCGAGAAAAACATAATCCTAATCACAAGCAAAGAGTACCATGACTGGATTTCCCCAAATTTTTTCCTGTAAAAAACTTTCTTTCCTGTTTCAAGAAGGAATTCTCTCAGCCTTGAAGCTAACTTCACAAAAACGTGGCATTACCTTCCCACTGTTCAATGTCTTCCATACATAATCCTTCAACTGCTCTTTGGTTATGTTCTCTCCACATTCATTGACCACAGATTTGATCCAAAGCAATACTTCCTGAAAAAAAAAATGTCAAAGATGGAATCAGTACATAAGCAAAGCAAAGACATTACTCATGTTAGCCTTTAGATACAAGCTAATAAAATTTTCTACAGATCAACAAAACAACACATGTCATAGTGAACTGTACCAATCTTTTTAAACGTTCCTAAAGATGGAGAATGGAACATACAGAAGAGAAGATGCAATACCTGGTTAGCCAAACCATGGAGCGGCCCAGCCAAACCGTTTAATGCAGCTGCAAATGAGAGATAAGGATCCGAAAGTGCACTTGCAACCTGTATTTAGCCAGGCGACATCAAAGAAGATAAAATCAACATGTAACCCGTTGAAAATTCAAGTCAAATATTCAACAATTCTAATATTAATAACTTTGGCACGATCAATACAAAGTACAAGATAATTTAGTCACTACATTAAAATGCATAGAACGCAAGGACAACTTACAAGGTGGCCAGTGTGCGCACTAACATTCCCACCTTCATGATCACTGCAAGGTATTATGTGTAAATGTGAGCATTAGTATGTTGTGATTTTTTTCTTTTTTGAATTTATCACATTATATTCAGCAAAAATAAATAAATTAAAAAATAAATAAATAAATAAATCTTTGTAAATGTTAAGGGTGTTCTCAAGTCAGCGTGCATATATGATGAGCGCTAAATGTGATTGACACAATTCAGTATATCATATTATAACGGTCTTACGCTTAAGAAGAGTTGTGAATACAAACCTGTGGATTGTTATGTAAAGCCTCATAAGCTCTAGCATTTTAGGATCATCAAAACCCAACAGGTGAGAAAAATTGCCACCATAATCCAACGAGTCGTCTAGGGGAATAATCTTGCCATCCTTGTATATCCTAGAGAAATTTAAGGAGCAATTAATCCAAATATGGTGAAAGACATTTTGAAAATAAAACTCTATCAACGTTAACAGACGAAACCACGAGAAAGGGAGAGGAGTGTGAAAGTGAGAGATTGAGGATGCCATGTCAAGAGAATGTAAGACAGACATGACAATGAACACTAAATAAATAACCTAGATAAACAAGAAGCAGGTCAACAAGGCTAAATGTATAACCGGAACTGTTTCTGGGTTATGATGAAGTTTACAGACCTTCGATAAACATAAGCAGCTACAACTGGAACTCTAGCAATCAAATTAAGCGAGTCCTCATATGTGGGTTCCCAGTACCTAAGAAAACAATTACCGTTACCAAGCGTACATATTGATTGGTTAGAAGATTGGAACGAGTATAACCAGTAAAAGAGACTCACTTTGCTTTTGAAATACCCTTCTCATATGCCTTCTGAAATTCGCTCTGAACCTGAATAAGACAGAGTAATAGAGAAATGTTAATGACATCTACTTGTAGGAATTTCGTAGAATATATCAAACAATATAAGCAGTACAACCTTTTTAACGCAATGCTAGCCTGGTCCTTAACTAATCTTTTTATTATTTCATCTCTTGGAAGAAAAACCATTTTCTTTTTCATCCTAAAATGATAAACAATCAAGAGAGCCTAAAAAGAGCAGCGATGATGCAAAAAAAATGCTAATGACAAAGGGCAAGCTAAGAAGATAATTCTTGAAGATAATTATCACTTCCTCAGCAATCAGATGAAGTTAAGCAATTCATATGTAGACACATTAGATAAACATCAGATAAATTTATGTATCCTTAAACCAGATTAGTATTGGCAACAACAGAAATGATGGCAGACAAAAGTTCAAGGTCTGAGCCGGACGATAGTGGCGATGACGATGGGAGAGATTAAATAAAAGATTAAAAAAAAAAAAAAGATTGGCATCAGCAACACTTCTATGTATAAATATGCTAGTTATACAGGCAACTATTCATTTAGACCCTCTTCTCAATCCGACCATTCCAAGCAAGGGACCGCTTTAATTTACTCACAAAAATTTTAGCAAGTTCTTGCTTAAAAGGCTTTAAAGACTTGTGAATAGGCAATGGGAAGAAGATAGGACAGAGGAGAGAACTTCGAATAGATCAACCCCTTAACACATAACCCTAATAGCTTTAAACGTAAGAGAATAGCAATTAATACTTATATATATATATATATATATATAAATATATATATTACATACAACCACTAAGGTCAAACATATGAAGGAGAATTTAGATGCTATTTACTATAGATTTAACCATACTAAGTGCAAAAGTGAATTTATTTACCAACCTGGAGGGCCATAACACCAGACGCAAACTGAGTCATAGGGTGAGCTGTAACAGGTAGAGCATCAATGGCCTTGTACACATAATCTGCAAGGATGGTAAATCAATGAGCTATAGAATAACATACCGAACCATAGAGAGTAAATAGAGAGAGAAACGGGAAAACAGCACCATGAAATAAAATGAGCACGTGTGATTGAGAGTGCGATTGAATACATATACAAGAAACAAAAACTTTAATTGAAAGGAACTTTATAAGAAACAGGTACTATTTCTAGCTATATAACATATTCTATGAGCATAGGCATTTTTTGGCAACAAGTACAAAATGTAAATCGAACTTGGCTTTTTCACATAAAGAACAAAACAAAATAAAACAAAAACAAAACAAAACAAAACAGGAAAAAGAAAGAATTAGATGCACACTACTGTGTCATACTATAATACCATCATTATAATTACTAGTCAATAATCATAGGCTGATGATGTATATGTTACTGAAACATCATGCACAAAAGTAAAAATTAACAGACAAAAGAAAGCTGTAACCTGGAACAACTGCACGAGCACGCAAGTCCTTGGATAATGCATCTACTTGATCTTTGGTTGGTACCTGAGGTGCAGAGGAGGAGCAAAAGTTTTTTCTATTTATTTTTTTTAATTATTTGAAGGAAAACAACTTAGCAAAGGGGGAAAAAAAGAAATAATACTACATAAGCTGGTAAATGTGAGTACTATAGGACGGTTGAAATTTGGCACTAAGCATTAAGTTTGACAATAGAAATATCTTTCACAAGATTCAGCTAGAATGAATGATCACTCAACAACATGACTTCTTCCATTTCTTTTTTCTGATTATGTACTTCACAGATGGCAGAGAGGACTTACCTTTCCTGTTAGAAGGAGCCAAAGAAGACCCTCAGGCAAAGGTTCTCCATCAGGCTTAGCAGCCGGTAGTACGTTTTGGCATTCCGGAATAGAAAGGCCCCTAAAACGGATCCCCTAAAAATAAAGTAAAGAGAAAGGGACATTACTACCCAAAACTTGACTAGAACTTGAAGGAATTATATAGTCACTAACCCATGATGTCAGGCTAAGTCCTTCAAATTCATACCTCATCAGGGTCAAGTAACGAGGTTTCCCATAGCAGTCCAGTCATTCCTCTCATTCCACCAATTACCTTCACTCGTAAATATAGTGTGCCATATATTAGTTCAAGACTGCAAAATCATTAGGCACCAAAAAAAAAAAAAAAAACCGACTTCGGGCATGGCCAGCTCCCATAGTGTGACGGGCCGTGTGTACAAGGCCAGGGAACGAATTCACCGCCGTATGGCTGACCGGCGATTACTAGCGATTCCGGCTTCATGTAGGCGAGTTGCAGCCTACAATCCGCCCATGTTGTGGCAATTCCACCCAGAAGGGAGAATGATGCATAATTATTTTCGTGTACAAGTCTTTTTCTTCCACTGCTTTCACAAATAGTAGAAATGAAAACAGAAGATTTTATTTACCATATCAACAGTGATATTGCCCAACTGAACCTTTCCATGTTCAGACTTCAGTTTCTTCAATCGTTCCTGTTACCAAACAAAAGAATTTAGATTCATTTTTCAAAATTTCCAGTTACCAAACAAAAAAATTTATAAAAATACTGAACACTAAATGTTACAAAACCCAATAAAATGCTGAACTTTGATGTAAAAAATATCCTCGAGTAATCTTTCATACAGATTAATTTACGATCTAAGTCTAAACTTTCTAAACTACTAGTCTCATAGCAAAAAATAAATATGGGAAGGGAATAGATGGCTTGTCACTGAAACAAACGATTCACCCACCCAACCAAATGACCAATTAACTCAGTCAGCCAAGTAAACAACAAAAACCAAACCCAAAACTGAGAAGGCAACAACCCCACTGGTTAAAGAACATAGATATGTAACATAATACTGCAACAATATCATAAACAACAAATGAAAGGCAATTTGCAGATAGAACTCGTTTCTCAAACTAAAATGCATAGGATACGAGACAACAAATTAGAAATCAATTATAAACATCATTAAATATTAGTAACTCAAACCTGTTGTTCAGGAATCAATTCCTTGAGCTGAGAATGAAGATCCTGCATGGGAAAAAAAAATAATAATAAGTAAGAGGCATAATTCACACGTGCAATACCTTATTATTCTTGTCAGGACAACGTCATACAAACAGTAATCAAATCCTCGGCATTTTGATAGAAGTCATTAATGGAAGGAGAAATTGATTATAAACCTCAAAATACGAGCTTTATGTAAGTTTCAATTCTAGAGTCACTTGCTAAATAAGTAGAACAGAACAAAGGAATCCGAATCTAACTACCTAACTGATTTCTGAATATTGTTTGATTAATCCAAATAAATAGATAAAACTCTAAAGAACAAATGGCAGTTAAATAAATTTTTTTAGTACATAAAACCAAAGAAACTACTGAAATTATAGATTTGAAAAGCTCAATCACAGACAGAGAGAAAGAAACAACTTACAATATCTGAGGAGGTCTGCACTTGAAACCATCTGACCGTATTCTTGAGATTAGACTGCTCGGTCTGCAACAGGCATTGATCAGAAACAAGTACAGAACTCCAATCGAAAGAATCAAAATCTTTCTTTACATACACACATACGCACATCAATAAATATATACACACAAACAGAGAGTCACACAGACACAATATAGTTGTTTCGAACTCCAATCGGAAAGAATCAAAATATCTCTTTACATACACACACATACGCAGACACACAAACATATATAATATATATTTGGTTCAAACTAAAATGAAAAGAATCAAAATCTCTCTTTACATAAATACACACACATACACACGTACACACATTATATATATACATACATATACATATATATATGAGTATTGATATTGATTAAAACTTACAACACGAGAGTGAAGCCTCATATACATGAGTATCAATATTGATTAAAACTTACAACACGAGAGCGAAGCCTAGAAAGCGCGGTTACACCCCTGAAGAACACCATCCTTCCGTACGGTTATCTGCTCTAACACCAAGACAACACCATTATATACATATATATGCTGAGAAGATATACAAAATCAAAATGGTCTAAAAATGAAAATGAGAATATTATACACCTATATCAATATATATACGAAATCAAACTGAACTAAACTGAAGCACAAAAGGCTTAAAGTGAAAAGATTGAAGCAAAATCTTTACATTATATATATATATATATACAAAACCGGAAAAAATTGGAATATGCAAAATCTAGGGTTAAAAGACCTGAGATTCTTCTGTGATTTAAGAGAGAATTAAATTAAGCTCGATTGGATCAACAATGGAAGCGATTCTTTGAGAAGAAAAAGGCTTTGATTTTGTGTTGTTGATTGAAAAAAGGAAATGAAAATTGAGAGGAAAAGAGAAGCGAGAGCGAGAAAATCGGAAAGAAAGTGAGGGAATTTTGGCGAGAAAATGGGAAGGAGAAAAGGAATGGAAAGTTATTACCTTTCAGAAAGAATGAGCGCAGTCAGAGAGAGACGGAGAGAATTGGACTGTTCAAGCTTTTTTGCCCAGATCTATTATTTTCATTTTGGCACGTGTACAATTGAATTCAGCTGAATTTTTATTTTACATTAATTTCCCAAATTATGGGTGAGATTTTTTTTTTTTTTTTTTTTTGATAAAAGAGAATTATGGGTGAGATTTCATTTCAAGAAATTGTAGTATACAGTAAATTATTTCTTTAAATTTCCTTCTTCAAAAAAAAAAAAATTGTTTTTTAATGGAAAATAAAGTAAATAATATTTTAGATTAATTTCCTCAGTTATAGGTAAATTTTCGTTTTAAGAAATTGTAGGATATATGTTTTTTTTTTAAAGAAATTGTAGGATGTAGATTTTTTATTTATTTATTAAATATCTAAAGTAAATAATAGGTTATTAGTAATGGTAGATATAACTAAACGATAATACTATATCAAAATAAATAATTTGTAAGATAAAATTAAAAATAATTTATCACAAACATAAAAATTATCTAAAATAAATTAAAAATAATTTATATGTTAAAAATAAATTAAAAGTCATTACTTACTTCTTTTAAGTTTTTTTAATAAAAATAAAAAGGTATTTAGTTCTTCATTTAATTTTTATCCTTGACTTTTAAGCATTCCAGAGGACTCTATTAAAATCTTTCTTTGACTAAAAACACAATTTTAATGCTTATTCGTTGTTTAAGTGTATTTGGCACGTGTAAAATGAATTGGGCGTTTTTTTTTTTTTTTTAAAACCAGTTAAAAGTACAATCAGTTAGAGGACTTTCTGGTGGTAGGGTATAATGTTGTTATTCGTATTATTATTTATTATTGTTTGATCGTTATTTTTTGTGCAATTTTGTGAAATTTGTATTTTATTTTTCCCTTTTGTTCTCGTGTTTTTAAAGAATTATTAGCTCTTGCGGTAAAAGTTAGGAATTAGTCTAGTTTATTATATTTTAGGATTACTTCATTCAAGTTTTTTTAACTTTGCCTCATTCTCACTTTGTTTTTTAAATTTTAAAAACTCCTATTTTATTACTTGAATTTTAAAAAAAAATTATCTATCTAAAAAACAGTTCCTACTAAAACATTAGAAATCTTATAGTAAAAGTTCCCTAAAATTGTATAGTAAAAACGGGTAATATGTTAGATTATATATAAAAAGAAAAGAATGAATTTCAAAATAAACAAATTTATATATGTGGTGCATTCTTACAAGCAATTTATTTGAAAGGCTCTTACAAGCAATTTATTTCAATATCAGTGGTGCATTTTTTATTTATTTTGAAGGATAATATATGTGCATTCTTACAAGCAATTTCAATGGGATATGTTTTTAATGGAAATCTTTAATTTTATTATTACCATTTTTTGAACTTGGATATGTATAATTCTCTTCTATAGACTTTTTTTTTCTTTTTTTTTTTTTTTTTGTGGAGACTATTTGTTTATTTATATATATATATATATATATATATATAATAAACTGTTTGTATTTATAGATGTGTACATCAGCCAAGATACAAAATCGAAAAGTAAAAGAAGAGATAAATTTTATTTAAAACAACTCAAAAGAAAACAAAACTTTTTTTTTTTTTTGAGGAAACTCAAAAGAAAATATTTGTTGGCTACTCTCCCATAAAAATATTTTAAAAAATAAAAAAATAAAAGGAGGAAAAGTAATAGGAAATCTCACTTGAGGCGTTCAAAATGTTGACTTTTGAGAGAATTATGCGGCTCTGTATTTATTTGAATGTAAACCATCACTGTTTTCCTAATTTTTCTTTTCTTTTTAATTTTTTTCTTCATTGTAATAGGACTTGACTTTTAAAGTTTTTTTTAAATTTATTTTTCTATTTTCAAAAGAAAAATCAAAGAACATGTTCACAATCAATATCAGTAGATATTATTAGGAATAACAACGAGAGGGGAGAGGACAAGGCAATTATGCTCTCTTTCTCATGATACTGTCCTTCAAACCGTATGTCTGGTGATAAATTGATTTCAATTTTAATAGAGTATAAATAAAGTCAGCATTTATGGGCTAAATTGAAAAACTAGGTTAAATTTCTAATTTCTCCTAGCAATTAAACTTTCATTAAGTAAAGTTTGTCATCATTTTCTCCTTTCAAAATTAGTGATTCTAATTTTCTTTTAAAATATTTAGCCATAAGAGTTTCAAGTAGAATTCAAAAGTAAGGTTCAATACATCAATTATAAAATATAAAATCTATTGATAGTGATAGGATATAGTTCTAAACCGTCATATTCTCTTTATGTTCTATTAAATTATCATAATTTATTTAATTTGATATGATTCTAACAGAATTTGATGATATAAAATTATGACTAGAGTTGTATATATAGGATGCCCGACTCGACTTGGATGAAGGAAATGGAGGCTTAACCTGGTAGGTCATGGGTTGGAGCAACTAACATAAATTTTTTTTAAAAAATAATTATTAAAAAAAAAAAAAAAAAACAACTAGGGTGCTAGGACCAAGCCAGCAAGCTGGCTAGCCCACAGGGCCGGCCATGCACTAGTTCGTCTAACTCGAACTATTTTTATAGTTCTAATTGTACGTGCTAGAACAAAATTCTTGTTTTCTACTGATGTGCTTTGTTTTTTGATGTTGTTGATTGCTAGCGGTAGACCTAGCCTTTTAATTCAATGGGGGCGTATTTAAAACTAAATCCTGGAAGATATATTTATTTTCGCTACGACCAAAAAAATTGTTGCTTGATGTATGCAATAAATGAGCTTATAGATAAAATAGTAGAGTTTTTTGTGTAGGCTTACAAGAGAGAATTAATTTTGAGTATGTGAAAAAGAAAAAATCACAAAGAATTTTCTAATTCAATATTAAAATAAGCAAATTCAATAAAGACGACAACCATCACTCAGTCCAATGTAACTTCATCCTATAGATAGTCTAAAGTCCTAATAGTGCCACACACATCAAAATCACAAAATCAAATTGCTTTAAAGTCTCAACTCCAAGTCCTTGACTCCTCCGCCTCCTTCTTTAAAATCACAAAATCAGTCCCGCCCGTTAACCCTTGTCACAATGTCATGGTTCATTTCTCCAATGATTTTATCACAAAGTGCTGTGTGTATCTTCACGCCCTCAACCTAGTGTGTTAAGTGCAAGCAACAGTTAGGGCCATTGATAAAATGATAAAGGATCTATCACTGGGCTTCAATAGCTAACAAGTCAAGGGCTCACAAAGTCCATCAACAATAGTTATCAATTCAACAAGAGGAAAGCATATGAATAACAAAATTTAGAGGCTACTATACCAAATGACACAAAAAGTTAACACTGGACTAAAATAACACAAAATTGAACTAAAGTTGATTAAAATTTGTGTCATTTTAGTCAAGAATGAAGAATTTGTGTCATTTGGTTAATATATAAAAAAATATGGTTATTTAGGTAATTTTCTCAATCAAACACAAAAAGTATCAAAATAAACTTGTGTGATATATGACTTGAACATATGATCTAATATAAGCGAAAACTCTAAATAAGACATTTTTGCTATCATGTTACCATCATCGATGATAAGTATAAATATATAGCTTGTTTACTTTACAGGAATAGAGAATTGGAATGAGGAATATGAATCAACCCCATGACTACTTATCTATTGGCCCACATAATTTGAGATTGAATAAGAGGATTGCAATCCCAAGCTCCCACCAGATTATACTCTTACTCCTGATATTAAAGTTAAATTATTATTTTACCCCCAACTTTTTTTCTCAAATGAGGATTAAAAAGAAAAAGTAAAAAATTGAAAGAACCTTAATTTTTTCACGCTTGTTCACTTTTCCTTCTATTGTATTTTTAAATTTTTTAATGGAACTTTTTTTAATTTTTTATTGCTCTAGCAAAATTAAAAAAAGTGAGCGATAATAAATCAACTACAAACAAAATTTTAATTTTAGGCCTCGTTTGATCTTGAGTTTAAACTAAAATTTTCATATCAGTTTTTGTCTTTTTCTGAAAAGGTTTTGTCTTTTTCTGAAAAAGTTTTTGTATTTTTGAAAAGTCAACAAAAATTTTCAACTCAAACTTAAATTTTAATTCAAACTCATTCATAAACATATCCTTAGAAATTTATTTCAAAATATGTTTTTTTAAGCAAATTTATATTTCAAAAAAGTTAAAAACTATTTATCTCAAATTTTAACTTTTTTATTTAAAAAATAATTTCATAATATATAACTATTAGTAATAAATAACTTATCTCAACATTATGTTTAAAAAAAATACACATATTTCAAGAAAATAGTTCTATAATTAGTAAACAAAATAATTTATCTCAATTTTTTTTATTTTTTTTAAAGCAAAAAAATAATCATTTTAGAATTAAAATAATTAAATATAATCTACTTATTTAAATTAAAACATAAAATTAACTGAAAAGGTATATAAGTAAATTTACAACAATGACTTCGATTCCGGAATGAATGAGATTGACTGTAATTCAGATTCAATTCATAGAACCCAAATAAATAATATATTCTACTTTAAATCCATCATTCTAAATCTTATCTATTCGGATTCATACTTATTCCGATTATGCGTAACTAACATGCCAATAGATGCATCTTTATACTCGGTGAGCGGAGTACGTGTGATTCCAAAACGGACAGATGCATCTTTACAGTTGGGTGGGGGGTACGTGCGAGGCCAAACAACCAATCCGAAATGCAGTCCATTCAATTCAACCCTACTAAAGTGGATAGGTTTCAAAATCCAAAGAAAAAGAGCCAAAATTTATAAAACACCAAACCACACACATGAAAAATTATTTATACATATATATAACTTTATTAATAATGGAAATGTTCTCCTTTCTCTGTTCTTTTTCCACCTTCAGCTCTATGGGCTACACTACAAAAACGCCAACCATCTCTCTCTTTCTCTCTATCTCTCTCTCTCTCTCAAACATAAAAAAAAAAAAATCCCCTTCTCTCTCTCTCTCTTCCTTGCCCTTTCTCCGGTTTCGGACTCAACAATGATGAGCCGCTTCTCCAACTCCGCTCTTCGCTTCAGAAAATTCACTTCTCTTTTGGTATGTCATCATATATGTATGTCTATATATCTGTATGTGTGTGCATATATATATATATATATTGTATTTTTAGATTTTGTTTTCTTTAGAATTTTCTGTTGAATAGTGAAAAGCTTTCAATTTCAATACTTTTCTCGCTTAAATCAGTCGTTGTATACATGTTTTGATGTATTTCACTCTGGCCAAGCAAGAAATGGGAGATTAAACATGATAAAGGATTGCGAGAACTTTTCTGGGTTTTTTGATTTTTCAAGTTTTAGTTTTTTTTTTATTTATTTATTTTGTCTTTTTTAGGAGAAGTAAATCCTTTTGAGAGTGGGAGTAATTTGGCTATAAATAAATGTTCATATATTTTATCTTTAGTATTTAATTTTGATTCTAATGTTGTTGTTGTTGTTATTATTATTATTATACTTAGGATTTATTGGAAAAATTAGGGAAATAAGCCGTTTTTGAAGATTAAAAAAAAAGGCCAAACTTTTTAAATGGCCGATAACCACTAGAATGTTGATGGACCCATCCAGTTAATCTGTGATTGTAAAAACACATATCGATATCAGTCAATATAGCGTCAATCATTGAATTGATTATTTTATCAAAAAATGTCCGTTTTCCTAGTTTTGAAAAACTTCTGCCATTTGAAAATTATAATATGAAAAACGGCCATTTAACTGTCTATCCCTTTTTATAAGCTTATGATCCTATTTTGATTACTGAATATATGTATATACAATAGGGATTGTAATTTCCATTTAACTTTCTGGTTGATGAATGAGTATTGAGATTTCTAGTTTGACTAGTGCTAGGGATACCAATTCTAATCTCAACTTTTGAGTATTAACTCGCATGTCATATTTTCATTGGTTGATGCAATCAATTGATGCAGCAATACTTTAAACACTCACCAATAAAAGAACGACAACTGATATGTCACATAGAATGGTACTCGAAAGTTGGGATTAAAGTTAGTATCTCTAGCATTTTTGTTCTAGTTTTTAATCCAAAATCCTCTGTTTTCTCTCCTGGTTCTGTTCTTAAATTTTATCTTTTCTATCTTGCTCCCACGTCAGGTTGATTCAGTAGCTTTTCTTGTGAAGAAAAAAATAGAAATGAAAATTCATCTAGCTTATTCAATGCCTTAAAATGGAAGTGAGTACAGATTTTTTTGTTCTTGCTTAAACCTTGAGAATGATTTTGAATATGGCATCCAACCTTTCAGATGAAAAAATTGGAATTATATTCATTAACATAAATGTTCGGTACTCGTATCTTTTTACTCCAGGTGAAGTCTGGAAATGGATCAAATACAGTATCAAGATGCATCGAGGATGAAGGTGTATCTGGGATTCCAATGAGGTGGTATGGCACTTGTTTTGCCAAGTTGCCAGAAGATGTTCCAAAAGATGATAATACCGTTTCTCAAATGCTAATAGATTCATTTGGAAGGCTACATACTTACTTGAGGATCTCGTTAACGGAACGTTGCAATCTGCGTTGTCAGTACTGTATGCCGGCAGAGGGCGTTGACCTCACTTCCAAACCTCAACTTCTCTCCCAAGATGAGATACTCCGCATTGCCAATCTGTTTACCAGCTCAGGAGTTGATAAAATCCGTTTGACCGGAGGTGAACCCACTGTTAGGAAAGATGTCGAAGATATTTGTTTACGCTTGTCTAACCTGAAAGGACTGAAGACATTGGCGATGACTACGAACGGACTCACTCTTGCCAGAAAACTTCCGAGGCTCAAGGAATGTGGACTGACTTCTTTGAACATTAGTCTAGACACATTAGTACCGGCGAAATTCGAATTTCTGACCAGGCGCAAAGGGCATCATAAGGTTTTGGAATCAATCGATGCTGCAATTGACCTTGGTTATAATCCGGTTAAAGTATGTAATGCTTACTTATGCCTGCATATTTTTGGCTTTCAGAAGTCCATTTTTCCATTTCTAGGCTTTCATTCCATACGTCCAATTTTCTCTGTTTTAGGTGAATTGCGTGGTGATGCGGGGGTTCAACGAAGATGAGATTTGTGATTTTGTGGAGCTGACACGTGAAAAGCCGATTAACATTCGGTTCATTGAATTCATGCCTTTTGATGGAAACGTTTGGAATGTGAAGAAGCTAGTACCCTATTCAGAAATGTTCGATAGAGTGGTAAGGTACAACTCTGACAGGTAATCCTTTTTTGCATACCTCTGAGCATCCCTTTTTTCTGCTCGCTAAGTCGTTCATCACTAATGAACAGGTAAGACAATATCCTAGGATAGAGAGACTTCAGGATCACCCAACAGAGACAGCAAAAAATTTTGAAATAGATGGCCATAAAGGTGCGGTTTCGTTTATCACATCGATGACCGAGCATTTTTGTGCTGGTTGCAGTAGATTGCGTCTTTTAGCTGATGGGAATTTCAAAGTGTGCTTATTCGGCCCCTCTGAGGTGATTTATCTGTCTCTTTAAACAACACCACATAGGCTTGAATGTGGCATAGCAAGTCTATTGTCATTAGTATTTCCGTGTTTGATTTTGCAATTTTGCTCATGGAGTATAAGAAGTTGCTCATGTTTTAGCATGCTGAGGGAGTCCGAGAACTTGCTCATGGTTATAAGATTTATATATATATATATATATATATGTATTTTGCTTCGATGCTTCACCAAGTGACGGAATTTAGGAGAGTTGTTATCTGATCTGCTTCGGGAGTGGGATTTTTTTTGGGTATCAAATTTGAGTTGATTCGCAGAGAAAATATCGTTCTCTGTTTCATCCTTACTTTTGATTCTCAATAAAAGATTCCCGTTCTACTTCGAACCAAAACACACACAAGAGAGTTAAACTGATTTATGCAATGCCATGTCTTTCATGGAGTTACAGGTCACCTAAAGCATCATGCGTATTGTTTTCCTTCCAATCCCAATTCATATTTTTGTTTCGTTTGTCTTTATGTCATTTCTGCCATGCCATTACTTCTGCCTATGGTGTGCAGTTATATCTTTTTATTGACTCCGAAATTGTGATTTTGTTTCTTATTCCGCAAACCTATGCTTTTCTCAGAGAACATCCCTGAATAAAGTTTTCCAATGGAATCATCATCTTGTTTTCTCAACAGCTGTGATGAGTGACACAGATGTGTTCACAGTAACAATGCTTTGTTTAAAGTGACGGCACACAAGGATTATGCTACTTGTGTACCATTTTTTCGTTTCCATGTGGATGTAGTTGAGCAAAATAGTGAATGTCTTTAGCCGTCGCTATCTATTCATGCTAGTTTGGAATGCTAGTATCTCTTGTTTCACTAAATGGCCGTCTTGAAGTGGACTATTCAACATGTTTTCTCATGGCTTTATGTTTTAGCGTTATGCATACTTTATTTTATGAGGTAGTTTAGTTGCTCTGATAAAATTGCACCGTAAAAGAGTCCCGAGGCTTCTATAATGTCTTCCGACTTTCATTAAGAGTATGTTGAAGCTTAACTACTTTTTATAAGCCAACAAGATATTGTTCTTATTGGAAGCTCTCTTTTTGCAGGTTAGCTTAAGAGATCCCATTCGGCGAGGCGCTGATGATAACGAACTAAGGGAAATAATTGGGGCTGCGGTACGTGTTTCAGAATTCTGTCTGCATTCCAAAAGTTTCAGATACATAACCATTATTATATTCTGAGATCTTTGTTCTGCTTTAGTCATAATCATGTGTCAATTTTCATGGAGCTATTAAAATTACCAAAGACATTAAAAAATGGACTAGTTCAAACTTTTGTTAGGGATGGGTTCTAGTCATTGGGTTAAAATTATGGAGTAGTTAGAGTGAAATTAACTCTAATCCTAACTTTTTTGTCCCAACTTACGTGGCAATGAGTTGTCACAATTTCACATTCCCTGATAGATACAATATCTCTTATTAATTGATGTGACCAATGTTTAAACACGTACCAATAAAGAGTGAAAACTTATATGCCACATCAGTTGATATAAAAAATACGGGATTGAAATTGTTGTTCCCAAAGTATTGGATATTGCTAGAAATATTGAAGTTTGGGATGGATTGGTAAACTAATGTGGTACTAGAGCAAGGGGTCCCAAGTTTGAATCCATGTAATAATACTATTGTTCCCCTTTATTACTTGTCATAACATGTTGGGTTTTTAATATGTTTCGGGATTCTTCTTAAATATTTGTGTTTGGCTCTCAAATAAGATTTGTCCGACTATCTGCCCATCGTCTACCCTGCACATGAAGGTGAGTGTTAAAACTACTATAGGCCCACTTCCTAACAGCTTAAGCGTTTGAGTCAGAAAACTAACAGATAGTTCAGTGCACAATATAAAATGCTCATGAAAAGGCCTTCAATGTTAGTCAAAGAGTCAAAGAGGCAAAGGTCTCAATAAGCTTCTTCTTTCCAAGGAGTCGTTAATGTATATAGAACTCCGTCCACTTTCAAGCATTCTTGGTTTGCACAAGTTACTGTTATTTCTATTTCCAAGATAAAAGTCAGTCTTAAGGTTTAACATTTCTTCTTTTCAATGAGTCATTTATGTTTTTTCGGAACTCAGTCCACTGTTAAGCATTCCTGGTCTTGCAAGAGTTACTACTCTTGCATGCATATACATATATATGTATGTATATATACTCCAATGTTTTCCCACATAATCCCTTGTCTGATTCATGATATCCCTTGTTTCAGGTGAAGAGGAAGAAGGCTTCACATGCTGGAATGTTCGACATTGCAAAGACGGCAAATAGGCCTATGATTCATATCGGCGGCTAAAACTTTGTATGTTCACAAATTTTCGAATTGCTGAGGGAGACATGCACGGAGCTGTTTATCCTTCGTTCCATGAACTTTTTGATTTCCGAAGATCGAATATGTTCGGGAGGATTTTGTTCATCGTCGAGATCTCATTCCATAAGCAAGAAACATAGAATCAGACACCAAGATTGACTACAGGATGTAGCTCCTCCTTATACCATTGGTAAAGTTACAATACTTATGGAAGGCTCTGTAGCTTTGTTTAGGCCTCTTATTTATAACCATTTTATTGGCTTTGTAAGAAAATAAGATCTTCTTAGGCGATAATGGTCAGTTTACGAGATATTATTTTATGAACTAGTGGCTTTGAAAATGTGTAATAAGTAACTTTAGATGAAGGATTTACTTCTGGTTATAATTTTTTTTTTTCTTGAAGTCAGTCGTTATACAAATTAAATGTTATGTTACACTTAAATTTTTACATGTAACATATGTGGTGGTGGGAAAAGTGTGTTTTTATTCAACTTTTGTCGCCGAGGACTATTCACAATATGAAAATCACGCATTCACTATTGACATGAAAAGACATGGCCATCTCGGTCTCTTCTTTGACCGAGACAAGTGCAACCCTTACCCTACCGTCATCGAGATCTCCCTATCTCATCTCTTCAATGCCATGTACAACACTCTCAGCCGTGCCCTCCTTCGCCTCATGAAACACAACCGTTTTGCTGACAGTACTGTCACTGGGTATGATTGTGCTGATGCCTTGGGTTACGACGCTCACTATCGGTTGCTCTGTCACGGCATACCTCAAGATCCGACTGATTGTATGCTTGGAATTACTCCATGATTTGTGCTATATGAAGAGTAATTTCTTAAGGCCTACTAGAGTGAGATCAGACCATGTTATCCCCACCGCCTTCGCCTATGCAATCCAGCAATCCAACGACTTGGAGTTGTTGAAGCTAATGATCTCCCCAATTAGGCTGCATTTCCTTTCATGTTTTCCTGAAACCGGACATAGTTATGGAGTTCCTAGCAGTCGTAGCTGGGATTACAACACGTACGACAAGGCGGTTGAGTTTGCCAAAGGTTTGGGGATGGGGTTTAGTGCTGCTAACGTGAAGAAGAAGAAAGGGAACGCTTGGTGGTTGCTTCGGCCACACTTCTCTGAAGGAATTTTTGATTTGCATTGCACTCTATCGGAGACTAACTTTACCAACGAAATGGGGATAATGCATACTCTATTTGTGTCGGAGGATCTTGGGAATCCGGTCAATGTGATTGCCAATCTGAGTGATTTCAGAGAGGATAGTTATGGGACGATGATGTGGACTCCGGCCCTCCGATTAATTTGGATTGCTTTAAAGGTATTCGTGAAGTAGTAGTAGAGGATTGAGCACATTTCGTTCACGATCGAAAACCAAGTTTTGAAACATTGAGAATGTTGGCTTGAAATTTTAATATTCGAAATTTCAAAATCTAGTTTATTAGTGAAACTGAGTTGACTTTTTAAAATACGATAAAAATAAATTGAGTTTTTTAATTCTAATCGATGAACTAAATGCGGCTTAGATATGTAATTTACTGTGATTTCCCAAACTAAATGGCCTCGAAGATTTGGGGACGTTCTTGAATTTTTTTTTCTCAATTTACAATCGTCCCTAAACTGTCATGTCTTATGTGTACAATAGATTAAATTGATAATAACCCAAAATGTGAGGGACTAAATTTGAAATAAATGATACTTGAAGGACAAATTCTAGAGGGAGAACAACGTTTAGGGATGTCTCATAAATTTTATAATTTGTTGACTTTTTGTTTGCCTCTTGTTTGGTTCTACTCCTACAAAAATTGTGAAAAATTACAATTTGCCAATTTCCTTTAGGTGTACTTCTTTTTCTTCCCGAATCATTTTGAGTTCTTTAAAGGTCTTTTGACCTCTGATTTTCAAATTCTTGTTAAAGGTTCTCACATAACTAGTTGTTATGATTTAATTATTTTAGTCATTGCTTACTAGCCCTATTCAAAAACTTGTGGTGAAAAGGGGAAAAATGTGGCATTTTCATCGATGTCATACAATGAAACATAATTGTGAATTAAAAAACAAAATTGATGTTAAAACGTTGTGACAAATTGTCAATGTCGGTTCTATTATTTATCTCAATTTTGCACCATCAACCAACATATGATAGATAAGTTAATACCATTTTATTAAGAACTTTTTAAAATTATCTGTCAAAGTATTAAAAATTTCTCACCAGCAATAAGCGAGATAACTAAAGTGCATTTCTAAAATTGGAGATAATATTTTTATATTTAAGAAAATTATCTGAATAACCATATTTTTTTTATCTATTGACAACATAACATAAATTCTCCATTCTTGATCAACATTACATAAATTTTAGTTAACTTTAGTTAATTTTATATCATATTAGTCCGGTTTTAATTTTTATGTCTTTTATGTAATAGTTTTTAAATTTGTGTCTTCTCTTCTCAATTTTTTTTTTTTTTTTTTAATTTTATGATGATTACTGGCTATATAGAATAGCTCTTCTATCAAACTTTTTAAGATAGATAATTATGTCTTTCAAGTTTTTCATGTGATTAGTGTCTAAAGAGCCTTTTGAATCTTAAAGAGTATCCTAGCTCCAGTTGCCCATTTCCAGACATTATATATATATATATAACTGTCTCATATTGTGTATCAAACAAGGGAAACCACTCGTGACTAAGTGAATATATATAATATTTTCAATTTTAATTCTAAAAATTTTATATTTTTCTCCATTTTTTTTATTAAAAATTGATTATTTTTTATAAATTCTATTAAAAATTTTATCATTTAATGTGTGCTCTGCAAATGGCTTATGAAATATGTGGAAATATATAAAAGGCAAACTTTGTCCTTTATTTGAAAAGCAGCTGTATTTTATCTCTAAAGTCTGCTTCCCTAGCATCTTCATTATTTTTTTTTATCCTTAACCGATGTTTTGGATAATCATGAGTTGACAAGTTAAAGTGGTTGATTATTTTTTTCGGCCGTGGTTCAAAAAGTCAACAAAAAGCTCTTAACCTCCATTCGTAGATTTCTCAGAGGCAAAGTTTGTGTTATAAAAGTCAGAGAGTGAATGGTTGGTCATTGAGACGGTGATTCTTTTGCGCTCAATAATTGTTTTCTTTAATACAATTATTTGTTCTAAACTGGGATACCATTATCATAACTACAAAATAGATTTTATCATGTGTCTAATATTAACCCACCTTCTATCAATAAATGCGTGTATAATATTATCGCTGTCTTATAAAAAAAAAAAAAAAAAAATGAAGAATCTAACAATTCAACTAATCAGTATTACATAAAATTTCCTAATTCAGATATTTATATTAAGTTTATATACAGCATCAATTTGAAAGCTGCACGCATTCATGATTTATTGTCTGCATAATGTTGGGCGGGGGCTGAAAAGTAAAAGGAAGAAAAAATGTGGAAGAATTTTAGATAGAAATTAAGAAATTTGGTAGTTGATTAGGAGTGGTTTTATGGAGGAAAGAGAAATGAGAGACATTATTTTTCTGGGTTTATGATCTCACTTATATATAATAGAAAAATAAAAATATTATCAAATTTCGAACCTAAGAGCTTTTACTCAAATCTAAACCCATCTCATCTCACATGAGAAAACAATAAAAACTCCAAAATCTACACTTTTAATTAAAAAAAAAAAAGAAGAGATACTTTGTCAAAATTTACTTTCCCTTCTCCCTGTTATCATACCAAAAAACATAAAAGAAATACAATATCGTTTTAATCCCTATTATTTTTCCTTCTATTTTCTTTCATTCGGCTTATTTTCTTTCCTTCTAACCATAAATAATGCTAATGTCTAATTATAAAATTCTACTATGCTAATTAGGATAGTCCTATTTTTCGATTTGTGCATGTCATTTGTTGATTATGATCGTCATTGAGTTAATTATAATCTCTCAAATGCTATCTTAATAGCATGAAAATAAAGGATGATCATTAATTATTAAAAAAAAGAAACAAATCCAATGCATAGTCATGTAAAACAAACTAATAATCATGTATAAGAATAAGAATATAAACAATAAATGAAAATAGTTACCAGATAATGAAAAACAGAATACACGAATATACAAATCAATCTTTAGTATTTTTTATGTAGCAAACAGTAAATATCACTACTCAACTTTTAATAATAAAGCACACAAAATCTCCAAAAACCAAAAAAAAAAAAAAAAAAAAAAAAAAAAAAAAAACCAACAACAACAACACAGAAAGTTTAGAGTACAGGAGCTGATTTAAATTATTCTCAAATATGTGAAATTGATCAGAGGGAGTATATATAGGAAGACGTAACTACAAATATGTCCAGCTTAAATGAGATGAAGTTCAGCGGGCATGAGGAAAGGAGTTTGAGTAAAAGTTCATAAGTTCGAAACCGGGAGTGTTTTAATTTCTTTTTAAAAAACAGGTGCACAGATCTCATATCTTTAAAAAAAAAAGAAAAAGAAAAAAAAAGGGATTAAGGGGTTGGAAAAGAAAAAAAGAAAGAAAGAAAAGAAATTCATAATTTGTGATCTTCATGAAAGACATGATGATCAAGACGAGAAGAGGATCTGATCATGGGAAGAGAAGATCGAAATTCGCTTATTTCATCAATAAATCCATATTCCAAATCCGAAAAACCATCCAAGAAACTAGTAGCACTACTATTATTTATATTGTGATGATCATCACCTGAGGATCTCCACAACTCTTCCACTTCCTCCTTGATCACCGCCGGAAACCGATCACCATCAACACCGCGCTTAATTGTTTGTTCCGCCGTTTTCTTGCTCGTTGGCTGATCTGCGGCAGACCAATCAAAACCCTTTCGATTTTTGTCACAATCCTCCTCATCTTTTCCCTTTGCGTCCGCCTGCTCGGCTCCTTTCCCGGTGAGACTTTGTACCAATTGCCGGAAGTTGGCGACGTCGGTCTTTATGATCTCCGGCGCAAACACGTGGATGATTCGAATCTTTGGCTTCAACTTTGATATAACGTGTGAATCTTTGTGCATGCTCAGTTTATTATTCGCAGCTGAACTTCGATTGTTGAGTGGTTTTTGCTTCATCATCATCATCTTTTCCATGCCAAGAAATATATATATCTATATATATATATATATATATGTGTGTGTGTGTATATAAATTCAAAGATTTGAAATTTAAACCTCTAGAGAAACGATATTTTGAGAGAGAGTCTAAAGGGATGGAAAAGAAAGGGGTGGTTAGTTAGGTAACTAAAAGAGCTAGCAAGCTTTATATTTTAGGAGAATATTGTGTCTCTTTGATCAAATAATGAATGGTTTAAGACTAGCTAATTAAGTTAAAAAAAAAAAAAAGACTAGCTAATTAAATATATAATGGGAATAAACATAATATCTCTATACGTGTGTGTGTGTGTACATATATCCATATTATATATCTTAAAAAAATTGGTAGTGATCTGGTCAATTGTGAGGTAAAGGATTACATTTTATTATCCAAAAACAAAAAAAATAATTAAAAAAAGAAGATAAGGAGGCAAAATTACGAATTTGTCTTTTGGAAGCCAAGTTTGGATGCATATATATCCATCCCCAAGAGTCAATGGATTGTAAACTACTCCATGGGGTCCTCTAGCCAAAATAATATTGCTATTCATACAGCTTGACACCATTTATATATATGTGTGCATTTTGCTGGGGTAAAGATATTGACACTTAAACATACAAATACACATTAAATATGTCGTCCAAGTTATTAGACCAAAGCGTGATAGTAACTTGACTAGAAAATTGGGTATACTAAAAGCCCATCAATTGCATGGTAAGTTTTCATTTAGGCATGGTAAAAGACAGAGACACTACTACATGCTAATGCTCTAATTAGAGCATCTACAATGCAATGTTAAAGTAATATGATAATGTTAAATTTTGATATTTAAATTAAAAAAAAGTTCTCTCTAATGTAGTTAAATTTAATATATACTAAACTTTATGTCAAATTAATCATAAGGTATAACCAATGTCAAATTTCACTTTTGATTTCCACTGATTGTTGTCTCATGTAATTATCATAATAATTTTATTTTCATTTATTTAAATACTAAAACGTTTACTTTTACAACTTCCAAAGTACAATAATAATAATGACAAAAAATAGAAATGACGTTAGCAATAATATAATGTATTAGAATATAAAGTAAGATAATTCTATTTTCACATAATTTTATAATAAATATAATATTAGCATATATAAATGTACTAGAGATGGTCTTAGATGAAATTAACAGTGATGGAATTAGTTTTCTACTTAATAAGGATGCACGCTAATTAATTTTTTTGAAATAAGAGAAGTAAAAATAAAATGTTAAGTTTAGTGAGAACGCATAGATCTAAAAAATTTATATTGAAAGGACAAGACAGAAAAAAAAAAAAAAAAACCCATAGATTTTTAGAATTTATTTTAGAAAACAAAAAAGTTAATGAATGGGACCACCTCATTTGACTTTAAATGGCTCTGCCACTTGTGTTAAATTATGTGATCTTTTAGTGATAACAAATGACAAATCACCGCTAAAAAACTTGTTACCTACTAAATATAATGACTAAAAAATGAGATAAAACATTTGTCGTTGATAAAAGGATGCCAATTAAGACAGGTCGTCACTAAAGCCCTTGTCACCACAAAATATTTCACGACATTATCACCTCCCAATTTTTCATGCACCATGTTTGATACTTGCCATTCGTTTTTATTTCTATCAATCTCTTTTTATTTTTAGTTTTGTTTTTTTTAATAGAAGTTTAAAATAATCATTAAAGTGAACCTCTTTTAAACTTATGTTACGGTCCAATAAAATTTGCATACTGACGAACAGAGTCTCAACGTAATATCTGAGAATGACGTCATAATGTTTACATATCAATATGGCTTTTATAATTTTGGTTAAGTCAACGAATACACAAATATATATATATATATATATATATATTTATTTATAACTCAAATTAGTAATTAGACAGTGTGACATGCACGTATATACATACACTTGGAGGAGAAGTATACCATGAACATTAATGTAGCAATTTCTTTTAATGGGGAACAGCAAATTTATACCTTTTTATATAGCTGTTACTTATTTTATTTTTATTTTTATTTTTTCAATACTTCATTTACAAGTACAAGATCTCTAGCTACATCGGAAAATGCACTTTTTTTTTTTTTTTGTGGTGATAAGTCAACTCAAAATTACTGGTTAGAGTTTTTTGATAAGTACTAAAATACTGGTTAGAGTTGATTATAAGTATATTAGACTATGAAAATTAAGTAAACCAATGGTACTGTACACATACACGGTTTGGTTGGTGCAATGAGAAACTAATAAAGAGAATTGGCTTATAGGCACTCTCAAAGTTAAGGACACTTTTATTTCAACCGAAGTGAAAAAGGAAATATGAAAAATTACCGATTTTCTTATTGAATCTCGCATTTATATACAAAAATAAATGCTTAAGAGTTGACTAGGCCTATACAATATAGGTAATGAGTTCATTCACTTTTTTTTTTTCAAGAGAAGACTATTTATTTCATACATATTTTCTTGCAATTAGTGCTTAGAACTAATTAATTTTATGCCCTCTTGAAATATATCATATCCCTTAATGACCGCCAAAGCTTGCTTCCGAGGGCACCTCAGTGATTAGTCTAAGATGGTTCTTTTTCTCAATCTTTATGACTTTGTTATGAAATCAAAGTTGAAAAGATTGAGGAAAATATTAGGATTTCTCAAATCCTTTTATTTAGGTGCGTTTAGAGTTTGAGTTGATTTTGAAATAAAATAAAATTTTTGGGTTGAAATTTGTTGACTTTTCAAAAATTAATTATAATTTTTGTTAACTTTTTTTTTTTAAAAAAATAAGTACAGTTGGATTCAAAATAAATTCGAACACCAAATGTAGACTTAAACTCTTAGAAGCTCTTAAGTGAGACATGGTTGTGTTTACATGACAGCTTGATATAAATAAACCAAAGAGTAGGAATACATTTCCATAAAGAATATGTTAGAGATACCAATTCTAATTCTAACTTTTGAATATGAACTTATGTGTTATATGACTTGTCATTTTTTATTTATAGATATTTAAAGTTTTGTCACATTGGTCGATTACATTTATTAATAATAATATGATATATGAGTTTGTATTAAAAAAGTTAGTATTTTATGAATTACAACATACGAGAAGGATTATTCAACATCAGCCACAAAATGAAATCGTTGTTGAAATATAAAATATCTTTTGTGATGATTTCCTAATTTTGGTACGAACTTAATAATTAGATTCATTATATAGTCGTAAATTAAGCGTCAATTAGGTGCCATTGTTTTTTTATTATTGCTCTTGTCTACGTGTATCTCTTAGCCCAATATTGTACAATTTATTTTGTAAATGAGAATTATTTGAGTTCTAGAATTTCAAATTGGTATAAGAGCCTAGGCTCTACCGGGTTTCGAAACTGAGAAAGTCCTTTTGTTCATAGCAAAAAAAAAAAAAAAAAAAAAAAAAAAAAAAAAAAAAATCCCATCAAATTAAATCAAGTAACCAAAATATAACAACAAGTGAACCATATTCTTTATTCTTATTTGTTTAATTCCATTATTTGAATAGGACAGAACCTCCTTGAAAGTTGGTGTTACCCCGTATATTTTCCTTATCATATTTAGCAATGATTAATTAATATACTTAAAGCCAAAAACAATTCTAAATTAACCCTTTAAACATGAGACGAATGTGTGTGTGTGTCTATATATATATATATATATAATATGATGTATATATATGATATGGTATTGCACTTCATAGCCAAAAAAACCACTTCATATATCTTCGATCGATCAATCTCATTCTATTTCTCTATATTTATTTATTTTTTCTTAATCCATTTCTATTGGCACATGTATGATGCATCACGTGAATGTTTATAAAATATTTGTCTCAATCAATATACACTACTACAGAATGTAGATACCACGATGGTTTTTAACCGTCGTGGTAACATTTTCATGACGATTTTTTAACCGTCGTGGAATCCAGGGTCGTGGAATCTTTTCAGATTTCACGACGGTTTTTTAACCGTCGTGGAATGGGCAAAAATAGGACCTAAATATGGACATTTAAGGACATACCACGACGGTTTTACACAAAAACCGTCGTGGTATCTAACCTACCACGACGGTTTTTCCAAAAAACCGTCGTGGTAGGTAACAACGAAAAAAAAAATTTTGCGAATTCGTTTCATTTCTTCAAAAACATTTAAACCACAAAATCAACACTTTTTTCTGGGAATTTTCCAGAAAAAAGTGTTGATTTTGTGGTTTAAATATTTTTGAAAAAATGAAACGAATTCGCAAATCCGTACCTTACCCAACCAATTTAATTCAATCTAAAATTCCCAAATCCGTACCTTACCCAACCAATTTAATTCAATCTAAAATACAACCACAATGAACAATCACCGAAAATGTAGGGGACGGATTTTGACCATTTCGGACTGAATATTCCTAACTCAACAACCTACAAAATCAACATTTTGGATGGAAAATTCACAATCAACAACCACAATCAACAAAATCAACATTTTGGACGAAAAATTCCCAAATCCGTACATTACCCAAGCAATATACACTACAACTTACCGGCTTGTTGAGTGTAGGTAAGGGCGGAATACGGCGAAAGAGAGAGAGAAAGCTACGTGAGTTCCTTGGTGGACCCGTCGGAGAATGGAGGAGGCCGCATGAGTAGTGGAGGAGGCCGTCGGAGAATGGAGCCAAGAGAAAAATTTGAGAGGTGAGATAGAGTGAAGAGGAGCGGTGAGATAGAAAGAGTTTTTGGAGATTTTAAGTAGGGAGGGAGCGGAGAGAGAGAAATGGAGGGAGGAAATTGAGCGGCTTTGGGTATGGAGTTAGAGTGTGTATTAGAGAGTGAAAAAGTGAAAAATGCTCGAAATGTAATGGGGTGGGAAAGGGGTATTTTTTGGGTTTTAATACATGTTCCAAAAAATTGAATTTAATTCAAAAATTTTCAAAAATCCCGCCTTAACACCTACCACGACGGTTATTAGAAAACCGTCGTGGTAGGGTCTTTTTTTCAAATTTTTTTTTTTAATTTTTGGGAACTACCACGACGGTCTTTGGAGACCGTCGTGGAAGCGCGGCCTTCCACGACGGTTTTTGGAGACCGTCGTGGAAGCCTCGGCTTTCACGACAGTTTTTGAAAATTGTGTTCCACTCCGTGTTTTTGCCTAACTTTCTACGACCGTTTTTTAAAAACGGTCGTGGAAGCTCCGTCGTGGAATCCGAATTTTGTAGTAGTGATATCCATTTTATAATGATGATATCCCTTATTCATGTACACATGCTTAGCACTCAAGATATCGTTTAAACATTAAAGTTATGAATCCCGATAAAGCAGTAATCGTTATGCTAATAAATTAAGGAGAAATTTATATACACATACATGTATGCAACAAAATGTTAGGGATATCTTAAGCTTAAAAAAAAAAGATCCTAAATTGTCTGCCAAATAAAATAGCAAAATGAGTTGTTTATTATCAATTGGTGATATACAACCAATATTTCTTTTAACTAGATTCACTAATTGTTTTAATTAGCAATTGTAAATTATTTAGGAAAAATAATTTGATTAATAAATTGGCCGAAAGATATGATAGAGGTACTACTAAAAAACTTTTTAAATTTATAATTCAGTTGACGCTAGCTTGACATATAGGAGTGAAGTAAATTTAATAGGAATTTTCATATTCGAAATTTAAAAGTGTTTTTATTTTCTTTAACAATTATGAGTCATAGATACCATATCTTTTTATTTTTATTTTTATTTATTTATTTAAGTTTCTTAATTTTTGATCTATCTAAGTTTAGTGATATTGGTTAAGGGATCACTATCACAAGGTCAAGGGGTCAAGGATTGAGTGGGGACGAAGATAGTGGCTAGTGATCGTATCATATGCATAGATGACCAATCCAATACAACACTATACATTATACATATACACACATACATTCATATACATATATACATATATTAAGTTGTTCGGCTTCTGTATTTAAAGGGGCACTAGATACTTAAAAGGGCATTTAACAAGCACAAACAAGAAATTAAAAAAATAGAGTATAGGTTAAAAGAGGACAGCTTACTTCACGTAAGGTTGGGGTCGTGCGCAGCTCTTCTTCTTATCCATTATAAAATACATTTGTTAGAGTGTCCCTCTTTGTGATTCAATCTCTAAGCTATTTATATATATATATATATATATATATATATATATATAAGCTGTAATATACACATAAATACATGGTATATATGGACCATATATATACTCATCATATCTTTTTCTCTCTTAGAAATAAATTTATATAAAGATACTATAAAGAAAACATATATTTATATGTATAAACCTCATTAGTTCGGCGGTTTCTTGTACTTTTTATGGTTGACTTTGCTTAATTCCCCTTCCTTTCGTGACATTTGAAATGTGCTACTTTTTTTTTTTTTTTTGTTTAATAATTTTAAAATACAACTTGACAAACAAGTATGAATTGGTTGGGTTGGGTAATCATCAGTTAGTTGCTGTCAACTAGTTTCTTGTTGTGTGTGTGTATATATATATAAGTGTATATATATATATATATATATAAAATATAATATGGATATTTTTTTTGCTTAAATTATAAAATGGATATTGATAGCTAACCAGATTTTACTGGTCACAAGGCTGTAATTAATGTATATTTACTTGTTGGAAGTTGCATTAGCTATTTGCCACTTCGGTCTAACGTAAGTGGTTGGGTATGTGAGTGTCTGAGTGTGTAATTCAAAAATTCGAATCCTGAACTTTTCATTTCTTAATAATAATAAATTTTAAAAAAAAGTTGCAACAGCCATTTTATGTGAGGAGAGCTAAGAACCTATCTTTTATACTAATGTTCTTGTATTAGCTCACATGACTCATAAATTACAATACCTATTCAATTAACAATAAACATAAATATTTAATACTAATTAAAATGATAATTTTTTAAGATACATGTCAATAAAAATTGAGAAGTCACATATCATATTAGTAAAAAGTTGAGATCCTTACATGCATAATTCCTTTCATAATTTAGACTCTTCCATATATATAAATAATATTGTGATCATAATTTTTTTTTATAGTTTTTTGGGCTCTCTCTCTCTCTCTCTCTCTCTCTCTCTCTCTCTCTCTCTTCCAAATAGATTTAATCCTTGTGCTTTCACTTGAAAGTTATTAATTTATATCAAAAGGCCTTTGGAAAATGAAATTAAGCAACCAAAAACTCATTTATATACTCAATGGGTAATTGATTCTTGTATTTTTCTAAAAGTTGAACATGTTTCTCGTTACAATTGTATCGTCTTTACAATGAAGCAAGGTGAATCCAATGCTATTAATTTATATGAATTTTCAATTTGGGCAACTTACGGAGTTGATTTAATTCAAAACTTAGGATAAATTTATATGAGCAAACATATAGAAAATCATTTTCTCAAGAGAAGTATGTCATGACCATACGCTCGAAGTAGCTTAGGTTCAATTGAAAAATGAAATGGATTCTAAATTGAGTTACATTTTGAGAAAATTAGGTGACGTGCTACAAAATTTCAATACATTTGGATTTTTACCATGTCATTTTATTTAAGTAATTTTGATCCTTTTCCCTATTCCGATTAGTCATTAAAATGACCAAATGACTCTTAGGTTTTTCCCCCCTCTCTAAATCTACCTCTCTATCTTTGAGATTTTTTTTTAAAGATCCATCTATACTCTCTCTCCCTCAAATCCTCCTCTCTTGTTGTCCGTTCTCTCTCTTCCTGTCCAAGTTTCAGTGTAAGTTTTTAAAATCTTTTTGTTGAGAAATTTTTTTTTTGTTAATCTAGTTTTTATTTTGTGTAATGTATAATATTTTTTAATGATTAGATATTTCTGTCTAATAAATTTTTCATTCAGTTATGATTATAAAGGTCAAATTATCTTGTTGATATCCGTTATATTGTACCAAATTATTCTCAAGTAACTAGTGAATGGGACAGAGAGGACATAATATCTGTATTGAAAAAGGTAATCTCCAAATTACTCTTTGAAGAAGCGCCAGTATACGATCAATGATGTTTGTTGAGAGAGTATGTATTGAAAAGATAAAACAATTTGGTAACCTACTAGATTACTCTCTAAAGATCGTCTTTCGGTGGCTGTTGGTGGTCAAGTTGGTTTCGACGACATCTGGAAAGTTATCGATAATAAGCCAATAGATTACGTCCTTTTGGCTGGCACGAGAATTTTAATAAATTGCATTTTGTTGGCCTTTGATTAGTGCTCTGGTGTGACAGAAATCCAAAGCTAGCTCCATTGTAACAGTGAAATCTGCAATGTTGGCTCTAAATTTTGTTTTGAGTTAATTGAGAAAAAAATTTATGCTTGAGGATCAAATTAGATTATTTGGCTTTATATTTTGTTTTGAGTTAATTGAGAAAAAAAAAATATTAAGCTTGAAGTCTCAACTTAGATTGTTGGACCACAATCCACTGCCTATATAAGAAGCTAAGGGTCAATAATTTAGTATGAAATTTCAACCATGAGATGGCAACAAGAATTTGGATTTTTTGTTACCAAAAATTCGGTAGCTGAAAGTCATGTTTTTGACAATAAAAAGTTTTTGCTGCCAAAACAATTTAATAGCAGAAAGTCAGTCAGGAAAAGTATTTGTTACTAAATTTTTGGTAGCAAAAACTTTTTGCTACCAAAATTTATTTTGGTAACAAATTATATTTGGTACCGAAATATGTGATATTCCGTGACCAAAAAATTTGGTAGCAAAAGGTATTTGGTAGCAAAAAGTATGACATTTCGGAGACCAAAATTTTGGTAGCAATATGTGTTTTGGTAACGAAAAGTAGGGGATTCAGTTAAATTTGACCATTGTTTTCATATTTTAACCATATAAGACATGAAAAAGTTTATTTTTACCCCTTAAATTTTAGTACATTTGTAATTTTATCCATGAACATTGAAAAACTAGTGTTTATACTTCTTGACCTTTAAACAACTAGTAAAATTACTTATATTTTGTCTACTTTTAACTGATGTTACACTAATATAATAAAATGCTAATTTAATTTAAAATCTTTATAATTACATAAGCAACTTTAAAAATCTATCAAAATCCAAGGGATCTTTGCTTTTCCTTTTTGCTAAACTACCAGTATTGTTAATATAGTTCTAAATTTTATATTTAAAAGCATTTTTCTTTCCAATTTTAAAGTAGTTGAAGGATTTGATCTTAGGAAGGGGAAAAAAATATACAGAGCAGATGAAACACGAGAAAAGTGGTATTCCCTATAAAAAGCGACCAATAGTAAAAAGATCAGTGTCCTAAAAACAAACCATAGCACCCACCCAAAAAAAAAAAACAGAGAGAGAAATAGCATAATAGTATTTTTGGAGAGAGTAATAGTGAATTAAAACAAAATAATTTAAACATAATCAGATTTATTATCACATATAGTATAAAAAATACTCCTCCCTCCTCTTTCGTTCTCTCTCTAACCCGAAACCTCACACATAAATGTATTGTTAGAAATTAAAATCTTTGACTAGTAAATCTATTATTTACTTAAAAAATCCAAAGACTTATTATAAAAATCTAAGGATTTACCAGCTATAATTTATCATCTTTAAAAAAATATGTAGAAACTACAAAAGTACACATAAAATATGTTACATGCTACAATTTCCCACCAAAAAAAAAAAAGTAAAATAACAACCAAAAACACATGGATGCACCCAAAAGCAAGTTAGAATGATTTTACGGTCCTCTTGCTATTAAAAATTATTGTGTAATCTCTATCATGTCTTCTAATTTTTGTAATAGTTAAAGTTCAATAATAATAACTTTTTTTTTTGGGGTGCATGAAAAATCTTTCTGAGAAAAGAAAAATAATGACCTTACTAATCCAATACATAAAAAGTCCTACACAAGAAAACAAGCCAAACCTTAAACAAAAAACTTTTGTTTTTAACTTTTGTGTCTTAATTGGAACTCGATTCATAGGAGACAAAAGTGAATGAAGTGAAAGGGATACTAAAGGAATTATTGAAAGAATTTTAGTACCTATGATCAAATTTTCTGTTAAAAAGCATTTTCCTTCACAAATTATTTTTTAAAAGTAGTTTAAGGATTTATTTAAAAAAAAAAAAAAGGCGTATGAAACATGATGGCCGCGACAAATTGAAATGCCGAGCCTATGAAAATAAAAGATCAGTGCCTAAGTACAAAAACTCACCCAAAAAGAACAAAAAGGGGGTAAAATAAGAACCCACAAACATGTACGGACATCTGCAAAAGAGTTGGATTTTGTGCCTCTTTGCTGAAAAAGAAAAAAGAAAAGGAAAGAATGTACTAGTCCAATTCATTAAAAATTGGACAAAGAAAACAACATAAAACTGTCTCTGTCATTTGTCCTTACGGTAACTTTGGAGATTCGCGTCTTTCATTATTGCTCTTCAATCTTTGAACCTTGCGAAAATACATACAAGCATAAGGTTTCAATGTTTGAAAGGTGTATATAGTTTTCTTTCTAATTAATGTAAATTCAGGAACAGCGAAAAGGAATTAAAAAAAAACTTTTTTTTTTTTTTTCCCCCTTCCTTCCTTCTGGGTAAGAGGTAAAGTAGATGGGCTAAGTTGCCTATGCTCGACAACATAATTCAAGGAGAAATAATGCTAAAAACCTTAGGGTTGAGAAGTATTAAAAAAATTTTATGATAGGAAAAAAGTGAGGAAGATCAAGAAGCTGAGAAGCCTAGGATATTTTCAGTATATATATATATATATATATATATATTGCATATAGCAATATAAGATAAATCCTGAAGGTTTAAGAAAAATTTTAAAATCTCATTCAGCTATGTTACTATTTTGTTACATGAACTTTAAAAATTCTTACTTTCCCCTTAATTTTGAAATATGGGCACTTCTATTACAATTTCATTAAAAGAAGACAGACAAAGAGTAGAAATAGTCTCACTTAACAACCTTTGTTAGAGTTTTTATTAAAAATAAATGAGAAAAGATCATATGACCACAATTGATCCCCTTTATTTTCGTATTTTTTTAATAGAAATTCTTACAGATGGTGTCAAGTCGGGGTAAATCGTTTTTAAACTCATTGTATAAAGTAGGAGAGAAAAGTGAATGAAACAGAGAGATACCAGAGGAGTTAGTAAAAGGAATTTGACACCTACGATTATTTACCAGTCCCTCCTCCTACCAGCCACACCTTTACGGAAATGGAGTGAATGACATAACTTTTATGAAAAGACAAAATTAAATCCACCTTTCCCACGTAACGACACAAAGAAGAAAATAAGGTTATTACAACTTTCATAAATTTAGTGGGAATTTGTCTTTTACATTTTCATTAGTCCTTGAGGGTTACTTTGGAGATTACACTTTCTTTCATTATTGCTCTTCAATCGTAAAACCTTCCCCCTATATATGTTGGCCGACTCTTACAAAAAACACATTCACTTTCATTATCATATCAATATCGTTTCTAGTTTTTGACTCAGTTCTCCACACCAACTGAAGCTCAACATTTGAATGTTTGAAAGGTACTTGTGTATAGTTTTCTTTTAATGTACATTCAGGAGTAGTGGAAAAATAAAAAAATAAAAAGGTATCATCCTCAATTATTGTATTATTCGTGCTGTTTTTAAGGCTTTCTTTCTGAAACATCAAATATATATTTACCGAAAAATAATTGAAGCCCTTATATGGAATATAACAGTATAAACGGTCCAAAACGTAGTTAAGCGTTTCTGGGGCCTTTATTAACAGTTCTTGTAACACATTATATGTGTATATAAAGGTTTTTTTTTTTTTTTTTTTTTTTTTTTTTTTTTTTTTTTTTTTTTTTAAGTTTCTTAGTATATTATAGGTACTTATATAAATATTTTATTTTCTGGTAAAGCTAGAAACGTCTGAGAAATTTTATATATAGATTTAATAAATGAATTTCTGTTGCGATAGCATTCATAATAATTTGGCTGGCCAATTAGATGTTAACATGAAGGCTGCTCAAATTACTCGTGTATAATTAATTTGTCTACAAAACTTTGCGTAAGTGACATATACATATATATAAATATATATATTTATAGCTAGCTGTATTTGGGTTTTGTATAAAGAGATAACTTCTAGATCATTACAGCTGTATTTGGCACCCACTTCGTGCTCAATCTAGTTTGTATAATATACATTGTTTATCAGTTTATTTTGTTTTATTTGTTGTTAGTTATTAATCTTATTTGAGTTTTTGTGTGTACAAAAATAGCACCTTTTAGATTAGCTTGATAAGAATAGTTGGCATAGACCTGCTAAGTTATGGGTGTTACCGTTCTAGTGCTAAATTTTTTCTCTCTTTATTTTCATTAAATCATGTTCATGACAAACAGATATCGTAATAATAAACTTATTATTTGTATTTTAATGTCACAATGACCATAATCTCAGATTATTTTTAATATTATACAACAAATTATCCATTTTACATATCATAACTACATATAATATTTATTTGTGGCGTTTGTTTTGTTGCGTGTGCGTGTGTGTTTGTGTTTTATATCTTTTTCATCATGAATTCTGTAATTCTCTCTCTCTCTTTCCTCTTTAGACTCTAGTTGAACTTGCATATTTTGAAATCAGACCATTTTAGCTGAGTGTGATTGGTAATAATATCTATTTATGACCCCGTTTTTTTTTTTTTTTTTTTTTTTTTTTTTTTTTTTTTTTTTTTTTTCAGTAGAAGAGAAGATGTCCAGTGATAACACAGAAAGGCCAGACGATATCAAGCCAGATGAGGTAACAAGCCGAGCGAAAACTGAATTTACTTTCAAAGATGTTATTGGGATAACTGAAGGCAAGGAGCTGCTGGCTGAAATAATGGAGGAGGTGAAAATAAGCACCAGTGGTGCCGGTATTGACAACATTACAAAGATACAGAAGGTTCCGGGGATCATGCTACAAAATGAAAAATTCAAACAGAATTTTAAGCCGAGGGAGTTGTCAATCGGTCCTATTCATGCGGCAGATCCTGATTTGTTCAAAAAGCAACTCAAGCTCAAATTGGCAGCATATTTCGTTAAAGAAACCAGCAAAAGAGAGGAAGAAACAGGCGAAAGTGGGGAAGAAACCAGCAAAAGATGGGATGCCGTACTCGAAGAAATCAAGGCTGAGATCGAGGACATCAAGACGTGCTTCGATAAGGAGGTAATTGAGTCGTATACTTGTGATGATGAATTGATATGTTTGTTGTTCTTGGATGGGTGTGCAATGCTGGGGTTCATGCAATGCTTTGTGAATCGGCGGTTAAACGAGCTCAGCATTAGTAATGGTCAAGCAACCTTAATCCAGCAGGATTTGTTTTTGCTAGAGAACCAAATACCCTTTAAAGTCCTTGCCTTGTTGATGGGCATAGGTGGCTCCCAGTCAAATTATTGTCGGAAAATAGATAATTCACAAAATTATATTTTCAAGTTCATAATTGCAAGTAATATGATTAATTTTCCAAGGGACTGGAAGGATTTGACGAGGCTATTTAAGAAGATTTATCGAGACAGAAATCCGGTTCATGTTCTTGACCTTCTCCGGGATGTAATTACCGCCGATCGCGCTTGTACTTTTAATTGTCTTCAATTCGTGAAACTTTTGCTAGCCATTTTCTGTTCTTGTGGGCTAGTAATTCCGCTTATGATTTGTAAGTGTGTTTGCTCGAAAATACGATGTGAGAACCCTGAAAAATGGAGCAAGAAGCAGTCTTTCCGCAGTGTTCAGGAGCTCAAAATAGCAGGAATAAGGTTCAAAAAAAATAATATTACCTTAAGAGAAATATCTTTCCGTTCTCAATTCTGCATTACAGGCCGACTAAGTCTTCCGACCTTAGTTGTAAATAATTCGACCCAGCGTATGCTGCTGAATCTGGTCGCCCATGAGATGTGCTTGCCTAGTTCTCATCCCAACCATGATCCATGGATTACTTCTTACGTGAACTTACTAGATTTGCTCGTCGACAATGAACAAGACGTTAAGGACCTAAGGGCGGCAAATGTTCTTCGGAACTGTCTAAGTAGCGATGCTGATGTCGCTGGTGTGGTAAATAGCATAGGCTCTTCTTGCTTTGCACCATCCAAAGACACTTATGCCGACGTCAAGAAAAAAATTCAAAAGCATTACAGAGGAAGGTTGGCGATCTGGACGGATGAGGTTTGCCGTGCCCATTTCAGTAGCCCGTGGACTATTCTGGCTCTTTTTGCCTCTATCGTGATACTTGTATTAACCGCAATTCAAACTTGGTTTGCCTTGATGCAACATATTTCTGTTAGCGGGTAAAGGATACTTCTACTTCTTTTAATTAACTCGCTAATTTTGTTTCAAATATATGCTAGTTTTCAATTATATGCTAGTTTTATAAACATTCTACTTTATCAATCTAATTCAGGGATCCTAAAAAGGCCGGTTGAACATGCTGCCGTTGCATAGAAATTTTCAAGTTCAGGTCGAGAATATTGTCCTTGGGAAGATCTGTCAGCACTTGTTTTTCTTTGTTTATGAACTATCTAGGTTTGTTAGTGCATCTGTTGTTTGCTTCCAATTTGCTGTTAAAAAGTTGTGCAAGTGTGTCTTTCCCTGTAAATAAGGTGTGCACTTCATCAGTGAGTTGTTTGGATATTTTTGTCAAAATGGTGTGACACATATCAATATTGTCGTGGATATTATGTGGAATTTCTTCTCTGTATTAATGATTATTTGGAGTGTTACAATTTTCTTTTTTCTTTGTGATTGCTTTCTTCTTTTCTTCAATTAGAATTAAGGTGTATTTTTGTCAAGACAACATAATCAAATTTTTTTTTCACTGTTTTGAATGAAAGTTTATATGTGGAGTTTTTTTAAAATCATTAACTCTAATTTGGTCATATATGTAATTGATCCGGGAAAAAATGCAACTAACATTTGCTTGCATCAAGATTTCAGCTTGTGACTTGCGAAGGGTGGAATTAAAGTAATTGTGATATTGTGATGTTATTCGAATTGATCTTCGTCGGGCTACTCTATTGTGATTCTTCAAGTAATTAAGAGTAATTGTTTTATTTATTTTTATAATTTTCAGAGAAAAATTTGGAGTTTTCTATTATCGGAATCTCTATTTTTCATCATCAGTTGAAACTAGTTCAATTATTTTTGAACGAATCTAATCTATGACTAAACATAATTCTACATCACACACTGTAAATTGTTTAACTTTTTTTTTTCTTTTAATTGAATTTAAGTAAGGAATTTCATGAAATATTAAAAAATTAATGGGTGCTGACTTAGTTAACACGAGTTTAATACCCGTGCAATACACGGGGAAGGAAGAAAAAAATAAATAAAAAAACTGAGTATTATATGATAAAAATAGTTAGTTAAGATAAATGTTATAATTATAATAAACATAATTCTTATCAAAATCTCTCCCAACAGTGAAGATACAAAATCAAAATGATAATAGTACTAACAATAATAAAACGAAAACAAAAGCAAAAAAGAAAAAAAAATTATGTAGTTATACTCATTTAAAGAAAAAAATTAAAACAAAAATTAAGCAGAAAAGAAAAAAAATAAAAATCTTTAAACTCAAAAAGAACTGGAAAAAACTAACCCTAACAAAAATATTATAACAAAATAAAATATATATCTCATCTTCTCCTTTTTTACTATTTAAAAAAAAATTTTATCAGGTTATATACATGCAAAAACTTAAAAGAAATTATTTTTAAAATATAAAACAAAAACAAACAAAAAAGAAAAAAAACTTGCATGCATAATCCTTAAAAAAAAAAAAAAGGGATCTTTAAAAATAGAACAAAAGAAACAAAAAAGACACAAAAAAAATTTTGAAATAAAGATAAAAAATTTAAAATAAAAAATCGTTTAAAAAAAAAAAGGCAAAGTGAGCAAAAACACAATACAATAATAGATCATAATTTAATATCTAAAATTTAGCGTTAAAAAAAAGAAAAAATAATATTAAGAAAAAAAAACAAATTCTAAATAGGTAAAACCGGCAACACACTATATGAAAAAGAAAATGAACTAAAAAAGAGACGTGAAACAGTAATTATATTGTGTGGGCAGCCGTCAATTTCTGCATAATAGGGGTAAAAATGTCAACTCACGATAGATGAAGGAAAACCAACTAAATCAGAGGGGTAAAAAAGTTTCTGCACTGTAGACAAAACAGTAAAATATGTGAAGATAAAACCGTCCTTTCACTGTAGATAAGCCATAAACAACACATAAGATACGGACAAAATCGATAGTTTAATGTAGAAAAAATAGCTACTGTGTATTACTGTAGGAAAAAAAAAAGTACAGCAAAAGTAACAAAAAAAAAAAAAAAACAAAAATCACTGTTTATTAAACTATGAAATATTGCACCCTTTATTGTAGCAAAGCAGCAAAAGTAAAAAAAAAAAAAAAAAAACACTCAATGAACAGTACAGCAAAGCAGCAAAAGTTAAAAAAAAAACACTCAATGAACAGTACAGAAAAGCAGCAAAAGTAAAAGTAAAAAAAAAAAAAAAACCGTAGCGAAGATTAAAATATGATAACAAACATTGATATGAGCTCAACCTTAAATGGTGACTAATGAGTAAGGTACTGTTCATTGACACGGTAAAATATTGACAAATATATAATAAAAACAGTTGAGTAAAATATAGAGTAAAATTATATTAAGTTTGTTTTTTTAGTATTTATTATTATCATATTAAAATACATATATTTATATTTATATTAAAATATCTGAGTTATATATACAAATAAATATATATAGATATATGTTTATAAATAAAAATCTTGCAACTCAGATAATTTTTGGTAAGCTATCGTCAACCATGTTTAATCTTCTTCAATTCAAATATATGTTTATATATTTTTGTCTATTTTTTAAAATTTATTTTTAATTTTATTTTACAACATATGTTATATTATTAAATCCATGTCATATTATTAAGAGTAAAAATTTGACAAATATTAAAGAAATATATAACTAAATATGATATTTTTTTCATTTAATTGTAATTAATTATAATTTATGATATTTTATGAAAATATATTAATCTATATTTAAATTTTCTAAGCTTTTTTTTTTTTTTTTTGCAGGTGCACTTGGATGGAACCTCAGCAGTGAAGAAATAACCGAGCTGTGCTCTTGGGCTTCAGAAATAAAACCTGTAAAGAGAGAGAGAGGAGCAAAAAAAGCCCAAAAAAATGTAAAGAGAGATAGAGAGAGGAGGAGGAAAAAAATATAGAGAGAGAGACAAAGAAGACAACTGAAAAGACCAAAGAAGAGAGAGAGAGACACGTGCACAGAGAGAGAGAGAGAGAGAAAAAAAGGTGGAAAGAGAATGAGACAAAGGACAAAAATTTAAGGGGTAAAAGCGTCGTTCCACTGTTTATGAACAATAATTTTTTTAAAAGCATTTTTCTTTCCAATTTTAAAGTAGTTGAAGGATTTGATCTTACGAAGGAGAAAAAAAAAAAAAAAAAAAGATACAGAGCACATGAAACACGAGAAACGTGACCGATTATTGAAGTGGTATTCCCTATTAAAAGTGACCCATCCAAAGAGAACCAAAAAAAAAAAAAAGGAAAAAGAAAAGAGAAATAACATAATCAAATCTAATATAAAAAATACCCCTCCTCCCTCATTCTCTCTCTAACATGAAAATGTACACATAAATCTATTATTGGAAATTAAAAATCTGTGACCAATAAATCTGTTATTTAATAAAAAAAAAAATCCAAAGACATTAGAAAAATCTAAGAATTTACCAGTAAAGCATGCTATAATTTATCATCTTAAAAAAATATGTAGAAACTACAAAAGTACATATAAAATATGTTATATATTACAATTTCCCAACAAAAAAAATGTAAAATAACAACCAAAAACACATGGATACACCCAAAAGCAACTTGGAATGATTCTACAGTCCTCTTGTTTTTGAAAACCATTATTTAATCTCTATCCTGTAGTCCGATTGTTGTAGTAGTTAAACTTCAATCATAATAAATTTTTTTTTTTGGTGCATGAAAGATCTTTTTGAGAAAAGAAAAATAATGAACTTACTAATCCAAAACATAAAAAGTCCTACAAAAGAAAGCAAGCCAAACCTTAAACAAAAAAACTTTTGTTTTTAACTTTGTGTGTTAATTAGAACTTATTTGATGGGAGAGAAAAGTGAACAAAGTGAGAGGGATGCAAAGATCAGTGCCTAAATACAAAAACTCACCCAAAAAGAACAAAAAGGGTAAAATAAGAACCCACAAACATGTGGTGTGGACATCTGCAAAAAAGTTAGAATTTGTTCCTCTTGCTTTTCTCGAAATTTGTTCCTCTTGTTCCCACTCCCCCCCCTTGAAAAAGAAAAAAAGAAAAGGAAAAAATGTAATCCAAAACAATAAAAATTGGAAAAAGAAAACAACCCAAACCTTCAACATAAACTTTTTTTTTGCCATTTGTCCTTGCGGTAACTATGGAGATTCCCTTATTTCATTGTTGCCCTTCAATGTTTGAAAGGTGTATATAGTTTGCTAATGTAAATTCAGAAACACAGAAACAGGAATTAAAAAAAATATTTTATTTATTTTTCCAAAACTATAACTGACCTGACTCATCCAATATTATTGACGTCTACTATTTGATGGGGGAGGGGGGAAGTCACCAAATTTAAAAAAAAAAAAAAAAAAAAAAAAAAAAAAAGTTGACACTGACTCATCCTCAATTATTGGCGTCTATTATTTGAGAAGCAAGTTACGAATACTGAGTCAGCTCGAGGGCAAATTATGTTAAAAACCTTAATTTCCAAGCACTTTTTTTTGTTTTTTTGTTTTTTGTTTTCATTCTGGGTAAAAGGGTAAAGTATATGGGCTAAGTTGCTTATGCTCGACAACATAATTCAAGGGGAAATAATTCTAAAAACCTTAAGAGTTGAGAAGTACTAAAAAAATTTAATGATAGGTAAAAAGGTGAGAAAGATCAAGTAGCTGAGAAGCCTTGGATATTTTTATTTATTTTTAATTTTTAATTTTTTTATTAATTTTTGCATATAACAACATAAGATAAATCCTGAAGGTTTAAGAAAAATTTTAAAATCTCATTCAGCTATCTTGCGATTTTGTTGCAAGAACTTTAAAAATTCATGCTTTCCCCCTAATTTTGAATTCTGGGCAGTTCTACTACAATTTCATTAAAAGAAGATAGAAAAAGAGTGGAAATAGTCTCACTTAACAACCTTTGTTAGACTTTTTATTAAAAATAAATGAGAAAAGATCATATGACCACAGTTGATCCCCTTTATTTTCGTATTTTTTTTAATAGAAATTCTTACAGATTGTGTCAAGTCAGGGTAAATCCTTTATAAACTCAATGTGTAAAGTAGGAGAGAAAAGTGAACAAAGCCAGAGGGATACCAAAGGAGTTAGTGAAAGGCATTTGATACCTATAATTATTTGATATAGGAGAAAAATTAAATGATTAAATAGATTGGTGAGGGACTATTAATAAATTTTCATACCAAATATCATAAGAAAAAAGACATCTAATTCTTTTCTAGTTTCTCACCTAGATTATCTACCACTTTCTCTATCTTATTTTCTCTCTTTCATACCAAACACGGGAATGGAATGATTATTGCATAATTTTATGAAGAGACAAAAACAATCAACCTTTTTCACATTACGACCGACACACGAAAAAGGTTACAACTTTCATCTAGTGGGAGTTTTTCCTTATCTTTTTCACCTGTTCTTGCTTTTACTTTGGAGATTCCTATCTTTCATTATTGATCATCAATCATGAAACCTTGCCCTATGCTTAGAAAAACACATTTCAATATTCTCGTTTGATTATTTCTGCTTTTCGACTGATCAGTTCTGCAACATCCAACTGAAGCTTAAGGTTTTAATATCTCATAGGTATTTCCTTGTTTGTGTTTAGTTTTATTTTCAGGTACATCCACGAATAGCTTAAAAAAAAAGTATCGATTTTTTCCAGAAGTTTTATTGGCCTGAATCATCTTCAATATTGGCGATATTATACTATATAAAGTTAGTATTAATATTAGGAAAATAAATTATTTTGTATGTAATTATCTTAATTATGAACTTTTAATTTGTTGATAATTATTGCAATTTAACACATGTCTTGATCTTCATAGATTTTTTAGTATTAGATAACTTACTCGATTTTATATTTGTAAGTTTGTATATATATGGAAACACTTATAGTACTTGTTACTAATGAATTCTTTATTCTTAAACATCCACGTGAAATATTCTTGTATTCTCTTCCTCTCTTCTTACTTTTATTCTTCTCTTATTTATTCTTTGGCTAGTCCATATTAGGGAAAAAATCATGTGACAATTCACAATCGTATTGGTGTTAATCTACAGGTTAACGGCAATATACATCCTTATACATCTATCCCTTCTAGTCTTTAATTTTATCTATATTTTTTCTATCCTTTATTGTGTTATTTCTGATTGCTCTAATATAAAGTGTTATATATATATATATATATATATATATATTTTATAATGGCTTTTATTTTTTTCTGTGTTTTCTTGAACTTTTTCGTCATGAATTTTTGTAATTTTTCTTCATGAGATGTTATTAGTAGTCATATATATTTATTTTGTTTCTCTCTCTCTCTCTCGTAGGTAGTAAAGAAGATGTCTAGGTAATACCGTGGTGATCCCCCGTTTAGACAAGCTAGTACAAGCCAATGACATTGTAAAGAAACAAAAGGTTCCAGGCATGCTACGAAACGAAGAATTCAAAGAGTATTTTAAGCCGAGAGATTTGTCGATTGATCCAATTAATTCTAAAGATCCTAATTTGTCCAAAAAGGAACTCAAGCTTAAATTGGCAGCATACTTCTTTGAAAAATGAAGCAAAAAATGGGACGGCTTACTTGAACAAATCAAGGCTGAGATCGAGGACATAAAGACGTGCTTCGATAAGGAGGTAATTGAGCGGTACACTGATGATGAATTAATATGTTTGTTGTTCTTGGATGGGTGTGCAAATTGTGAATCGGCAGTTAAACGAGCTTAGCATTAGTAATGGTCAAGCCACCTTAATCCCGCAGGATTTGTTTTTGCTAGAGAACCAAATACCCTTTAAAGTCCTTGACGTGTTGATGGGCACGGGCTCTCCGACAATTTATGATTGGCCAATAAAGAGTTCACGGTGGGATTTTTTCGGATTCCTAATCATTAGTAATATGATCAATTTTCCTAGGGACTTAAAGGATTTGAAAATAATTTTTATGAAGATTGGTAAAGATGGAAAGCCAATTCATGTTCTTGATATTTTGTGAGATGTAATTACTGCCGACAGTGTTTGTACTTCTAATTGTCTTTCATTCGTCAAAGTTTCGCTCTCAGTTTTATTTTCCTCTGCGCTAGCACTTTTGCTTAGTATTTTTAAGGGGATTCACTCAAACGCAAGTAATGACGATGAAGATTCGAGCAAGAAGCAGTCTTTTCGCAATGTTTAGGAACTTAAATTAGTAGGGATAAAGTTCTAGCCAAATCATCATACTTTAAGAGAGATATCTTTCAACTCTCGATTCTGTATTACAGGTTGACTAAATCTTCCCAAATTAGTAGTAGATGATTCAACTTTGCATACGCTGTTGAATCTGGTCACCCATGAGATGTGCTTTTCTAGTTCTATACCATCCATATCTAATTTTTCTTCTCATTTTTTTTAATGAATGGTCTTCTTTAAATAGATTTCCTTCTTGTTACAACAAAAATTGCTTTCCATAGCACCACAAAAATGCTATTGTAAAAATAAGATAGCAATTAATCAAACGCTATATTAGGCCCGGCTATAAAAAAGTCCAAAGCTACAATAGCATTTATTGAGTGCTATTGTTATAAATTTCTATAGCATTTTCTTTCGTGCTGTTAATGGTTAGCTATAGAATTTTTTTGGAGCTACGTAAAATTAGTTATAGCATTTTTGTGGTACAGTTATACTCTTTAGATAGTATTATGGTGGTCTTACAAAATCTAGATTGTTTATATGAAAGACATATCATTTAAGAGATGCCACGAAGAAACTTTTGCCCAAATATAATTCCTGTTGTTCATATGGTCCATAAAGGACAGTAATTTGACATCTCTGTTCAGTTAATAACTAGAAACATAATACAAAATTCCATTCAGTAATCAATAATTACATAATTTAGAATATCCATTGATTAGTACCAGACAAAAACAAAGGATTAATTTCATTTTTAGCACTTGTGGAATAAATTATATTAAAAACAGCACCACTTTTAATTCCCTTCACTTCTAGCACCGTCACGTTATCACCCACTTTTTAATGTGGTGCCAACAACATTAAATGAATGGTAAGTTCCAGTTTTACCCTCATGTAAACTATGCATAATATCCCCATAGCACCCTGTAACTTACAACAGTATCTATAGTGTTTTAGAGAGAGAAATCGAAATGTAGAGAGAGAAAGAGTTGGAAACGCCAGAACCGCAAGAAAACTGTCCAACACCACCACGAAATCCCTCTTTTTAAACCGCCTTGGGGTATAGAATGATACGTTGTAACGCCCCGACCGTCCACGTAGGGGCCGACTACGCAGACGTGGGCCGTTACCATACTTGCTTAACTTAAACCTTAGTCTTAAATACTTAACCTTGTAGAAAATTTCAGAATAAATTTTTTTTTTCTTTTCTTTAAACTTTATTTTAAAATCATAACTCAAAAACATTACATAGGTAACATGGTACATATTCCTTAAAACATATACGTACAACTTGATAATTTAAATAGTTTGCGGAAAAACTTGCGTAGTGGTATCCCATACCGCCCTTCACTTGCTGCATCGTCTCCATGGCCCATCAAGTAAAGCTGCAGGCATTTACCTACAGTATGGAATATACTGATGAGCTTTCGCCTAGCAAGTACAAACATAATCTCACAAAACACAAGAAATATTGCACAACTTATGCATGAACCAATTATGTCCAATTTTGAATCTTTTATGCACTTGACTTATTATCTTGCTTAACATGTGGGCCCCTAGTGTACGTACCAAAAGCGCACAAGCCTCAGAACGTCAGGGTTTGCAAGGCCCTTAACCATTCTGGAAAACATGAACATGACCCTTCACGTATCAACGGAAGGTTGATTATCATAAACTTGATCTTGAAACATACATGATCCTCCTGCATCAACAGGAGGTTGGTACGACACCTTACTTATCTTGGTTTAGTCTTAGTCTTGTTACATTTCCAAGACTAAGAATCTTTACGTGTGATCTTATTAATCATGATGCACATGAGACATAAACATGGCATAATTTGACATATCATAGCTTAACATCGGGTAATAAAGTGTTAGAAGAAAGCTGAAAATTCTCCATGACAAGTTTTCGAAACAAATCACTAACTCTATATATACTCTATAAAGTCTCAAAAAGTTCATCAAATAAGACATATCAATAGATATAAATAACCCAAAAGAATTTTTATAGCTGCTAAATCGTAAAAGCTATGCATATTTGATTTCAAAAATATCAAAAAAATTGGCCACAATTGCGCAAATATTCAAGTTATTGAATATTCTTTCTTTCAAGCAGTACAACCCACTAGGATATCATAGTTTCCAACAAGCAATTATTAACTATCATTAAATAGTTAGGTGCATACATATACTCTTTGTGTGAGATATCAATCAATCTGTACAATAAACATTAAGGGGGGGGGGGGGGGGTGAAGATGTGTATAAGCATATGAATGAATCACATGTTATTTGTAGTTGTAAAAATACAAATTAAGACCACCCTCCGTTTTCTCATTTTAACTAGTAGAGATAATTCAATGAAGTGGAATAGTGACATTTTTTTATGGGACACATAGAAGTTTTTCTTATTAATGAGGTTAGAATATTAGATTATATATTAGATAACTATTTGAGCGGAAATCATTGGTTGTGATAGAGAAATTGACCAATTTTAACTACTTGAAAACCTTTTAAATTGGTTTAAATTTTTTAAAGGAGAATTAAAATTCTTTCCAAACTCACTTTATGATAACTACATGAAGAGGAACATATAAATTAAATAGTAAAGTAGGAAACAAAAACATGGAAATTAATGAAAAGTAGCATAATTCAGTGACATGCTTGAGTAAAACATACGTATTGTTATTAGCTATATTTATTCGTGGAATATATGATATATTCATATATGATATCTACTTGTTGAGTTATAGCTTTGGCTGGCATCAAGGGAGGAGAAAATTGTCGCATGAAAAAAGCAAGTGCACTCGGTTAATAAATCAATACATTCTCTGATAATCATAAACATTGCCTTCTTGTCCAAATGGCAGTGGCAGGTGGTTCCACGTTGAAGCCACTTGTCCTTGTTGGTGAAAAAAAAAACTAAAATTTATGTCATAATTTTTAATAAATCACCGACAGTACTTTCAAAAGATTCCAACACACAAAAAACAGAAAAAAACGAAAAACAAAAAACAAAAAGTAAAAGTCAACAGAAATTGATTACCTAACTGACAGCAGCAGGTGATACCATGCTGAAGCCACTTGCTTGCTGGCTGAAAAGTAAGAAAAATTCAAGACATGAAATGATGGCACTTCCAAAAGCAGAGCAGAATCAAATTGAAAGTATATTCATAGACTTGGCAAATAGTACAGTCACTTGAATCAACAAATAAAGTCAATTAAAATATGAACGAAAATTAACAGGTCCCGTACCACTTAAAATCGAAAATAATCATATCACCTCTATAATTTTGTTAGTTGCTTCAATGTCTACAATTTTATTAAAAATCAATAACTATCAAGAAATAAATAAATTATCATGACTTCCATAAAAGAGGAGAGTATATATTCATAGACTTGGCAAATAGTACAGTAACTTGAATCAACAAATAAAGCCAATTAAAATATGAATGAAAATTAACAGGTCCCGTACCACTTAAAATCGAAAATAATCATATCACCTGTACAATTTTGTTAGTTGCTTCAATGTCTACAATTTTACTGAAAATCAGTAACTATCAAGAAATAAATAAATCATCATGACTTCCATAAAAGAAGGAGAGTATATATTCATAGACTTGGCAAATAGTACAGTAACTTGAATCAACAAATAAAGCCAATTCAAATATGAATGAAAATTAACAGGTCCCATACCACCTAAAATTGAAAATAATCATATCACCTCTACAATTTTATTAGTTGCTTCAATGTCTACAATTTTACTGAAAATCAGTAACTATCAAGAAATAAATAAACCATCATAACTTCCATAAAAAAGGAGAGTATATATTCATAGACTTGACAAATAGTACAGTAACTTGAATCAACAAATAAAGCCAATTAAAATATAAATGAAAATTAATAGGTCCTGTACCACTTAAAATCGAAAATAATCATATCACCTCTACAATTTTGTTAATTGCTTCAATGTCTACAATTTTACTGAAAATCAGTAACTATCAAGAAATAAATAAACCATCATGACTTCCATAAAAGAGGAGAGTTCTACAAAAGAGGAGAAGGTAAGCAATCACCACCCAAGTAACCACGGAAGCGGGAGAGGCCAAAGAAAATAAACGCATTGAAGGAAACCAATTCGGTCAATAATCAGCAGAAGATCCCCTGCTTCATACAGCATGCCTGCTATGATCTAGGAAAAGGGAAGAGAAAAAATTAAAAATAAAACCTTTATATTCCACAATGAATAAAATTCTTAAAAAAAAAAAAAAAAAAAGAAATCCCCAATTCTCTAGATTCTCAAATCCTTAAGAGCAACTGTAGAAACAGTCTTCCACACGTATGCACAACAAGCTTCAAATCCAAATAAATAAATAATACCCAATGCCGAGCGAGAAGTCAAATCCACTTCGCTCGTGGCTTGAATGTTAATGATTGTAGTGCTCGAGAGAGAGATTGCAATCCTTCTACGATGATCTAGGGCTTGCTTCCTTTTTAGTATAATAAAAAAAGAATGGGAAATCATATAACAAAGTGCCTCAGACAAATTTAACCACTATTTAATCAAAAAATAATAAATAAAAAAAATAGTGAATAAGTTAGAGAGAATTAACTTGTCGTTTTACTTGGATCTGGTTGTCAAATGCTTGTTGAAGATGCTCATTTTTCTTTCACATGGAAAAATCGAAGGAAAGATATTAGATAGAAAGAAGTTATGAACTGGAGACCGGAGATCATGGCCAAGCAGTTTTTTTTTTCGCCTATCATTTTCATTTTTTCACTTTAATTTTTCCATTAATTTATGCTTTTTAGTTCCCGCTAATAAGCGTGTGAAAATTTCGCGAAAAAAAAGTCTCGCCCCTTTTCCCCGTTACGGAAATTGGAAAATGCTCTCAAGAGATGCTATGAAAGCCTAGTATTCTTGTATCATCATCATCATCATCATCATCATCATCATCATCATCATTATCATTATTATTATTATTATTACTACTACCACTACTTTGTAATTGACACCTTTTAGAGCTCAAATCTATACTTAACAAGCAAATTTTCCACATAATAACCGCGACTATGCTCATCATTGAATGTGAACAAGCGATTACGAGAAGAACAAGAGATTTTTCTTTCAGACCATTTTCCTCTTAGGATTTAAACTTTGTATTTTGTTCCAAAACTCAGTTATACCTTGAAATCTTATTCTAAAATTTTGGTTTCTTTGCCAATCGAACAAAAAAGAAAAATTATTGATAAATATCAACAAGCCGCAAACACAAAGATTTGTAGCCCCCAAAAAAAAAAAAAATAAAGGAATTAGAATGCAATCACAAAAAAAAAAAAAAAAAAAAAATGTACCGCTCCGAATAAATATAGAAGAAACAAAGGAGCCTTCCACAAAATCCACAACAACATTAATATTTGTCACACCAAATTCGATTAAAAATAGAGAAACAACTCACACAAGGAAGTGCACTAGAACCTTATTAACAGCACAAGATCAAAGACACACTTGCACACCTTTTCAACAGCAAAATGGAAGCAAACAACACAAGCACTAATAAACATGCAAAGTTCATAAACAAAGAAAAACAAGTGCTGCTGATAGATCTTCCCAAGGACAATCTCGACATGAACTTAGAAATTCCGATGCAATGGCAACATCTTCGACCCTTTCAAGTATCCCTGAATTAGATTGACAAAGTAGAAATGTTAATAATACTTAAATATTTGTAACAAAATTAGCAAGTTAATTAATTAGAAGAAATACAAGTATCTTGTACCTTTTAGTTTTATCTTCCTTTAAGGAACGCCAAGTTTGAATCGCTGTTAATACAAGCATTGCCATAGCAGCAAAAAGAGCCAGAATAGTCCACGGGCTTCTGAAATGGGTATGGCAAAATTCAGCCATCCAGATTGCCAACTTTCTTCTGTAATGCTTTTGAATTTTTTTCTTGACGTCGGCATAAGTGTCTTTGGATGGTGCAAAGCAAGAAGAGCCTGTGCTATTTACCACATCAGCGACAGCAGCATCGCTACTTAGACAGTTCCGAAGAACATTTGCCGCCCTTAGGTCCTTAACGTCTTGTTCATTGTCGACGAGCAAATCCAGTAAGTTCACGTAAGAAGTAATCCAAGGATCACGATTGGGATGAGAACTAGACAACAAGCACATCTCATGGCCGACCAGATTCAGCAGCATATGCCAGGTCGAATTATTTACAACTAAGGTCGGAAGATTTAGTCGACCTGTAACGTAGAATCGAGAACGGAAAGATATTTCCCTTAAAGTAATATCATTTTTTTTTAACCTTATTCCTGCTGTTTTGAGTTCCTGAACACTGCGGAAAGACTGCTTCTTGCTCCATTTTTCAGTGTTCTCACATCGTATTTTCGAGAAAACACACTTACAAATCATAAGCAGAATTACTAGTCCACAAGAACAGAAAATCGCTAGCAAAAGTTTCACGAATGGAAGACAACTAAGAGTACAACCGCGATCGGCGGTAATTACCTCCCGGAGAAGGTCAAGAACATGAACCGGCCTTCCGTCTCGATAAATCTTCTTAAATCGCCTCCTCAAATCCTTCCAGTCCCTTGGAAAATTAATAATATTACTTGCAATTATGAACTTGAAAAAATAATTTTGCGAATTATCTATTTTCCAACAACAATAATTTGACTGGAAGCCACCTATACCCATCAACAAGGCAAGGACTTGAAAGGGTATTTGGTTCTCTAGCAAAAACAAATCCTGCTGGATTAAGGCTGCTTGACCATTACTAATGCTGAGCTTCTTCAACTGCCGATTCACAAAGCAGTGCATGAACCCCAGCATTGCACACCCATCCAAGAACAACAAACATATCAACTCATCATCACAAGTATACGACTCAATTACCTCCTTATCGAAGCACGCCTTTGTGGGCTCGATCTGAACCTTGATTTCTTCGAGTACGGCATCCCATCTTTTGCCGGTTTCTTCCCCACGTTCGCCGGTTTCTTCAAATAAATATTTGACCAATTTGAGCTTGAGTTCCTTTTTGAACAAATTAGGTTTTGCTGCATGAATAGGACCGATTGACAACTCCCTCGGCTTGAAATACTGTTTGATTTCTTCATTTTGCAGCATGATCTCAGGAACCTTTCGTATCTTTGTGTCGTCAGTACTGGCCCCTCTTATGCTTATATTTACTTCTTTTATTTCATCCAGCAGTTCCTTGCCTTCTGTTACCCCCATAGCATTTTTGAACGTGACGACTTCAGTTTCGGCTCTGCTTGTGCAAGCTTGTCTATTCTTCAAGGTTGTTACCTCAGCTAGCTGGATATCCTCTACCCTTTCTGTGTTAGTACTGGACATCTTCTTTTCTACTGAAAAGAGAAAAAAAAAAAAGTTATAAATATGTATTATAACCAATCACATCTCAACTAAATGGCCCGATTACGAAATGTATGCGAGGACAACTAGAGTCTAGTAACAAAAAAAGAGAAAAAAAAAAAAAAACAGAATTCATGATGAAAAAAAAATATAAAACACAAACACACATGCAATCGCATACGCAACAAAACAAACGCCATAACTAATAAATGTTATTAACGTAGTTGTCGTAGCAAACAATATTAAATTTGTTATGTAAAATTGAAAATATTACGAGATTATAGTAATTTTAACATGAAAATGAAAATAATGAGTTGATTATTTCAATATATATTTGTCCTGAACATGATTTAAAGAAAGTAAAGAAAAGAAAATTTAATTCGACGAGACAGTTATTGAAAGCCCGGGAATCTTTAATTCTGCTTTATGTAACGCAGACAACAATATGAGATTGAGATTCTCCTAATATGGTTATATTCAATCTAAGGACTTTAATTAATTATTACGGTATATATGGTTACCATAACAGTAAGGGAGCCAAAAATAAAAATAAAAATAAAAAAACCAGACGCTGGAATAATATAAGCCAGAAACTGAGGATGATGCCCTTTTTTCCCCACTATTCATGAATATAAATGGAAAGAAAACTATACACAAGTGAAGTACCTTTCAAACGTTCAAAACTTGAGCTTCAGTTGGTGTCGGAGAGCTGAATCGAAAACTAGAAACGATTGATCGGATAATGATAATGAAAATGATGTGTTTTTTGTAAGCGTCGGCCAAACATATATATATATAGTGGGAAGGTTACATGGTTGAAGACCAATAATAAAAGAAGGAAAAATTTCATAAATTCCCATTAATTATGTCACCAATCTCAATATGTCTCTTGAAATGTACTTTATTATGTCCTTAAATTTTAATATATGTATCCTCCATTTGCTTCCGTTAAAATTTTAACGGAGTTACTGACTCGACAAGTACTTGTATTTTAAAAAAATTAATAATAAATCCAAGGTGGAAGTCCTAGTGCGTGGCCCCATAGCCATTAATAAACAAATACCCCGATGCCCGCCGCCGGCAACGTCGACTGCAAGTGCTTCTGCAACTGCCATGGCTGCCTCTGCTTCGAGTACGACCGTATCGTTCCTTTCTCCTAATGCCCTTCCTTTTTTCTAATCTCTCCTACCATGTTCTTCTGGTTTTTCTTCATGGGTTTTTGCTTTTCCCTTTCTTTGATTTCCGTACTTCTTTTTTCCTTGGCTTTTCATCTCTTCTGTATATAAATCTTTTTTATTTTTTATTTTTAATGTTGAAAAAGCTGTATATGAATCGTTTTGATATATCAATATACGTTTATATTTGTGTTTTAGCTTTTTGATAGGAGGAAAAAAATTTTAAAAATGGCTGCTTGGTAGAGGAGAAAATTTGGGGAAGCACAAAGAGGAAAATCAAATGTAGCCAAATTTGCAAGCGAATCAGCAGTACAGATTCCAGAAATAGCCAGCGAGATCGGGCAAGAAGCGGAAAGGCAACAAGAAGACGAAGAGCTTCGACGAGGTGTTGACTAGCTGCTCTCCGAGGCAAGAAACAAAGGGGCTAAAATGAATTTCGTTTATTTATTTTTTAAAAATAATTGGAACCCACATTTCTTACTTCTTTTACCACATCAGATGCCACGTCAAGTGGTGAGAGATACGGTCAGCAATTTCATTTAAATTGAATGGAATCAAACGGAGATGGGGTATTTGGACACTAGTGACACAATTAACAGGGATTTGTGAAATTTTTCCACGAAAGAAAGTATGAAGAAACCTTTTTCAAGATGAAAAAGTAAAATGAAAATTTTCCATTAAATGAAAGTTGTAACCTTTTTCCTGTTAGTGTCGTTGTATCAATTATATGTGGGAAAGGTGGATTTCGTTTTTGTCGTTTCAGTTAATATAATTTTTTTTAAAATAATCTTTATAATTTAAGAGATTAAAATCGGGATATTTTAAACGATCTAAATCATTTTCTCTTTTATTAAATATAATCATAGATATCACAAAATCCTTTCATCAAGTCCTAGCTACGCCTCTCTCCCTCCCACTTTTTTCTCTTATCAATCAAGCTTTAAGTCACAAAGTTTTACGTCTAATGTTTGTGGTGTTTTCTTTGTAGGACTTTTTAAATGTTTTGGATTAGTGGGTTCTTTCCTTCTTCATTTTTACCTGAAGTTTGGGTTGTTTCCTTGTCGGAGTTTTTATAAAGTTTTTTTTTTTTAATCAGCAATAATTGACAGTTGTTGGTTAATCTGGCATGCTAAATTTAAAATGGTTTTTGAAGACAAAATCATCACAAACCCCCCCCCCCCCCCCCCGGCCCGCCCGCCCGCTAAGGCCACGATTTGGATGACAGTTAAAAAACTATTTCTCTAGATATCTGTTATATGAATAATTCGCACAATGATCTCTTAATACTTCATAGATTTCATATTATTGGTAAATACCCTATGGTTTCAGATATCACAACAATCAGATGATTACCTCCTCCTCATGGTTAGAACAAGGAGAGTTCAAATGGTATTACGTGGTATTGGAGGTTGTGAAGTTGTGCTCAGGAGTAGGGCCGGCAATTCCGGACACGACACGGTGACATGACACGAGAACGACACGTAATAAATGGGTTTGGACCGCACGTTTAATAAGTGGGTCGAAATTGGGTCGACACGTTTAATACGAAAATAAATGGGTCGGAAACGGATTAACACGATTAACACGTTTAACACGTTTATGTTAGAATTTTCAAACTATTCTAAAGCTCTTTTTATAACAAGTATAGGTCCATTTGTGTGTTTGATACAAGACCAGAAAATAACTATTGAAGAATTTCCACTATTGAGACAATATAAATCAGAAGTTATAGAGATATTGCTTCTGATATAAAATAATAATATTATAATTAACTAGTTAATAATATAAAATTATAAACAAATTATAGTTAGAGTTAACTAGTTAATAATAATATAAAATAGTAAACCTAATTACGTGTATATATTTGGATTAGGATATTAGGGTAATCTTATAGTTAACAAAGACATAAATTTATTAGGATATAAAACAGTAAAACTTACTCATCATTTTGAAATTATATTTTTCAAATTTGAACTTCAACTTTCCAAATTCTTATTGACCATGAAAAAAAAATTCAGGAATAATATTTAAATATTCTTGTCATCATTTATGTATCTTCGAATTGCTATTGTAGTTTATTCTTTTGCTTGTTGTTTAAAGCAACTAAGTATTTGACAATACTATAAAATATGTTTAACTCCAAAATTAGGGTTGGCAATTCTGGACACGACACGAGAACGACATGTAATAAATGGGTTTGGACCGCATGTTTAATAATTGGATCGAAATTGGGTCGACACGTTTAACACGAAAATAAATGGGCTGGAAACGGGCTGGCCCGAACACAGCCCGCGAACACGATTTGCCAGCTCTACTCAGGAGTTGCATGATGTTTGCTAAAGGATGTTTTGCTGCTCATGAAAATTCATTAGCTTTTGAGACGGAACTTGCTGCTCTTATTTTACTGATTGAAAAAGATTGGGAGTTTCAATAACATAACTTGTTAGATCGATTTTGACTTCATTTACGTGGTTAACCTTTTCGAAATTAGATCAAATAAAGTTCCTTAAAAATTTTGTAGTAAATGGTTCCATTCTTTATACTACATGGAGGATTTTGTGGTTAGGGTCTCTTCTAATATTTGTGAATCTGATTGTGCTGAAAATAAATCATTCGATTTATCATCATTAGTTTCAATGGTAGTTTTCAGCTTCAGAATTTATTATCCTTTTTCTTTATAGATTATTATTATTTTTTAATTTAAAGGATCATAACTGATATTAAGATAAGATTAAGCAATCCAATTAGGTTCAGCCTAAAAAAGTTTACACATCCTATACCAATCTCTTATCTAACTTAATTTATTAAAATAAAACAAAGATTACAAAAGTATGAAGGAAAAATAGCTAAGATATCTTTGCTTTTTTGGGATATGAATTGTCTTCCTTTTTAGAGATTTTTTTAGGTGTTCTGTTTGTCATAGATCATCAATCCTGTTTTTTTTTTCCTCTATTGGGTTTTTCTCCGGGTAAAAGTTTTTAATGAGACATTAAACTTGTTTGGATCGACCCATATAGGACAATAGTGGAGTGAAACGTTTTGTGTCTTGTCTCATTTTTTGAGCGGTTTTGCATATTTAGTCAACTTTTATTGTATTTTCTTTTAGTTATTAATGTCATATAAGATGGATAGATGATAAAAGAATTTAAAAAGATACTGAAGTAGTTAAGATATCTTTATATACTTATTGATTTCTCTAATAACTAGTTATTTGAAAAGAATTATATTTAAAAAAAGAAGTATACAATTAAAGTTTCTTTCTATATATTGATATCCACGTAAAAGTAAGACGACCATAAAATTTCAACTTTCTTGTGGATGTGTCACTCCTCCGAAGCTAATAGAACAATTACAAAATAACTCTTATAATTAGTCTAAAATGCGCTACTTCTCTAAAAATATCTAAACTTAAATTAATAAAAATCTCTACACACAATCTATACAAAATTCAACTCATTCTAGAGCTTGAACAAAGTGGGCCATCATCATTATTCTCTTGCAAATTCTAGCGTACACATGCACAATTACATCTTCACCCAGATTTCGATAATTGGGTCTCTTTATTTTTTCTGTTTTATTTACCTTTATATCTTTCAAATTCCTTATCGCCTGTTCACTTGCTTTTCAAAACGTGAAACTGCCTCTGAGGTTTCTGTTGCCATGAGTAGAGTCCAATTTTATGACAGATCTACGTACAAGTAATTATGAAGAGCCAGCTAGGTCTGTGCTATTCTTAGGTATTTGATGTCTATTTTCTGGTAACTATGAGAAATTAATGAACTTTAAGACCACATATTTTTTCATTCATTTTTCTGTCGTTTTCGCACTTTCGCACGCGCTAAATTGCAGTGTCCTCTAAGAAAATATTATCTTTAATATCAAAATTATCATATATTAAATTCGGTGTAAATTTATCATAAAATATAACTAATGTTAATTAATTTAACAGTTGACCCATATTTGGTTAGTGTCTTAACTTTTTTTATTTAATTATTAATGTATTTTTATTTTTTAATTATTAAATAATAAAAATTTAATTTTTTGAGTTTCAAAAACTAATAATGTTGTCAAAAAATAAAACTAGTGATAACATTTTAAATTAAAATAAAAAATAGGATAATTTAATTATTCACACTTTTCGATTATAAGAATTGTATTAACATGGAAACATATATTATATTAAAGATGGTCTAAGAAGCCAGTGTAAAAAGTTTCAATAAGGAGGCGAATAATAGCATTTCGTTCATATACATGAATCAAGAGCAACGTACTCGATGTAGGCACAAAAGACTCAAAAGGCTGTATTGAAGTGCCATAACCACACATTTTGGAAAGATTTATGCCATGAAAATTAAAATAAAAAAACAAAAACAAAATCTCTTACAGAAAATACAAACTAACAGATTTGGAGTACCCAAAGACTACCTAACACAATCAGATCTAGGATTGGTAATTTTCTCCTTCTAGATCGTTAACCCATTAATATGTAAGGACATGCTATAAATGGGAGGGCAAAAGCTCAATTTTAATAAATTCGGATTGTTTCTAACCAAAAAAAAAATCCGGGTTATAAATGAATTAAAAATTTAATTCGTTATTGGTTTTAAAGTGGGGACGAATTTAGGAGTCTCAAACCCCATTCTCCATTTACCTGTTCCGATTAATTATATGAAAGATTATTTAAGATATTATACAAGGTTTTTAATATTTAAGGTATTATTTAATATATATTTTATGTTTTACAATGTATATAATTTTAAGTATTAAATTTTAATATATTTGATATACGAAAGATTAAATTTATGATTTTGATTTATGTAAATGCTTTTTTATTTTTATTTTTATATAATAAAAATAGATAATCAAATAAACTGAATATCTCAAGTCGATGGACAGGAAAATCCTTCTTGTCTCAGTCAATTTAAATAAGTGATGGGATGGATATATATAAGAGTTAATTTCATTAATAGTATCTGTAGAAATTTTATTATTAAAAATAATATTATTTTTTTTATTATTAGCATTTAATGTGGAGCCCAGCAGCATTTAATGTATATCAAATTATGGATTTACCCTCATCTTCTACCAGCTCAAATATCACTCTCTCTCGCATGGCCTAAATTTTTTTTTTTAAAATCAACATCTACAGTGTTTTAGAGAGAGAAAACTGAAATCTAGAGAGAGAAACAGTTGTCACCCACTGGAATCTTTTTTTTTTTTTTTTCACTTTTCCACCTAGCCCCCCACCCATTTTGGAACCCAAATCTTTATATAATAGAGAGAAACTTCTATCTAAAGAGAGAAACTTCTATTTAGAGAAAAAAACTCTCACCATCGGAAAAAAATAAATTTAACACTTTCATTTAAACAAAAAAAATTAAACAAAATTTAATATTTTTGATCATTTTTGAGTAAAGGTTATTTCTGTTATGACCACCCAGTCATAATAGTTATGACCTATGTTTAAAAAAAAAATTTTAAAAATATAATATTTTTGACCATTTTGAATACAGGTGATAACAGTTATGACCACCCGGTCATAATGATTATGACCACCCGGTCATAACAGTTATGATCACAATATTATGACTGGATGGTCATAACTGTTATGACCGGATGGTCATAATAGGATGGTCATAGCTGTTATGACCGGGTGGTCATAACTGTTATGAGTTATGACCTGTACTAAAAAATGACAAAAAATGTTAGATTTTTAATTTTTTTTTAAAACATAGATCATAACGAATATGACCAGATAGTTATAACATGAATGACCTTTACTCAAAAATGGCTAAAAATGTTAGATTTAAAAAAAAAAAACTTTCGATGAAAGTTTTTCTCTCTAAATAGAAGTTTATCTCTTTAGATGAAAGTTTCTCTCTATTATATGAAGATTTGGGTTTCAAAATGGGTGGAGGGCTAGGTGAAAAAGTGAAAAAAAATAAGATTCCAGTAGGTGACAACTCTTTCTCTCTCTAGATTTCAGTTTTCTCTCTCTAAAATACTGTAAATGTTGATTTGAAAAAATTTTTTGGGCCATGCGAGGGAAATAGATATTTGAGCTGGTAGGAGATGAATGTAAACCCGTAATTTGATATACATTAAATGCTACTGGGCCCCATATTAAGTGTATTAAAAAATTGTAAAAAATGTTAGATTTTTTTAAAAAAATTTTTAAACATAGGTCATAACTATTATGACCAGGTAGTCATAACAGGAATGACCTTTACTCAAAAATAGTCAAAAATGTTATATTAAAAAAAAAAACTTTCGATAGAAGTTTCTCTCTCTAAATGGAAGTTTCTCTCTTTAGATGGAAGTTTCTCTCTATCATATGAAGATTTTGGTTTCAAAATGGGTGGGGGGTTAGGTGAAAAAGTGAAAAAAAAAAAAAGATTCCAGTGGGTTGCAACTCTTTCTCTCGCTAGATTTCAGTGTTCTCTCTCTAAAACACTATAGATGTAGATTTAAAAATTTTTTTTAGGCCATGTAAGGGAGAGAGATATTTGAGCTAGTAAAAGATGAGGTAAATCCATAATTTGATATACATTAAATGTTAATGGGTTACATATTAACTGTTAATAATAAAAGAAAAAAAATAATATTATTTTTAATAATAAAATTCCTACATATGCTGTTAATAAAATTAATCCTATATATAAAAAGTGTTTTAATTTAACGGGTGAATCGACGAGAAGACGAGCTGTCTCAACAGTGATGACAGTTGTATTGGGTTAGCTATTGTCAGCTAGTCTGACGGGATGCTAAAATTACCAATTACTTTGCATCACCTAAGTGACGTCATTCTGCTGACATCACTTAATTTTTGTGGCAAATTTGCAGCCACGTACAAAGTGCGCAAATTAATCACCTTGAGTCTTGACCAAGACTTAAAATATTTGCCTCTCTTTATTTCCGTGCTATATTTGCCTCTAATTAATTTTCATTTTCGGTTTATTTTTCTATTCGTCAAGCATTGCCACTGTTAATGATCAGAAGATACTTGATACATTTTTTGGTCATTAGTATATTGAGAGTAACTTCTGTAGCTATCATTTGATGTACATTGACGAATAAGGATAAGCATAAAAGATGATTTTTTTTTTTGGGGTCAGAGTATGAGAGAGCTGAATCATCTTCATTTTTTTTTCTTGCTTTGAGCTTTTTATTTTATTTTATTTTATTTTATTTTTAACTTCATATTTTTCTTTCTTTTTGGAAAAATTTCGTAGAATTAGGGGGTACTTTGTTTTTATACAAAAGTTCAATTAGAGGTAAAAACACAACATGTTTAAGGTAAGATGTCAAGGTTCCTACAGCTGCTGTGGAATTTTTTCTCTATTTCCAATTTTGAAAATTGGAAAATTTTTATTAAAAAAATATTTGTCTTAACTATTTTTATAATTTATTATTCATTTATTATTTTGAAAAAAAAAATCTTATTTTTAAATTTACTTATACAGTACCTTTTCAAAAAAAAAATATTTTTTAATTCTTCTTATTATGTACTATTTGTAATATCATTTTTTTTTCATCATTTTGAACAACTAAAAAAAAAAAAAAAACTTGGGAAGGGTCTTGCCATCGACGCGACGCCTCAAACACAATCAATTAAATGCATTCAATTCTTTTTTCTTTTCTTTTATTTTTTCTAAATAATTAAATGAATTCTATTCTTTATACCATTGTTGTGGGCTTGTTTTCTCCTTTACTCATTCTTGGGAGTCAATACTTATGATAGTGCCCTGTCTGCCGAATCAAAGAAGGCATGTTCATGATCCTACACCCACAATAATAATAATAATAATAATAATAATAATAACAAGTGATTAAATTTAGAGTCTATTTAGATACAGAGTTTGAACACGACATTTTTTTTTTGTATTTAATTTCACATGTTTTAAAATTTTTTAGAGATAAAACATTGTGGTATCTGAAAATCTATGAGTCTACTAAGAACTTTTAAAAAAAAAAAAAAAGCTCTGAAAGAAAATTATAGAAATTGAGCATTTGAAAATCTGTATATTCTTAATTTTTAGATCAAAGGCTTCTTCTTTGGCACAACTCCTCCAAATTTCCTCCCCCATTAATCATGCTTTTTGTGACCTTTTTTTTTTTTTTTTTTATAAATAAATTAAGAGAGAAGATAACTGATATAGTAAAATTTAAGTATATCCTAACTAGACTGCCATTTGTTTAAAGTTCTTATCCTTTACTAAATCTGTAACTCAATATTATTGATAAAAAATAAAAAATAAAAAAATAAATAGAAGTTAAGCGATAGGAGGGGAAGAAAAAGAACAACCTAAAAATGGTAGAAAATTAAAAGAAATACTGAAGCCGGAAGCTAGTCTCAAAAAATCAAAATGTTACTTTTATCTTGAGAATAAGCTACAATTATGCCTCATAAATCAAAAGGAAAAAACTAGAAAGAAAAAAGAATAAGTAATTATCACAAGCAGTCCGCTAGCGTGAAAACCTAAAGCTAGGATAATAGCCTGCTAGTCACGATCAACAGCCTCAACACAAAAATCCTGACAATTGAACCACCAGACAATGTTTTCAAGGTTGAAACAACATGGGCAGATGTGAGATACACAATAACAAACTCTGGCAAGATAATTCCAAGGCTGAGGAGCATTTTCCATGCCACTTCTAAGGGATTGCTTTGTTACGATTACGCAAAGGCTCAATCACCTAAGAAGAGACACACAAACCATAAATCATGATACCAAGAGACTTGGAGAAGCAGCCCTTGCAGAAAACCCTGTATGTTCTGAATATAGCGCCACAACCAGCTAATCACGAAGAATCATTTGCTGTATGTCCGTATTAATCATTTCCTGCGATTTAAAACCAAAAGTTTTATTTTGGGCATTTAAATAATGATTGATGTTAAGAAGAAGTTATCTCTAGAGATGGCACGAAGGATGAAATATACACCAACTCTAGAGATGTAAGTTATCTCTAGTGTCTCTTAAGTGTGAAATTTTGCTTTCTGATTCCTTGCACCTATCCATATTACTTCGACTTGGAATTGCGTCCGAATCAAGATTGTCGTTCTGAAGGTCTATAAACAATTCTTTGTTTGTTTGTTTGTTTGTTTGTTTTATATTGGCTGGGGCTATCACAACTTGTTGTGCTCTGCTGCTTGTTTAAAATTTGTTGGTCATAAGTCGTTTAAGTGTGTCTTTTCCTTTAAGATATAAGTGAGTCCTCTGCTTCCATTGCAATAGCTAAAATATATGGATGGTGTTTGATTTTTTCTTCTCTTTTGATGTTAGAATATCTGTATCTCCTTGTTGTTATCTTAACATTTGCTTCTTATATATTTTAAAAAGGAAAAATTCCCAAAATAACTCGTTGTCTCTTTTATTATACCATTGTCTAAAGAATCCCTATTTAACAGACAAAATCAACCTAAAACTTGAACAAACATTGTGAGAAGAAAAATCCCAAGAATAAAAGTCTTTTGTCTCTCTTTTATTCTTTGTAATCCTTAGAAATATTTTGGTAAACTTTGTGTGTGTGTGTCTCTCTCTATCTCACTTTTTTTGTTTTTGTTTTTTGGTGATTTGGTAAATTTTTGAAAATTTTTAGTGTTCCCAGTAGAACATCAGTGGATAATAGCATATGGCAGTCGATATTATGGTGGTCACCAGTTGGTAAGCGTCAGTGGTGGATTCTGGTGATTACCAGTTGGTATCCAGGATGAGGGTGCCAAAAGGACATCGACCTAATTTAGAAATATTTAATTTATACACCTATTGATTCCTATTACACCATCTGTTGAAAAAAAAAAAAAAAACTAATAACTAAATTTTAAATTGAATATTTCAGTTTCATCAATGTTGCTATATTGATGAAACTAAATTAACATTTGTTTCTCCTTCTGATGATTTGCTTCAACTTTCGATACAGGGCATTAGTGCGTGGAAGAGAGTCCCAGACGGCAGGTCGTATGGACCTGCTAATTCAGACGACATAGTCGTCTCCTCTATCTTTATTTTTATTGTCGTTTTGTTTGTTTAAGACTATTCAGCTAGCTTGTCGTTTCTTGCTATTAAGTGTTTGCAAATATTTTGGCCCGAGTGCCTCAATCTGTTTGGCTGAGTTGTTTCTTGTAATTCTCTGTAAACCTTTGATTTTAATCTTCTCGTGCATTGTCTAGAAGATTTTCTTTGTTTTCGCGTTTTGTTTTGTTTTGTTTTTGTTTTTATTTTTGGGTTATTTTTTCTTTTCTAGGAATCTCTGTGTTTCCTTGTAGTTATCTCAATATTTTTTTTTCTTGCCTTTTGAAAAAAGAAAGAAAAAAAAAAATCTTTGATTGGTCAACCAAAAAACTAAAAACGTTAATAGGTTAAGATTTCAAGCAAAATTAGGGTGTTTAAATTCCCAAAAAAAAAAATTTTTTTGATATTGAAGAAAATTGTTTATTCACATTTCGCGAATTAACAAAACTACGGCTTTGATATTAGGGGAAATTATATCTAGTAATCTTTCATACCAGTTATTCTCTTTACATAATTTAAGTGGGAGATTTTTTTCTCTGCCATTCAAATATAAAAAAAAGTTATTCCCTTTAACGAAATTAAGGCACTACAAATTTTTTTTTGGGTACAAAATGATTCATTAAGGCACTACATTTTGGGTTAAAAAAAAAGTGAAATATTTTTAAAAAATATTGGATAAGTTAAATTAGGAGAAATAGAAGTATTTTACACCCTTCACAATTTTGGATGTAGAACATGCCTACTTTGAATAGCCCAGTAAATATAAGAACAGTCGTAGCAGCAAAAAGAGCCAGATGGGCTTCTAAAATGGGCATAGCAGGCTTACGCCATCCGAATCGTTCGCCTTTTTCCGTAATGCTTTTCCGTGTCCTACTGGACATGCTCTTATGTGTCCTTTGGTGGCACAAAGCAATTAGAGCCAATGCTATTGATAAGCTATCGAGTTAATTCTGAAAAATGTCTGTTGTCCTTTGGTCCTTAGAACATCTTGTTCATTATCAATGAACAAATCTATCAAGTTTAAGTAGATGATCTTTGGAGATTCCTTGTTTCTATTATTGCTTTAATTAAACCATCAAATGTTGCTATGATTATGAGATCGAAGATCTGCGGACACTTACCCAAAAAATTTTTTTTTAAAAAAATACTTGGTCACAAGATAATTCTTTTTTCTTGTTTTCGACTTTGGTTCTCCAACTTCCATTCAAGACCAAGATATTTGATGAAATCTTTAGTTGCTGTGTAGTTTTCTTTTCATGTATATTCAAGAATAAGGTAAGCAAAGAAAGATTTACAAATGTTTTAAAAGAAAATTATGAAGTTGAATCATCTTCAACAATAAAAGTTATCAAGGACAAAGTTCAAGACAACTTGGACTTAAAAGAATTAGTATAAGTTTCCATTCTAGATTCTTTACTACAGTTCAACTAACGCTTCCCAGATTCATTGTAGATAATACAACGTACTATGGCCACCTATGTGCTTTCCAAATAATTAAACCGATAAGTACGATCCTAAAGATCTAAACAAATATTATCGGTTTGTGTCCTACATAAACTTTCTAGATCTGCTTATTGATAATGAAAAAGACGTTGAGAACCTAAGGGTTTTCTTCAAAACTGCCTCAGTAGCGATATTTATGTGGCCAACTTGATAAACAACATAGGCTCTTATTGTTTTGCACTACCTAAGGACACATATATGAGCATGTCAAGTGCGACATAGTGAAGCATTACAGAAGAACAAGACGTGCGATTTGGATGGCTCACGTCTTCCATGCCCATTTCATTACCCTACAAGATACTTCAACTTCTCCTCATTACCTTGCAAATTTCTACTTTGACATTTAGATCAGGATACAGCATAAGGGTCGCCAGACATATAATGTTGTCTAATCGGATGGCTGGGTACAAGACACGTACGATTGTCCTTTGGAAGATCTATCAAAATTTTTTTTGCTTTTTTTTTTCCTGAACTACAAGTACTTGTTAGTTTAATTAATGTTTTGCTACAAATTTTCTACAAGGGGAAATTATGCTAAAAACATTGTTAACAAGTTAATAGGCTTAAAATGCAAACTAACCAAAAGGTTTCAAGGCTAAAACAAAAAACAAAAAATAAATACGCTTACAGTTCATAATTTCGTGAATTATAGTGCAATGTTTGGGTAGTTCATTTAATAATTAAAAAAGAACCCAAAAAAAAAAAAAATCATCTTCCCGAAGGCAATCTTCCTCTGATTAGGCTATTCCCATTCAACAGTGATATGAAATCAGTAAATTCAATTCCATAGTTCGAAGATGCTCGAGAGAACGTACATCCCCCTTTGGTGATATTCCAAATATTGAATCATCAATAGCATCCGTGATTATAAAGCTTGTTATCAAACTGATTTAATAAGAAATCAAATTACCAAAGTAATTTAAAATAACAAATAAAGCAATCTGCATCTTTCACTTTTTTGGATTTACAGCGTATCAAGTTTGAACAGCAGTTAATGCAAGTATCTTTGTCGCGGCAACAAGAGCCAGGTCAGTCAAAGGGCTAAAAATAAAATATCAGGTCCCTCAAAAGAAAAACCCACCCAAAAAGAACCAGAAAATGTGAAATTAGAAAAACCCACAAACACATGGACATTCACGAGAAGTTGGAATAATTTTTGGTCCTCTTTGCTTTTAGAAATGAACTTTAATCGTACTGACTTTTTTTTTTTTTTTTTTCACTGTATGCAAAATATTTATTGAAAAAGAAAAAAGAAAAAGAAAGAACGTACTAATCCAAGACATAAAAAGTCCGACAAAGAAAAGAACTTTTGTCCTAGTCTGGGTACACGTTTGATAGGAGAGAAAAATGAAAGAAGTGAGGCCGGGTACTAGAGGAATTAGAGAAAAGATTTTGGTAAGCTTTAATAGTATCGGTAATCTCTTTTTAACGGATTAAAAAATTGATAATATTTATGAAGACATTATATAAATTTACCCCAATCCATGCTGACTTACCGAGACGCTAACCAGAAACCTCCACCACCCACTCCACTCACCCCGCCGCGACCCATTCTATTTTTCCCCCGACCTATTTCTCTCCTTCCTCTCTCTCTTCTCTCTCTCTTCCCTCTCTCTCCCCCCCCCCCCCCCCCCCCCCCCCCCCCCCCCCCCTCCCCCCCCGACCCCCCTCCCCCCCTCTCCTCCTCTCCCCCCCCCCCCCCCCCCCCCCCCCCACCCCCCCCCCCCCCCCCCCCCCCCCTCTCCTCTATTTCATTTCCAGATCATAATCGCGAGAAAGAGAGAGGGGGGGGGGGGGGGGGGGGGGGGGGGGGGGGGGGGGGGGGGGGGGGGGGGGGGGGGGGGGGGGGGGGGGGGGGGGGGGGGGGGGGGGGGGGGGGGGGGGGGGGGGGGGGGGGGGGGGGGGGGGGGGGGGGGGGGGGGGGGGGGGGGGGGGGGGGGGGGGGGGGGGGGGGGGGAGGGGGGGGGGGGGGGGTGGGGGGGGGGGGGGGGGGGGGGGGGGGGGGGGGGGGGGGGGGGGAGGGGTGGGAAGTTTATATAGATAGATCTATGATAACATGAAATAACCGTTCGATAAATCGAACAGTAAAAAAAGATACATATTAGACTCTACATCCTTTCCCTGATAGATAGGAAAAAAGGAAAATATAAGATAGAGATGTACCGAACTTTAGATCTACAGAAACTCTTATTCATTTTTATTTTTAAGTTATTTACATTTCTTTTTTTCTCGAACACACAGATGAGTAATATCTTATGGAAAAAAAGATAATACTTTTTCACCTACGAAACAGGAGTACACTTTGGATTTCCTGCAGTAGCTTTGGATTCCCTTCTTTCATTATTGCTCTTCAATCATTAAACCTTCAAAAATGAATACGAGTTTAAGGTTTGAATTTTTGGACGGCATTTGGTATGGTTTTCTTTCTATATAAATTCAGGAATAGCGAAAAAGAAGCATCATTTTTTTTTTTTTCACGTGTACTTGACTTGAGTCATCCTGAATTAGTGGCGTCTATTATTTGATGGGAAAGCGGGAAATTATCAAATTAAAAGTTTGGCAAGAAAGCTATCAGCAATCAACTAGTTTGAGGGCAAATGGAACTTGATTTGCCAAAAACTGAATTTTTTTTTCCTTTTAGGGTAAACGGTAAAGTACTAAGTTGCCTATGCTCGACAACTTCAAGTGGAAATAATGCTAAAAACCTTATTAAAAAGTTAAAAGGATGAAAATGCAAACTAACCAAAAAGTTTCAAAACAAAAACAAAAAATAAAAAATAAAAACACTAACTGTCCGTAATGTAGTGAATTATAGTACAAAGTTTTGGTAGTTCATTTAATTATTAAAGAACAAAAAAAAAAAAAAAAAAAACAAAGGTTTGACAGATCTTCCCGAAGGCAATCCTCACTCGGATTAGGCAATTCCCATTCAACAGTGATACGAAATCGGTAAGCTCAATCCCATTGGTGGTGTTCCGAATATTGAATCGTCACATCCCTGATATAAAGCTTGTTATCAAACTGACTTATAATAAACCAAATTAGCGTAGTAACTATATAATTTAGGAAATAAAAGTAAATTTGTACCTTTCAATTTTTTGGATTGATAGCAAACCAAGTTTGAACAGCAGTTAATCCAAGTACTATTGTCGCGGCAACAAGAGCCAGGACAGTCAAAGGGCTTCTGAAATGGGTATGTAAGACTTGAGCAATCCAGATCGCGCACCGTCTTTTGTAATGCTTGTCAATTTTGTACTTGACATCAGCATATTTGTCAACAGGTGGTGGAAAGCAATTGGAACCGATAGTGTTGATTTTGAGCGACTTCATTATCGCTGCTGAGACAGTTCCGAATTATGCCAGCCGCCCTTAGGTCCTTGACGTCTTGTTCGTTATCGATGATAAGATCTAGCAAGTTTACATAAGAAGTAATGACATAACCACTAGACATGCACATCTCATAGGCGACCAGATTCATCAACATACGCGCCGTCGAGTTGTCAACAATTAATGTTGGGAGCAAAAGTTGGCCTCTAATCATGCATCGAGAACGGAAAGATATGGTTTTCAAAGAATCAGTTGGCTTGAACTTGATGCCTGACGCTTTAAGTTCCTGGACATTACGAAAAGAATGCGTGTTGCTCCAATGGTCTGGAAGATCAAGCGGTTTCTTTGTGCGTTTTATGGCCCTATAAATAAGCAATACCAAAGCAAACAAAATGTGGAGCACGTAACAAGTGGGAAAAGTACCCCGCATAAAAGAATGACGAACGATACCAGTCCCTGAGAGAATTCTCTGCTGAAGGTCAAGAATGTGAGTGTGCTCACCAAGAACAAGTCTAATATTCCTTATCCTGTCTTCGTGATTGGGTGATTTCGGAACAAGAACACCACTACTAATTGTAAATTTGATCAAATCATCCCTCAAATTCATAAAATTTTTCGATTCGTTGTCTCCCATCAATGCATCAAGGACTGTAAAGGGTAATTGGTTTTCTAGCAAAAACAAATCTTGCTGGATCAAGGCGGCTTGACTATTACTGATGTTAAACATGTTTAACTTCTTATTCACATAGCTGTGTATAAATCCCAGCATTGCACAGCCATCCAAGAACACCAACCTCGACAATTTCTCGTCCGTATAAGACTCGATTACCTCCTCAGAAAAGAACGCCCTTATGTCCTTGATCTCGCTCTGGATTTTTTCAAGGAAAAATGCCCCTGTGCTGTTGCTTTCTTCGATGAAACACGCTGCCAATTTAAGCTTGAGTTCCTTCTTGTACAAATTAGAATCAGCAGCATGAATGGGACCGATCGACCATTCTCTTGGCTTGAAATACTTTTTCAAATCTCCATTTCGTAGCATGATCTCGGGAACCTTTTGTATTTTTACGTGCTTCTTGTTTACGTTTTGTTTCTCTTTGGTTTGACGTATGTCGATTTTTATGGCCTCCAGTTGATCTAACAGTAGCGTGTCTTCGGTCACCCCAACAGCGTCGTAAAAAGTAACGACATCTTTAGTTTGTACCTGACTTGTGCTATCTTGACTATCCCACTTTCTTTCCTGCTCAGCTACCTCTTTCTTTTCTTTGCTATAAAATAACCTCTTCATAACTGAGAAATTCGGTTTGAGCATCTTCTCTCTTGTACCTTGAAAAAGAAAAAAAAAAAAAAAAAAAAGCGCAAATATCATATCCTTGCAGCTAACTTAATTACTTGTGGACGATTCAGCTCGACATTGTTTTTCTTCGTTTTTTCTTTTTTTTCCAACGAATGAGTTGTTACAACAATTCAAATTTACAGACAACATCTAAATTAAGTTGACACCTGATCACCATAAGATTTATTCTCTACCGACACTACTGAATTTACTATAAGCAAGAATAAAACTACTAAGTTCATAAACAAAAATAAAAGTCGAAAAAAAGCCCCCCACATAATAATTTAGCGTGATAATACTCTAAGAAATTAAAAAATTAAAAACAAAAAACCACGTACCTTTCAAAGAGATCAAACGTCAAATCTGGAGCTTCAGTGCAGGTGAAAGAACCAAGTAAAAAAAACAAGAAACGAATTAGATCTGGTGAAAAGTAATTATGTGTTTTTGTGAGTTTATCTCTTCTATTTCTTTGAACTAATTCGGCTGATTTGCAAATCCCATTTTATAATTAATTTAATAAATAATTATTGTTGACCCCAAGGCCCATAACTAAGTGAGCCGTCGTGCACAGGGTTTCGATTTCTTTTGTTAATTAGTTAATTAATTAATTAATTAATATTGCAGATCAACAGAAACGATGCTTCCACATATTGAAATAAATCATTAAAAAAAAATCACTGACTAGTCACAAGAGGCTACATGTTACACTCCCTAGGGAGCGTAGCAAACTATCTAGAGCTATGCAAACACAAGGTTGGTGGCCTCCAATAAGAAATGGAAATGGAAATGGAAATGGACGTGGCGGTTTTCTTTTTTCTTTTATCTTTTTTAATTCATAACAATTAAATTCAAATATACATTCAATTATTTATTTTTTATAAACTCAATAACATGCTTACTTTTCTCCTTTTGCATTATTCAAATGTTAACTTTAACAAAATCATCCAAACACATATTCAATTTGAATACATAATTCAAATTACATTTGTATTCATACTGTAGTGACCCATCTGCATAGGCTATTTACCTTTCTATTTAAGCTTAACTTTAGTTATAAATACTTAAACTTAAATACTGAAAATTTAGCATTATTTTTTTGTAACATAATATAATTCTTATACATACATTAGTCTTTGTCTGAACTTTACATACGTAATCCAATGATATAATCTCATATGGTCTTTCATATATATATATATATATATTTTACTTCATAAAATAACATATACATATTATTTTCATTATTATTAAATACTAAGTGAATTTACCCATACAAAATGTTTTAGATGATCCCAGAGTATGATATAGACTGGTGTTACTAACATACTTTTTAATATATATTGCTGGTGACGGCCAAATAATTCATGTTTTATGTGAAAGATAAGTAAAATAAGAATTATAAAGTTTTAAATTAGTATTTTGGTGATTTTAGGATGATAGATTACTCATATATAGTTGATTTGGTGTAAAATAAGACAAAGCATGAATAGATGAGTTCGAACGGTGCTAATTAGAGACTTGGTCGAGCCTCGGGTGCCCCGGCATCATCATATGGGTGCCACGGCGCTTTAGGTTGGGAAAAATCCCAAGCACAAAGCACCACAGCGCCACATAAAAAAGTTCATAGCTCCGCAGCGCTGCTTCAGTGCCGCTACAGTGAGGGGGAAAAAAAAGGGGTTTTAAAAGAGGTCAACTTGGTAACCTCCCCCAAAAAAGAGATTCAAGAGTTTGGTTTACCATTAATTTTCTACTATTTACATTATTGATTATGCATATGGCTCTTTTAACCAATTCCACTACAAGTAATAGGAAACTAACAATCCATTAAGATCAAGAGACCTATAACAAAAAGGTCATTCTCAAACATTTAGAACTAACACTAGCATATTTGATTGTATCTTTTCATAAGGAAATTAAAAAAAAAAAAATCTAGCAGATTGGATATATAACTACTATGAGAACTTGGGTGGACCATCTTCATTATAGTAATAAATAAATAAAAATATAATAGAACACAACAGCTACATGTTTAATTAAACAACATTGCCTTTATTATAGACAAACAAGTGAAAAAACTCAACCTACATGGGACGTTTTAAAATACAAGAAACAATAATGGGATTTTAAAATAGAATTGGACTATAATATATTATCCTCCAGTCATTCAAAATTTTTGAAAGATTTCACGATCCGGATTTGTGACCAGCTGCTAGATGACAAGATTTCACGATTCCACGTAACACATTGGTCGTGCATCCTCTAATTAATCTTAATTCATTCCAAATCCAAATAAACTAATAATATTCTTTAATTGGAACCACCGAGGATAATTACGTTTCTCAAAATCTATTACTATTCATTAATGTTTTTGACGCGCAAGGGATTGATTGAATTAAGTAAATAATTTTTTTTAGGGTGAATAGGAAAATGATAATATAATATTATGGCTTATGCTTGGCATGTGATAGACAAATCTGAATATGGTATATTAACATCCATTGTAAAGCAAGGTCTAACCAAATTACACCAATAAAATTCCAGTACGATTTTAACCTCGTCATAACTGAGAAATTTGGTTTGAACATCTTCTCTCTTGTACCTTGAATAAAAAAAGGAAAAAAAAAAAAAAAAAGAGAGATTGCAAAATCATATCCTTGCAGCGAACTTCATTACTTGTGGATGATTCAGCTCAAATTTTTTTTTCTTCCATTTTTTTTTTCAACGAATGAATTCTTACAATAGTTCAAATTTACAAACAAATCCAAATTAAGTTGGCATCTCACCATAAGATCTATTGTCTGTGACCGACACTACGAATTTACTATAAGCAAAAGTAAACCTGCCAAGTTCATAAACAAGAATAAAACTTGAAAAAGTCTCCCCACATGATAATGATAACACTCTCATCATCAGGAAAAAAAAAAAAAAAAAAACCCGTACCTTTCAAAGAGATCAAACTTCAATTCTGGAGCTTCAGTGAGTTGAAAGAACCAAATAAAAAACGAGAAACGAATTAGATCTGGTGAAAAGTATTAATGTGTTTTTGTAGCATATCTCTTCTACTTCTTTGAACTAATTTGGCTGATTTGCAAATCCATTTTACAATTAATTTAATAAATAATTATAGCAGACCCCAAGGCCCATAGCTAAGTAAGCCGAGGTGCGCATGGTCTTGACTTCTTTTATTAATTGGTTAACTAATAATTTATTAATTAAATAATTAAGTAATTAATTTTGCAGATCAGCAGAAATGATGCTTCCACATGTTGAAATAAATCATTAAAAAATTATCATTGACTAGTCACACAAGCAACATTTACCCTCCATAGGGACGCGAAGCAAACTAGCTAGAGCTATGCAAACATAAGGTTGATCCCCGCCAATAAGAAATGAAAATGGAAATATTGCATGGCGGTTTTCCTTTTTATTTTCATTTTTTTAAATTCATAATAATTCAATTCAAATCTTCATAATTATTCATTTTTATAAACTCATAACACGTACTTTAACAAAATCATCTAAACATACATTTAATTTGAATACATAATTCAAATTATATTTACATTTATACTATAATGACCCACTTGCATAAGCCGTTACCTTACTATTCAAGCTTAAATTTAATTATAAATACTTAAACTTAAATATTGAAAATTTCAGAATTATTAATTTTTTTATAGCATAATATAATTCTTATCCATACATTACTCTTTGTCTTAACTTTATATGGGCACTATGATAATCAAATGATGTATTCTCACATGGTCTTTCATATTTTTTTACTTCATAAAATAATATATATATAATATCAGAGTACACAATATTATAATAATATATTTCCAAAACATCTTTGTGAAATACTCTGTGTGGTGGTATCCCACACTACCTTCACCTTACTCATCATCATCGATCATTGCCCTCCACTGATTATGCTACAGATTTCTTACTTATAGTATGAACATAATTATTGAGCTTTTGTTAAGCAAATATAAATATATTCTCGCAGAAAAATAATGTGAATGACATGTAAGGATGCATCATCTATTTATGTTTCATTATGAATTTAAGACATAATCAATTATATTCATTTATATGGATCCTTATTTTCAATTATGAATTTATTTTGCTTAAATGTGGCCTCCTTTGTATACATACTGGATGCATGAAATGCGTAAAAAGTTAGAATTTGCAAGGTCTTAATAATACTGAGATTTATAAGGACATATGTAATCTTCTCTATCTACAGGGAAGTTGGTTTCACATACCCTACTTTGAATTAGTCTTAGTTTTTAACTTAACTGAGTTTGAGTATACCTATCATCATGCTCTATAAAAATCTTATTCAAAGACTGGTCTAAGACTAAGGTTTTTAAGTTATGATCTTATTAGTCATGATGCATATATAATAACATGACATGACATAAAGATCCACGGCATAATTATAAAGAATGACTTTTACGTAAATATGTCATAAAAATAAAAAAATGTAGCATGTACGTAAGTGTAACATATTTGCAAGTCATGATATAAGTGTAAAAATGTGACATATGCATAATTGTGACATATATGTAATCATAACATAACATAAAATAGTACGGCATAATCTTAAACATGGCATACAAATAATCATATAAACATGGCATACATGTTAATATAATGTGGCATATTTAAAAACATAATCATATGATTTGTATCTAATCCATATAATTTTAAAATAATAATATTTTTATACTATATGCGAGATTTGTACTTACCTTGCATACAACATTTCTCGAATCTTATGCTAATTCGGGATCTAGGTTTTTACTGCCTGAAAACATGTCCAATCCGATCGCCTATTAGATTACGTGCTTGCAAAATCAAACCAAATTAGAACGATCCTAAGGATCTACATAGAGAAGCATTACAGAAGAAGAAGATGGCGATTTGGATATAGCTCAAGTCTCCCATGCCCATTTCAGTAGACTACAAGATACTTCGACTTCTCTTAATTAACTTGCTAATGTTATTTAAATTATTCAAGATTTATTTACATTGCTTCATTGACAATTTATACCGCAAAAGGGTCGCCGGCCATATATAGTTGTCGAATCGGATGGCTAACTACGAGTCACAATTGTTGTTTAGAAGATCTGACAACATTTTTTTTTCTTTTTCTATTTTCCTGACTACCAATACTTGTTAATAAATACTGACTTTTGATTCAAAATTTTTGTTAAAAAGCATCCCAATTTTTTAACGTAGTTTAAGGATTTTATTAAAACAAAAAAGAGGGCATGAAACACGAGGGCGGCGACAAATTGAAGTGCCCAGCCTATGAAAATTAAAGACAATTAATGCCTAAATATAAAAATAAAAAAAAAAACCCACCCAAAAAGAACAAGAAGGGGTAAAATAAAAACCCACAAACATGGGGACATCTACAAGAAAGTTGGAAGAAGTTTTGTTCCTCTTGCTTTTCTCTGGTATCAATATAAAGAACTATAATTATACTGACCTTTTTTTTTTTTTTTTTTTTTTTTTTTTTTTAATGCAAAATCTGTTTGAAAAAGAAAAAAGAAAAGGAAAGAACGTACTTATCCAAAACATAAAAAAAATCCGACAACGAAAACAACCCAAACCTTGAACATAAAACTTTTTCTTTTTCATTTGTCCTTACGCTAACTTTAGAGATTCCCGTCTTTCATTATTGCTCTACAATCATTAAACCTTGTAAATTACATACAAGCATAAGATTTGAATGTTTGAAAGGTATTTATGTATAGTTTTCTTTTTACTGTAAATTCGGGCACAGAGGAAAAGAAGTATAAAAAAAAATGTTTGAAAGGTATTTTTGTATAGTTTTACAAGTAATAAAGTGATGAATATGGTGACAATTGGAGATGAAGTTTAAAGTTTTTTGGAAATGTATATTTTGGGGAAGTATGAATTTAAAATGAGTGTTATATAGAAAATAGTGTAAGAATTTGAAATGTGTTTAGAAAAAATATGCAATATGGATCTTATTTCATTCATTTTTTTTTGTGTATGATTTGAAAAAAGAAAAGTCATTTCAACTTAAGATAAGAAAGTTATTGACTTTTAAAGTTTATTTAAAAAAAAAAAGGAAGAGAGAGAAAGTGAGATGCAGCTTTTAGTTTTGGAGTTGAGTAGTGAAACTCCATATGAAGTTGTTGTTCCAAACAAGGAGTTAATAAAATTATCAAGAACTAACTCAATTATATGCACAAAATATTAAAATAACTCTATTTCATTAAGTTATCAAATAATCTATTACTCACACCAATTACAAAAGTGCATAAGGGGCACCAAATCCGTGTAGTGGTGAATTGGTTCTCTTATAACCATTGCAGCTCAAGATTTGATCTATTCAAAAGGTACTTTGTTTAGTTTTCTTTTTATTATCCACATTCACGAATAACTATAAGAGCAAGCAAGTTTGTCAACCTTTTCCTTTATGAAGAATATTATTGAGATAAATTATCCTAAAATATGGCTATAATTAGTTGTGTTTGATTCTCATGAGTTTATGGCTTAAGCTAGTTCTGTGTGTTTTTCTTATTTTTTTATTTTTGCTTTCAGGCTCTCTCTCTCTCTCTCTCTCTCTCTCTCTTAACTTTAAAATTTCTTTCATAGAATAAAAACTTTTAGTGCTAGAAAACGATAGATCTTCTAGGAGGATTTCGATTATTATATATATGATCATCAAGAATTAAATTCGTTTCGCATATAAGAGGTTAAAGCATAAATGAAAGTTTACCAGTATATATTGAAAAAGACATCATTCACGACTTTAATGGGGAAGTTATCATGTAACCTTTTAATTAGGACATTAAAATCTGTCAGAAAACAGTCGTGCTATTTATTAATTTTATATTTTGGTTAAATATTAATCGTAATTATTAGTCACCTAACCAAAATTCCTGATCTTCTCAGTAGATTTCAGTGCACCCTTCCTTCCTTGTGTGAATAATTTTGGTTGTGGAAAATGAGTTACCAATATTACTATTATTTGGCAAAACAAAAAACAAAACAAAAAAAAAAACCAAAAAAAAAAAAAAACAAAAGCAAAAAACAAAACAAAAAAACGAACAAAAAAAAAAAAAATGCTAGCAGCGGGAAAAAAAGAATAAAGAAAAAAATTGCTTGATGCGGCTACAATATTAATGAAAAACTTATGTTAGTTGGGATGACTTAAGATTTTGTGGGCCAGTGTAGTTGATATGTTTAATCTTATCTTGTTATTAGTTGTTCTTTCTTGTCAATTAAAAAAAAAAAACAAAACAAAAGAAGGAAAAACGTATGTTCGTGAAATGTGTGATGAAAATGTGCAATTTGAAGATGTTTTTTTGAGTTAAAAAAGAAGAAGAAGAAGAAGAAGAAGAAGAAGAAGTTGTGTTTCTGATATGTGTATGTGAAAGTTTGTCAAGTTCTTCTCCGTCTCCCACTTATTAATGCCATTGTTCAAGTAATAAAAGTTCTTATTTTATTTAGTTTCATAATTACGACTAAAATCACGTATCCAAACTACTTAGCATTTGATGCTTTTTTAAAAATACAATAAAGACACAAAGAAAGCATTTTATTGCTTACAATTTTTTTTAAAGAAGTTGAAGAATTTGATGAAAAAAAAAGAAAGAAAAAAACCAGATCACGTGAAACACGAGGACCACGACGAAATTGAAGTGCTTATTTTATAACCACTCTGCGCCAATTAAATAAAGGATGAGTGCTTAGAAACAAACAAACTCCCACAAAAAGAAAAAAAAAATGGTAAAATAAAAACCCAAAAACATGTGCATATCCACAAACGATTGAAATTTTATGGTCATCTTGCTTTTATAGAGCGAAACTTTAATCATATAGCTCGTTGGAATTCTATGGCCTTCTTGCTTTTATGTGGATGTCCACAGAAAGAAACTTTAATCATGTAGCTCTTTTTTAAAATACAAATTTATTTATTTTTAAAATAAAATGGTGAATTATAGGAATTGATAGATATATCCAATGACAAAGCTAGAACTTTTTCTTAGGGGGGCTATTAACTTTATCATAAATAATAAGAGAGTTATTATGAGCAAATTTTTTTTTGGGGGGGCTACTATGAAAGTTTAATTAAAATCATGGGCAAGTTTTCAAAAAATCAAAAGTTGAGGGGGCTTAGTCTCTCTTTCCCTTCGTCTCTAGATATATCATGGCATCCTAACTACATCAGTACTTTTTTAAAACTCTTATTATCTACCCATCTCACATGATATAAGTAACGAAAAGAAAATACAATAAAATTTGTCCAAGATGCAAAACCGCACCAAAAATGAGAGAGCGCAAAAAGTTTCACTGCACCAGAATCCTATAGGATCAGTCCAGACAAGCTCAGTGTCTTGTTAAAATCATTTTCTTGAAAAATCCTAAAGGAAAAAATCCAATAGAGAAAAAAAGGAAGGATATTGCTTTATTGTGTAGATGATCCATGATAAATAAAACACCTCAAAAATACGAAGGAAATCTATTAAAAGGAAGACAATTCATATCCCAATAAAGCAAAGATATTGGTTATTTTCCTTTGTACTTTTGAAATCTTTATTGTATTGATTGGTGTAGGCAAGACCTGCTGTCCTTATTTTAATAAATTGAGTTAAGCAGGACTTGGTATAGGATGGGTTAATGTTTTTGGTGTAAACCTAGTCCGATTGCTTAATCTTTATATCCTAATATCAATTGTTCATTTCTCTTCACTTAAGAGAAAAAAAAATTATAAATCAAAAGGAGAATAAATGCTGAAGGTGAGAACTGCCATTGAAACTAATGATGATGAATCAAACTATTTGCTAATTTATTTACAATATCATTAGATGGACAAAAAATATGAAAGATTCTTTTTTTTTTTTTTTGAGGAAAAAATATGAGAGATTCTAATCACCAAGTCCTTCGCATACCGTAAAAAACAGAACCATTTACAAGACTTCCAAAAAAACTTTATCTGATTTAATCTTGAAAAGGTGAATCATATAAATGAAGTCATATTCAATCAACAAATTATGTAATTGAAACTCCCAATCTTTTTCAATTGCAAAATTAAAAGCAGAAAGTTCTGCCTCAAAAACAAAGGAAATGCCCTGCAGAGTAGCAAGACAACCTTTAACAAAAACCTTGCAACTCCTGAACACGGCTTCACTCCAATACCAGGAGCAACCTGCGCAACACCATATGATTCACCTTGTTCTAACCCTGAGGAGAAGTTAGCCGTATGACTATTGTAATACCTGAAACCACAGGGTACTAGTAACATGATATTTATGAAGTATTAATGTAACGACCCGCCTAGCACAGGCCGTTACCATACATACATACTTATCTTCTCGTACATACTTATATACTTATGAAACACAGCGGAAATTTTTTTTTTTTTTTATATGTCATACGAGTGCAACATATAAAAGTGTCTTTATTAAAATATTTACCATAACATAATTACGTAAAGGACAAAACGCGTAGCGGTTACATTTCCCACATTTCACAGTTTGCCCCGCCATGCCTTTCCATCTTGCATCAACCATTGCTGACGGTTGCTTACCTACAGCATAAACGTAAGACAGTGAGCTTTCGCTCAGCAAGTACAACCTCCTATACCGCGACATAAACAAACATGATCTAATCATTCACATACTAACTTAACTTACCATAGCATATCGTACATATCATGACTTCATTTATCATAGCATAGCATACATCATCATATCATGACTTCCTTTTCATAGCATAACATACATCATAATGCATGGTCCATTTATGCTTATTTTATGCTCAATTCATGCTTAACTTACTTTCATTTCTTATCTTACTTATGGGCCCCTTACTTGTGTGTATGTACCGGGCGCGCGACTATGGAGTGGTTGGGGCGGCCAACCATTTCCAACTCAAACCATAGTCCAACCCGACCTTACTCGGGTCGGTACAACACAGGTGACTTGCTCGCCATCTTACTTTCCTTTCATCTTATCATGTCATACTTGATCTTATTTTATAAGATTTTGTGAACATGCTTCGTGCTTTCATACTTCCATGATTCATGTAATCATAACATAATATTCATCATAAACATACCTTAACTTATCATACTACATAACCTAGCATACAACATATGACATATTGCATAGCATATCAATAACATATCATAACAACAATAATATTACTTAGCACTAACAATATAACATAGCAGCAACAACAACATAACATAGCATCAATAACAACATAGCATAGCATCAACAACCGCATAACATACATCCCTAGCATACATCTAACATACTTGGGCAAGTACCACAACAAAGCCTATGCTGTAGGCGGTGGTTGTACTTACCCCTCTTGCTATGTCCTGCGTTATGCTGCGTCTTCTCTGAGTACAGCTGCAGGTTCTCTCCTGCTCCTTGAAGGACATAGGTGAGGTTCTTAGTTAGTGTTGCAGAATGTTGATACTCTAATCAACATGCTTACATAATCCTAATTGTATGTCCCTGATACTAGATGTCTTACTGGGTTATAGATAGTAACCCTATTATTAATAGGACCCAATATGAATTAATTCTTTAAGAGGTTACGTTGGATAACCTCATGTGCTAAACCCTATACATACTGTCAGGGTTCGATTACTTTCCTAACCTTGGGCTTTATCATAATTATTGGGTTTCCTTAATTAACCCTATATCTTAGCCCAATTTATTACTCTTGGTATCCTTTAGGGTTATCTTGATTAACCCTTAAGGTTAATAACAGTTGAACTCTTAATTAACTAAAGTTAACCCTATATGGGTTAAACTTGAGCTTTAGGCTTTGGCCTAGTAACTCGGATATTACATCCGGTTATTACCCGTAATCATTTTGCTTACCCAATTTGGTTTAAAAAAATCCATTTTCCATTTCTTTGGAAACTTGGGTAATTTTAACTTCAAAAATCGTTTACTTAACTTATAAAAATTCATATCCTTAAAATAGGTTTTTATAAAATCATTTAGGACTGGAAACTGCCTTTGAAACAGTTTCCCTAATCAAAACAGTGGTTTTGGAAAAGATACAATTTTTTTCTGTACTGTTTTTAGAAAATCCTGTGCAGGAATTTCTTATTCCCTGCACAGTCTTTATAAAATCGTGTCAGTTTAAAAATGAATTCCGATTTTAAAAAAGTTGTCTTCACGAAAGTTCTAGCTCTCGAAAAATCCTAAAACTTTCGTGTTTTGAGAAAAATCCAGTTCTGCTTGTATTTGCGTCAGTTTTTGTTTGAAACTGGCTGATCCTGTAAACTGGGTCCGGGCAGACCAGCCACGGGTTTTTGTAAAAACAGAGACCATTGGAGTCTCATTTTGGGATTCTGCCCGCGTAGTCCCCTAGGAAAAACCCTTCTGAAAAACTTTCATGTTTTAAGTTTTACCCAGTTCTGCCTCTAAAGGCCTCAAATTTCTCTTTTCCAGAAACTGGGCAGTTCACATCCGAACTGGCAGTTTTTGGTTTTAAATTTGTTTTACGTCCTATTACGTGCATCTAACCTCAACCGAACACGCGGGAGCCTATATAGCATACATGCAGCATTTTCTAACGTCCCATAAGAACCAACATGTAACTCCAACGTGCCCATGCAAACCAAAACCCGCATTAACCTAGCCTAGGTTTGCATGGTTCTAACTTTGCATTACATTCATACATGCATCAATCATTCACCCTTAAACTAGCAGCCAATCATGCACTGCCTAGGGCAGATTTTAGACCAAAAATCAGGGGACATACAACCCTAAGCATCAAGCATGAAAATCAATCACAAACAAGCACAACAATGCAAGAATTCAAGCCATACACCCTTAGATCTACAAATCAAGCACATACAACCTACAATGGCATAAAATGGAAGATGGACTTATGTCCTTACAACCAAATTGAATCACCTTATAACTTTGAATTTGAACTCAAATAAAAGAGTTAGGGCTCTAGATTTTTACCTTAGACCAAAGTCAAGTTTTGGTCACAAAATTTCTTCCTCCCCCTAGCTCAAAACCGTGGCTGCCCTAGACCAAGAAAATGGTCTCAAAACTTATTTTCGGTTGATTGAATCACACCCGAATTAACCCTAACTTTTCCCCTTAATTTTTCAGTTTCTCTCTTGGTTTTTCCTGCACCTAACCACTCGGCAGCAAGCCTAGAAAAGGCTGGGAAAACTTTCTCAAACTCTCCCCTTAGCTTTCCCTTGCAAACCGAACACTAACCTAAGCTTGGTTTAGGAAAATTTTGGTTTTTCTCTTGGCTCCCTCTCACTTTCTTTTTCGGTTTTGATGGGCAGAAAAATGGCAAGAATTTGGCTAAAGGTTGTGAAAAATGAACAAGGACCACCCCTATTTATAGGCAAGAGGAGAACTTTTCAAAATTCAATTTTGACCCCTAAAGTTTTGAAAAATTTGCCAAATGGCATGCTAGGTGGCCGGCCATCCCCCTTGGAGAACAAGCAAAAATTGTTCTAGAACAAGACACTTGTCATCTAATGCTTGGTTTATGGAATTATGATGTCATAATTCCAAATAAGGATGATGTCATAATTTAAAAGGTGTATGATGTCATCCTAAGGCCTTGTTTGGCTACTTTTTGAAAAGCAAACCCAATTTAAGCTATCACAGATAAATCTAATACTGTGTTTACTAATACACAGTATAATTCAGTACTGTTTTACTCGACTGCAGTCCAAAATTTATCTGCGTAAAAATGGACTGTAAAAACTTTTTCTTATTTTTCCGAGCCCTTTTTGGTCTTTAGTTCCCACTAGGTGTGCTTGATTTTCTAAGCTAGTTTTCAAAGCCTATTCATGCTATCTTAACCGTAAAGACGGTTTTCGCAGTATACTTTATTTTAAAATACTGCAAAGTCACTCCTTTGACCGTTCTTGGTCAAACTTTGACTTTCTTGGTCAAAGTCGACTTTCCTTGGTCGAAGTTTGACTTTCATAAAATCATATACTTTTCGTCCCTTTTTACTCAAAAGGTCCGTTTCTAATCTACATAGTTCATTTTGAGTTTTATTGATACTGAAAACTCATAAAATGTAAGAAAACTCTTAACCGAGTTTCTCTTTCAATAATACCTTGATGGTATACATTTAATTCCTTTGAAAGGAAATAGTAACATCGGAAAATCTAGGTATTACAATTAAAAGATCACTATACGAATAATTCATGCAACCAATATCTAGAGAATTAGTTTTTTAACTCTCACCCAAGTCATGGCCTTGGTTGAATTTTTTGGGATAATTTGTCTTCAAAAACCATTTTATTTTTAGCATGCCAGATCAACCAATAATTGTCAATTATTACTGGTAAAAAAACTTTATGCAAACTCCTACAAAGAAAACAAGCCAATCTCCAGTGAAAAAGGAGAAGGAAAGAACCTACTAGCCAAAAAAATATCTAAAAAGTCCTACAAAGAAAACACCACAAACTTTAAACATAAAACTTTGTGACTTAGAGCTTGATTGATAAGAAGAGAAAAGTGGGAGAGAGAGAAGGGAGTAGGACTTAATGAAAGGATTTTGTGATACCTATGATTATATTTAATAAAAAAAGAAATTGAAAGAATGGATTAGATCCTTCAAAATAGTCCAATTTTAATCTCCTAAATCATAAAAATTTAATATTATAAATATCATATAAAAGAAAAGACATCTCTCAACTTCTTGTTCTTCTTTTTCATCTGCATTAATTGTCATTCTCTCCTCCTACCAACCACACCTTTTTATGGAAATGGATTGAATTGTATTACTTTATGAACACATAGACGCAGAATCCACCTTCCCCACATAACGACACGAACAGGAAAAGGTTACAACTTTCATTTACTGGGATTTTTTTTTCTTTTTTAAAGTTCTTGCGGTTACTTTATACTTTCTTTCATTATTGCTCTTCGACCGAGAAACCTTCCCACTATATATGCTTGGCCGACGCTTACAAAAACGCATTCACTCTCATCATCATATCAATTGTTTCAAGATTTCGACTCAGCTCTCCGACACCAACTGAAACTCAAGTTTTGAGTGTTTGAAAGGTACTTCACTTGGGTATAGATTCTTTCCATGTAAATTCATGAATAGTGGGAAAAAAGGGCATGTCCTCATTTTATGGCTTGTAGGATTCATAATTCTATTTTTTATTTTTTATTTTTGGGACAGGCTCCCTTACTATTACAGTAACTTATATAACGTAATAATTAAATTTCTTCGATTGAATATAACTGTATTACGAGAATCTCAATCTTGTATTGTTTTTAGTGTTGCATAGAAAAAGTAAATGTTCTTGAGTTTTTAATAACAATCTCGGTGTATATGTTTTTTTTTTTCAAATTTACTTTCATGAAATCATGTTTAGGACAAATAAATGTTGTAATAATCAAACCTTTGTTTTCGTACCCGTCACAATTACCACGATTACATATTATTATCAATATTGCATAATAAATTATCAATTTTACATAACTAATTAAATGTTGTTTGTAATGATAACTAGAAGTAAATGGCACGGAGGTAAGTGAGATGGACCATTTTTTTTATGGCTTTTGATTTCTTGTCCGTACGCATGTGTTTGCACTTAATTCATAGCTCTTTCTTCGTGAATTTTGAAATTCTTTCGCTTTCACTGGGTTTTGGTAGTCCTCGCATATTTGTGAATCATGCCCATTTAGCTAAGATGTGATAAGAAGTACGTTAAGGGTAAAAAAAACTCAAGTCTCATATTGTAAGAATACAACAACAATAATAGACATATAATGATATTAGGTTACTCCACTTAATCACTTGATCTTTTAAGTGGAAGCTCAATCCCTTAACGGTCTTAAATTTCTTCTTCTCATCTCTAATCTTCACAGATAGTTACAAATATTTGCAATGTTTTTTTTTTTATACATAGAAAAGAAGATGTCCAGCAAATACGATCATCCCATTGGCGATGCGAAAGAAGGGCAAGAGGACATCCAGTTAGCTGATCAAGCAACAAGGAAGTACGGAGAAGCTTGCACAAGCCGAGCCCAATCTGAAGCCGACACTTTCGAACATAAAATTGGGGTGAATGAAGGCACGGAACTGCTGAATAAAACTGAAAAAGCTATGAACACAAGCAGTGGCAGTACTGATGACTTTATCAAGATACAACAGGTTCCAAGGATCATGCTACAGAACGAAGATTTCAGAGAGTATTTTAAGCCAAGGGAGTTGTCAATCGGTCCAATTCATGCTGCTGATCCTATTTTGTTCAAAATGGAGCTCAAGCTTAAATTGGCAGCATATTTCATTAAAGAAAGCGGCAAAACAAAGGACGACTTCCTCAAACAAATAAAGACTGGGATCAAGGACATGAAGACTTGCTTTGATGAAGAGGTAATTACGTCCTATACTGATGATCAATTGATATGGTTGTTGTTCTTGGATGGGTGTGCAATGCTAGGGTTCGTGCACTGCTTTGTGAATCGGCGGTTAAACGAGCTCAGCATTAGTAATGGTCAAGCCGCATTAATCCAGCAGGATTTGTTTTTGTTAGAGAACCAAATACCCTTTAAAGTCCTTGCCTTGTTGATGGGTATTGGTGGCTCCCAACCAATTTATCGTCGGCCAATAGATAAGTCGCAAAAGGAATTCTTCAAATTCATAATTGCAAGTAATGTGATTAATTTTCCGAGGGACTTGAAGGATTTGAAAAGGCTATTTAAGAAGATTGATCGAGACAGAAATCCGGTTCATGTTCTTGACCTTCTCCGGGATGTAATCACAGCCGATGGTGTTTGTAATTTTAGTTGTCTTTCATTCATCAAACTTTTGCTAACGATTTTGTGTTCTTGCGGACTAGTAATTCCGCTTATGATTTGTCAGTGTGTTTGCTCAAAAGTACGTAAGGTCCCTCAAGAATGGAGCAAGAAGCAGTCCTTTCGCAATGTTCAGGAACTTAAAACAGCAGGAATAAGGTTCAGGCGAAATGATAATACTTTAAGAGAAATATCTTTCCATTCTCGATTCTGCATTACAGGTCGACTAAATCTTCCCACATTGGTCGTCGATAATTCAACCAAGCGTATGCTGCTGAATCTGGTCGCCTATGAGATGTGCTTCTCTGGTTCTAATCCCAACCATGATCCATGGATTACTTCTTACGTGAGCTTACTAGATTTGCTCATCGACAATGAACAAGACGTTAAGGACCTAAGGGCGGCAAATGTTCTTCGGAATTGTCTCAGTTGCGATGCTGAAGTCACTCGTGTGATAAACAGCATAGGCTCTTCTTGCTTTGCACCATCCAAAGACACTTATGCCTACGTCAAGAAAAAAATACAAAAGCATTACAGAAGAAGGTTGGCGATCTGGATGGCTCAAGTTTGTCATACCCATTTCAGTAGCCCGTGGAAAATTCTGGCTCTTTCTGCCGCTATAGCGATACTTGTATTAACTTCGATTCAAACTTGGTGTGCCTTCAAGGAACATAATTGTTAAAGCAGGTACAGGATACTTCTACTTCTTTTAATTAACTTGCTAATTTTGTTTCAAATTTATGCAAGTTTTATAAACATTGCTACTTTATCAGTCTAATTCAGGGATGCTAAAAAGGGTTGAACATGCTGCCGTTGCATCGGAATTTTCAAGTTCAAGTTGAGATTGTCCTTGGGAAGATCTGTCAGCACTTGTTTTTCTTTGTGTATGAACTATCTATGTTTGATAGTACTTCTGTTGTTTGCTTCCAATTTGCTGTTTAAAAGTTGTGCAAGTGTGTCTTTCCCTGTATATAAGGTATGCACTTCCATCAGTGAGTTGTTTGGGTATTTTTGTTAAAATGGTGTGAAATATCAATGTTGTCGTGGATATTATGTGGAATTTCTTCTCCGTATTAATGGTTATTTGGAGTGTTACAATTTTCTTTGTTCTTTGTGATTGCTTTCTTTATTTCTTTTTTATTTTTTATTTTTTCGGGGCTACAAATCTCTGTCTTTGCAGCTTGTTGTTTTACCAATAATTTTTCTTTCTTGTTTCTAAAAAAGTTCAATTGGCAAATAAACCAAGATGTTAGAAGAAGATTTCAAGCTAGAACTCATGAGCTTTTGGAACAACATATAAAGTTTAAATCCAAAGAGGAGAATGGTACGAAAGAATATCTCTTGTTCTCGAAATCGCTTGTTCGTATTCAACTGATGAACATGGTTCCGGCTGTTATGTGGAAAATTGCTTGTTAAGAAAACATTATTTGAGCTGTACAAGGTGCGCATCACTACCAAAGTTTTTTTTTAAAATTTATTTATTTTAGCTTTTCTCCGCAAAACATAGAGCAATGTTTATAATATCGACACAAGATTGTCGCCCACAGATGATTCATGTCATTAGTATATTTATTGAAAAAGGAAAATAGAAGGCAAACTAACCAAAAGGTTCTACAGAAAATAAAAGTACGAAAATAAAAGCAGTCTATAATTCGCAAACAACTACCAATTGTCTTATATATTTCAAATAAAAATAAAAATAAGTTTTGACAGATCTTCTCAAGCTCAATCTTCACTCGGATTAGGCAATTTCGTTCAATAGTGAAATGAATAGTCATCGATGTGCAACGAATGCTACGAAGAACGTACATCTGTAGAGTTAGTTATATTCAACCCTTTTGTCGTATCCTGAATTTAATTGTCAAATTGGCAATATTGATTATAAAATTTGTGATCAAACTGATGATTCATAAATAAAATTAGGAAAGTAATAAAGAATTAAAAAGTAAAAGTATTGTGTACCTTACTTTCCGGGTTGACAGCGTACCAAGTTTGGACAGCAGTTAATGCAAGTACCACCGTTGTGGCAACAAGAGCTAGAATGGTCAATGGGCTACGGAAATGCGCATGACAGACTTGAGCAATCCAGATCGCGCACCGTCTTTTGTAATGCTTGTCTATGTTGTACTTGACATGTGCAAAATTATCACTCGGCAGCAAAGAGCAATTAGACCCTATGCTATTGATAAATTGAGCCACATCATTATCGCTACTAAGACAATTTCGAATTATGCCAGCTGACCTCCAGTCCTTAACGTCTTGTTCATTATCAACGAGAAGATCTAGCAAGTTTACATAAGATGTAATGACATAATCACTGGACCAACACATCTTATAGGCGATCAGATTCAACAACATACGTTCTGTCGAGTTGTCAACGACTAATGTGGGAAGCGAAAGTTGACCTCTAATCATGAATCGAGGATGGAATGATATTGTTTTCAAAGAATCAGTAGGCTTGAACTTGATACCTGCCGCTTTAAGTTCCTGGACGTTGCGAAAAGACTGCATGTTGCTCCATTGTTCAGGGAGAACGTATGATTTATTTAAACACTTTTCGACACAATATATAACCACTCCTAAAGCAAAGAAAATATTACATAACAAACAACAACAACAAATATATAAGAAACAAATACAACAACCGGGGGAATCGTCGTCCTTCTCCCCTAAAGAACGAATATCTGTACTTAGCATTCTTCTCTGTAGGTCAAGAATGTGAGCAGGTTTACTTCGAGACTTACTCCCAAGATTAATACTCATACAGCACTTTACTAAATCTAGGTCATTTCGTGTAATATCCGGAAAATTCACAATGTTAATTCCTAAATTAATTAGGAATAAAATCATGAATTTTCTGTATTAAGATTAATTTTTTTAATGTTTATTGTAATTTTGGACTATAGTGTTATGAATTATTAATATGAAGTTATGTTATGTTAGAAGATATTGATTAGAAATTTTTAAAGTTTCCACCAATTATGTAGTTTTAAAATTGATAAAAAAAAAATGTTACAGCTGATCTTGTGAATTAGTTGTATAAGAGAAAAAGATTATATTCTCGACATGAAATATGAACAAATTTAAAATTTCAGTCGAGTCTATTATCTTAAATGATTTAAATTGATATGTAAAATTTATAAGTCAAAAGCCATATTACATAGTCTTTATTCAAAATATTCACACAACAAATATATATCTGTATATAGATATATATTTGAGGAATTATTGCAATTAAGAGTGCCAAAATATTTCTTTGATAAATGGATAAATGCAAGTATATATATATATATAGCATGAACAAATATATATATATATACACGTCCATATATATATTAAGAAATTAATATATATGGTTCAAAAGAAGGAGAAAAGAAACTAAATGTATTTGTATACATTACGTGTGGTCAGTCCACACTTTACGTGTGTCAGAAAAAAAAAAAAAAAAAAAAAAAAAAAAAAAAAAAAAGTAAAGGACTTCTTACCGGATATACCTCTTATAAAAAAAAAAGTATTGGTTTTATGGGATCTTTTGATATGACAGGTAAGGATAAGAGCAAATAAGAAAAAAGAAGAGATAAACAACAGACCAACATTTTCTCTCTCTCTTCTTTTTCGCTCTTCACTCTCTTTCTCTCAGTCATGCACGTTACTACCTTCACACGAAATTCCATCTCCGGCCAGCCACTTGGGCACGCGCCGGTGATCCATGCAACCCATCACCCGAGCATCCAATAGCCGGAGTTTGGCGACAACACTCGCCGCCGTTCGCCGGAAAAATGCTTTGAAAGTTTCGTTCACATGAACTTTCAAGCAAGATTTCGGTGTAATCCGACCTCTATTTTACGAGCCGTTGGTTTCGTTGAGTTCCACTTGTTGAGAGGAACAAAACCCAGTCCATCACCACTCTAATCGTTGCCGGAAATTTTTCCGATCCGCCGCCATCTTCAAGTACGTTTTCTTAGATTTTTTGAGAAAACCGAGCCTCGTTTGAAGAAATCAACACCAAAAATGGGTTTCTCTCGACGAGATCTTCGAAGCGGTGCCCATCTCTGTCCCTTTTGCCGCCGTGGTCAACGCCGGTCAACGCCGGTCAAAGGCAGTCAACGCCGGTCAAAGGCAGTCAACGCCGGTCAAAGGCAGTCAACGCTGGTCAACGGCAGTCAATGCCGGTCAACCGTCTCGGCAAGGTTTACAAAATCGCCTGTCCGATTTATTTTCGACGTTCCGGACATGTTTACAACTTCGGATTTGCGAGATGGAATCTCGAAGGTTAAGAATGGCGATTACAAGTTCAGCCGCTCGAAATCAAAAGGTGTTTTGAGCGCCAACTAGGAATCGTTTTACTCACCCGAACGTCATCGAATGATCTCGGTAGTAATCTTGACTACTTAAAATCATTTATTGGATTGAGTACATGCCTATTTATATACTTTGAATTGGATATCGATATAAATATATATATATAAATATATATATATATTTGATGTTCAAGTTAATCAAGTGAAGTTGAATTAGAACGAGAGATGTTTTATGTTAATATGATAAATTTATTATGGATGGCACGTCTTGCAGTTATAGTTATGGTGTGCCGAAACTTTTTATAGTGATTTAATTGCAGGTGTAATTTTTGGTTATCAAAAAAATGAGCTGTTATGCTGTCGGATTTTTATTAAATTCAATCGTAATTGGTGATTGAATTTATAATTAGTTTTACAAGTTACGCTATCAGAACAATTTTATAATCAAGAGTTTATGTCTTGATTTTAAGTGGAAATGATCTATGGAGGAATAAATTTTATGGTGTTTAGTTTCTCACCAATAAGTTTCGTATATTTATATGCCTTGTTGCATATAATATGAGTATAGTAATAATGGACGCTCTTCCATATTCTCCACTGATTGATATTTATAAGAATGTCTAGTTTTTAAGTTGTTACATGGTTTAACGTTATGATATTTTAAATAAGAGGAAAAGTCATTGTTTTCCCAATTTCATTCTTGACTCTAAAGTTGAGTCTTGACATCTGTAGTTGATCTACGATTTTCAAGTTTAAATGTAATAGAATCATGACTTTAAACTAATCTTTGAACCATTTAAATGGGGAATGAGATTTAAAAACTATGAACTAGTATAAAAAAAAGAATAGGGGTGGTTTAATCACAAATATGATAAGACCACATTCTAATTGTCGGGTGTCTATTTAATTAGGACACAACACCAGCATTAACGAGGTTGAGGATTAGTCGAGGATAAACGTTAAATGCGAAATCCAGGTAAGTACAAACCTCACCTACAGCATGAGACTTGTTTGTCGATGTGAGCACATCTGTGAACAACAGATGTGTGCATGTTTAAAATACTATGCTTGTGATTGAACATGAAGAATGATGCTTTTATGCAATGTGATTATATTGTTGCTTGATATGCTTGAGTGAGCATATGTATTTATGCCTTAATATGTCTGAATTGATGATGATATGTCTATATTATTTGAATTGATGACGATGCCTTTATGTTGTGTGAAACTGCAATATCTTCTCATGAGTTACGAACATAATTTCATGCTCAACCTAAGGAAGAAATTAATGACAGTGAAATGTTAAAAAAAAAGTGTCGTACCAACCTCCACTCAGGTGAGGTAAAGTTCATGAATGATTTATGTATGACCTTGGGTACAACTGGAGGGTCGCTCCCCCAATTACCCAATGGTAGCGCGCAATGGGTACGTACACTATGGGGCCCAGGATAAAAAGATAATGAGCATAATTTAATTATGCATAAAAATGTAATGCATTATTATGTGCATCATAAGATTTGATTGTATGTTCATGGAATCATGATCGTAATTACATGCTCACCATAAGAAAGTAAGAAGCTAATGAAAGTGAAAGATAAGTTAAGTATAGTGTCGTACCAACCTCCCGCAGATCGTGGAGGATTATGTATGTTTTAAAATTCTAAAACCTTCCGTAGATCGTGAAGGGTTACGTATGTGATTCCCAGAATTGTTAGGGACCTTACAAACCCTAGCTTTCTGTGGTCACGCGCAATGGTACGTACACACATGGGGCCCAAAGTAAAAAGTTAAGTAAGGAAAAGAATAAGTATGAAACAAGAAAATAAGAAACAAGAAGCAAGCATAATTGTACGATTCATAAAATGTCATGCATTACTATATGCATTTCGTTTATGTGAGATTTATGTTTGTACTTACTGAGCGAAAGCTCATTAATGTTTGTTCATGCTGTAGGCAACATGGTGATTCGATGGACTGGTGAACTGTGTTGAGACAACGGAGGCTTGGGTTATGGATACCGCCATTAAAATGTAAATTCCACAATAAGTAATTCTTCTAAATTATGATAAGCTTTAAAAGATTTGTATCATTTTAGAATAGCTATTTTCAAGTAATTGGGTTTTAAGGAACCCATATGAAATGAATGCTGAGTTATATTTTAACCAAGCAAGGTTAAGAAAGTTTGATATTTTAAAATGTATTTTTACTCCTTTGATTATACGTATTTGAACGATGAAAAGACCTCTATTTGACTAAGTAGTTTGGATTACAAGAAACCAAACTTAAGATATGCCTATAATAAGTTTTAATTATGTAAGTTTGACATGTTGATGTTTTAAACTTTAGATTCCATTTTTACTTATTAAATTATCAAGTTTAGATCTCATATAAAGAAAAATAAAAAGAGAAAGTGTTTCTAAGGTGCAAGTCTGTTTGAAAAGTTTATATTGTGTTTGAATCTTTAAAAAAAAAATTTTAAAATGATCATAGACTTCATGAAAGCTATGAAATATTTATTTAAGTTAAAAAAAAAATCCTCTGAAATTTTGGAAATTAAGTTTAAGGCCAAAGCAAGTAATTATGTTTATGAAGTTAATTAACGGCCGCGATTAGGTCGGGTCGTTACAGATGGTATCAGAGCCGGTATCCTGCCAACCTACCTCACGTTGTCTTGCCTCAGCTTCTGCATAGTCCAAGTAAAATAGCTCTGTTAGTTAAATAGCAGCTATCTTTAAGTTTGTTAAATTGATACATGTACGTTTCGATATCACTTGAAGTTACAACTTCATGTCGATGATTGATTGATTGCATAGCTGGATGAGGCATTTTGTCACTTGATGCATGCGTAGGACCAATATCCAAACAAGACTAGGAATGATACACGTCAATATTTCAATTTCTCATTCTTTAGAGATGTTTGGATTAAGTTATTATGTAGGATTTATATGTAAGGGGTTCCATGATTATGGCTCACAGTACATGATTTTGAAGGGCAATGTAGAGAAGTAACACATGTTGAGAAAGACTGGATGAATTAGACAAACATTAATAAATTCGTCCACCTTTTCTCTTAAAGAGAACTGTGAGTACTAACTAATGAAATTCAAAAGAAAAGTTTTTCGTGATATTTTTTTTCTCATACCCATATTCTCGTAAGTCTAAGTACTCTAGTATTTAAGAGTAAGTTCAACAGAAACAAAAGCCTCTTGATTTTTTTAAGAGGTCAAGGGAGATTCAAGCCAAATTTTGGAAGTTTGATATATATACATTTATATTCTTTTCTTAAATGTTAAAAAAAAAAAAGAAAAAAAAGAAAAAAAAAATTTTCATGGATACAAGTGAAATATGCGAATTATGAATTGAGTAATGATTTGCTCATATGATTAGATTATTATTTATGGTATATGTTTTGGTTGTAAGGGGAAATGTTCAAAATGTTTCTGTAAAACCCCAGACTGTTTTTAGATAAAATTTTATTATTTTAATCGGGCTTATTTGTCTTTCCTTTCAAGAATTTTGATTATAATAGAAGACAATAATAATATTGAACTTCTGTTATACATTACATGTTGATGAAAAGAGTCAATATAGATAATGACTCTAATGAAGACTCCGTGCAAAACTCGGTACAAGATTCTGACGAGTAACCATGGAGGATGTCTATAACCATTTAAGCATTAATTATCACGACTAGCGGGGTGATAAAAATATATATATATATATATATATATATATTTATGTGCCCTTATGCTAGAAAACAATACGAGATACATGATTTGTGCAGATCAATGATCTCATGATATTTATAACGTAATAATGTTTTATGATATGACATGATGTATCGTGGTATATGCCTCTTAGACTTCAAATTAGTTTAATTTTCTTAAATGAAGAAGTCTTTTAAAGAGTGTCAATTCGTGGACTTGTTTTAATTTTCGAGAACGAAAATTTTATAAGAAGGGGAAATTGTAATATCCGGAAAATTCACAATGTTAATTCCTAAATTAATTAGGAATAAAATCATGAATTTTCTGTATTAAGATTAATTTTTTTAATGTTTATTGTAATTTTGGACTATAGTGTTATGAATTATTAATATGAAGTTATGTTATGTTAGAAGATATTGATTAGAAATTTTTAAAGTTTCCACCAATTATGTAGTTTTAAAATTGATAAAAAAAAAATGTTACAGCTGATCTTGTGAATTAGTTGTATAAGAGAAAAAGATTATATTCTCGACATGAATATGAACAAATTTAAAATTTCAGTCGAGTCTATTATCTTAAATGATTTAAATTGATATGTAAAATTTATAAGTCAAAAGCCATATTACATAGTCTTTATTCAAAATATTCACACAACAAATATATATCTGTATATAGATATATATTTGAGAATTATTGCAATTAAGGTGCAAAATATTTCTTTGATAAATGGATAAATGCAAGTATATATATATATATATATATATATATATATATATATATATATATATTAAGAAATATATATATGGTTCAAAAGAAAGAAAAGAAACTAAATGTATTTGTATACATTACGTGTGGTCAGTCCACACTTTACGTGTGTCAGAAAAAAAAAAAAAAAAAAAAAAAAAAAAAAGAAAGTAAAGGACTTCTTACCGGATATACCCTTATAAAAAAAAAGTATTGGTTTTATGGGATCTTTTTGATATGACAGGTAAGGATAAGAGCAAATAAGAAAAAAGAAGAGATAAACAACAGACCAACATTTTCTCTCTCTCTTCTTTTTCGCTCTTCACTCTCTTTCTCTCAGTCATGCACGTTACTACCTTCACACGAAATTCCATCTCCGGCCAGCCACTTGGGCACGCGCCGGTGATCCATGCAACCCATTACCCGAGCATCCAATAGCCGGAGTTTGGCGACAACACTCGCCGCCGTTCGCCGGAAAAATGCTTTGAAAGTTTCGTTCACATGAACTTTCAAGCAAGATTTCGGTGTAATCCGACCTCTATTTTACGAGCCGTTGGTTTCGTTGAGTTCCACTTGTTGAGAGGAACAAAACCCAGTCCATCACCACTCTAATCGTTGCCGGAAATTTTTCCGATCCGCCGCCATCTTCAAGTACGTTTTCTTAGATTTTTGAGAAAACCGAGCCTCGTTTGAAGAAATCAACACCAAAAATGGGTTTCTCTCGACGAGATCTTCGAAGCGGTGCCCATCTCTGTCCCTTTTGCCGCCGTGGTCAACGCCGGTCAGGGTCAAGGCAGTCAACGCCGGTCAAAGGCAGTCAACGCCGGTCAAAGGCAGTCAACGCTGGTCAACGGCAGTCAATGCCGGTCAACCGTCTCGGCAAGTTTACAAAATCGCCTGTCCGATTTATTTTCGACGTTCCGGACATGTTTACAACTTCGGATTTGCGAGATGGAATCTCGAAGGTTAAGAATGGCGATTACAAGTTCAGCCGCTCGAAATCAAAAGGTGTTTTGAGCGCCAACTAGGAATCGTTTTACTCACCCGAACGTCATCGAATGATCTCGGTAGTAATCTTGACTACTTAAAATCATTTATTGGATTGAGTACATGCCTATTTATATACTTTGAATTGGATATCGATATAAATATATATATATAAATATATATATATATTTGATGTTCAAGTTAATCAAGTGAAGTTGAATTAGAACGAGAGATGTTTTATGTTAATATGATAAATTTATTATGGATGGCACGTCTTGCAGTTATAGTTATGGTGTGCCGAAACTTTTTATAGTGATTTAATTGCAGGTGTAATTTTTGGTTATCAAAAAAATGAGCTGTTATGCTGTCGGATTTTTATTAAATTCAATCGTAATTGGTGATTGAATTTATAATTAGTTTTACAAGTTACGCTATCAGAACAATTTTATAATCAAGAGTTTATGTCTTGATTTTAAGTGGAAATGATCTATGGAGGAATAAATTTTATGGTGTTTAGTTTCTCACCAATAAGTTTCGTATATTTATATGCCTTGTTGCATATAATATGAGTATAGTAATAATGGACGCTCTTCCATATTCTCCACTGATTGATATTTATAAGAATGTCTAGTTTTTAAGTTGTTACATGGTTTAACGTTATGATATTTTAAATAAGAGGAAAAGTCATTGTTTTCCCAATTTCATTCTTGACTCTAAAGTTGAGTCTTGACATCTGTAGTTGATCTACGATTTTCAAGTTTAAATGTAATAGAATCATGACTTTAAACTAATCTTTGAACCATTTAAATGGGGAATGAGATTTAAAAACTATGAACTAGTATAAAAAAAAGAATAGGGGTGGTTTAATCACAAATATGATAAGACCACATTCTAATTGTCGGGTGTCTATTTAATTAGGACACAACACCAGCATTAACGAGGTTGAGGATTAGTCGAGGATAAACGTAAATGCGAAATCCAGGTAAGTACAAACCTCACCTACAGCATGAGACTTGTTTGTCGATGTGAGCACATCTGTGAACAACAGATGTGTGCATGTTTAAAATACTATGCTTGTGATTGAACATGAAGAATGATGCTTTTATGCAATGTGATTATATTGTTGCTTGATATGCTTGAGTGAGCATATGTATTTATGCCTTAATATGTCTGAATTGATGATGATATGTCTATATTATTTGAATTGATGACGATGCCTTTATGTTGTGTGAAACTGCAATATCTTCTCATGAGTTACGAACATAATTTCATGCTCATCCTAAGGAAGAAATTAATGAAAGTGAAATGTTAAAAAAGAGTGTCGTACCAACCTCCACTCAGGTGAGGTAAAGTTCATGAATGATTTATGTATGACCTTGGGTACAACTGGAGGGTCGCTCCCCCAATTACCCAATGGTAGCGCGCAATGGGTACGTACACTATGGGGCCCAGGATAAAAAGATAATGAGCATAATTTAATTATGCATAAAAATGTAATGCATTATTATGTGCATCATGAGATTTGATTGTATGTTCATGGAATCATGATCATAATTACATGCTCACCATAAGAAAGTAAGAGCTAATGAAAGTGAAAGATAAGTTAAGTAAGTGTCGTACCAACCTCCCGCGATCGTGGAGGATTATGTATGTTTTAAAATTCTAAAACCTTCCGTAGATCGTGAAGGGTTACGTATATGATTCCAGAATTGTTAGGGACCTTGCAAACCCTAGCTTTCTGTGGTCCGCGCAATGGTACGTACACACATGGGGCCAAAGTAAAAAGTCAAGTAAGAAAAGAATAAGTATGAAACAAGAAAATAAGAAACAAAAGCAAGCATAATTGTAGATTCATAAAATGTCATGCATTACTATATGCATTTCGTTTATGTGAGATTTATGTTTGTACTTACTGAGCGAAAGCTCATTAATGTTTGTTCATGCTGTAGGCAACATGGTGATTCGATGGACTGGTGAACTGTGTTGAGACAACGGAGGCTTGGGTTATGGATACCGCCATTAAAATGTAAATTCCGCAATAAGTAATTCTTCTAAATTATGATAAGCTTTAAAAGATTTGTATCATTTTAGAATAGCTATTTTCAAGTAATTGGGTTTTAAGGAACCCATATGAAATGAATGCTGAGTTATATTTTAACCAAGCAAGGTTAAGAAAGTTTGATATTTTAAAATGTATTTTTACTCCTTTGATTATACGTATTGAACGATGAAAAGACCTCTATTTGACCAAGTAGTTTGGATTACAAGAACCAAACTTAAGATATGCCTATAATAAGTTTTAATTATGTAAGTTTGACATGTGATGTTTTAAACTTTAGATTCCTTTTACTTATTAAATTATCAAGTTTAGATCCATATAAAGAAAATAAAAAGAGAAAGTGTTTCTAAGGTGCAAGTCTGTTTGAAAAGTTATATTGTGTTGAATCTTTAAAAAAATTTTAAAATGATCATAGACTTCATGAAAGCTATGAAATATTTATTTAAGTTAAAAAAAAAAAATCCTCTGAAATTTTGGAAATTAAGTTTAAGGCCAAAGCAAGTAATTATGTTTATGAAGTTAATTAACGGCCGCGATTAGGTCGGGTCGTTACATTTCGAGATGACTTTAGAACAATAACACTAC